>JAVIAB010000008.1:65659530-66167030 GCA_032433765.1 Megaustenia siamemsis
GGTATGCCACTAGGTAAATTTACTATTTGTAACAGTTTCATGGGCGTCCCCCATAAAGGGACAAGGGGCGTAACAATCATAATGTGGTATTTTAATCAAAATCTTGTTTTCTTCAGTGGTTATGCTAGGAGTGTAACCTACGTGTTTGGTAATACTTTCGTTTAGTAGAGTTATAGCAGGGGACATACTTTCATGCTTTGCAGTACTTTTCTTAGCAGAGTTTGTGACAGGGGCGTGACTTTAAGTCATTCTTTCAATGTGGTGTTTTAGTGTGTTTGTTTTTACTAGAGTTCTATGAATATTTTCAATATTATGATTTAGACACAGTCGCAACTATCATCAAGGGCAACATTTTTAGTAAATTGTAATTATTTATAGGGTTTTCTCAGCTGTATAAAGACTTTGGTGATAGTGGACACTTTTTTAGGGTTTTGAGTTCAACTTTTTGGTTATGAGACGAAGTTTTGGGGCTTGTTGTTATAATTAGTTTCTTTTCAAGTAACATTTTGGACTTTGAGTATACCTTTTTTGTTGACACTTTCATGTCTAACTATTTTGAGTTTGGGTTGTCTTTTTGACAAACTTTGAGTTTGGGTTGTCTTTTTTGACAAACTTTTGACTTTGATATAACGATTTGGTCTTTCGTGTCTAACTATTTTGACTTCGGTCTAAATTTTGTAGGGTTTTGAGTTCAACTGGTTATGCGCGAAATTTTGGGCTTAAGAGTTATATTAGTTGTCTTTTGGAGTAACATTTTGGACTTTGCATATACTTTTTTTGACCTTTCGTGTCTAACTATTTTGAGTTTGGGTTGTCTTTTGAACAAACTTGGATTTGAATATAACATTTACACCTTTGTGGTGAACTAGTACCACTTTGGGACTAAGTTTTTTAGGGTTTGAGTTCAACTTTTTGGTTATGAGACGAAAATTTTGGCTTAAGTGTTATATTAGTTGTCTTTTGGAGTAACTTTTTGGACTTTGCCTATAAATTGTTGGGCTTTGTGTCTAACTATTCTGAGTTTAGGTTGTCTTTTGACAAACTTTTGGACTTTGCATATAACATTTACGACTTTCGTGTCTAACAATTACGACTTTGGGACTAAATTTTTAGGGTTTTGAGTTCAACTTTTTGGTTATGAGAGATGAGACGAACTTTTGGGGTAAGTGTTACATTAGTTGTCTTTTGGAGTAACTTTTTGGACTTTGCATATACATTTTGAGCTTTGCATCTAACTATTCGAGTTTAGGTTGTCGTTTTGACAAACTTTTGACTTTGCATATAACATTTAGGCCTTTTGAGGTGAACTAGTATCACTTTGGGACTAAATTTTTAGGGTTTTGAGTTCAACTTTGTGAGTATGAACCAAAATTTTAGGGTTTGAAAAACTAAGTTTTCTTACCTGAAATGATCATCTTTACTGTTGTCTGTCATTCGTTGAAGTGATAAAGATATGGAACTCCAAGTCTAAGAGCTGAATTAATCACCTTTAATGATGTCTGTCGTTCGTTTGAAGTGGGCAACACTGGTATTAAAGCCTTCAGCGTCAAAATGAGGTCATAGAACTCTTCTGGAATTGGCTCAGGGGTCAAAATGAGTTCAAGTAATCCACCACCCCGCCTTCTTTCCCCACCACTGACCCGACAGCCACTACCTACGCTTCGGCTAACGCGCTTCTCTGATTGGTTAATCCCCCTGTCGGTCATTTCTTTGCCCCGCCTCCTATACTAATAATCTTCTCTGATTGGTAATCCCGATATCAGTCGATGTTGGCATAGTCACTCGCTGATTGGTTAATTTATTCATTTCTTACCAGGCTATATTTAAACTAGACGGCGTTATAAGTTGGTTGATTCAAGGAAAGTTACTGTTCATTCTAGCGGAGACTATATTTTGCACAGTAATTGGATTGTTTTCTCTTAAAGTATGTTAAGGGTTATCGATAATAGGTTATATTCAGTGTAGATGATTGAGACTATATTTTATACTGTAAGTTTGAATGTTTTCTCTAAAGTATGGTAAGACTTAACGATAACATGTTATTCAACTGTATTGATGTAAAGTAGTTAAGATAAGTAATGTTGAATGTAATGTTCCTTCATTTTTTCTTATTGTTGATTAAAGTATGATATACCAGACAACCGCCATACAGCCCTCATGCCACACTAGGCGATCGGTATACAGCCCTCATGTCACACTAGCGCCCGGCATACAGCCTTATATCACACTAGATGACCTCCATACACCCACATACCACACCATGACCTCCATACACCCTCACGACACAGTAGACGACCTCCATACACCCCTCACGATACACCAAAAACGACCTACATACCCCATCTGACACACTAGACGCTCTCTATACACCAATATGACACACTAGACGACCTCCATAGAACCATCATACCCACTAGACGACCTCCGTACACCCATCACGACATACTAGCCGACCTCCATGTACCCATCATAACACACTAGACGACCCCTACACAACCATCATGCAACTAAACGCCTCTATAACACCCAATATGACACACTAGACGACCTCAGTACACCCATCACGACATACTAGCCGACCTCCATTGACCCATCACGACATACTAGCCGACCTCCATTGACCCATCACGGCACACTAGACGACCCCTATACAACCATCATGACACACTAGACGCCCTCTATACACCCAATATGACACACTAGACGACCTCCGTACACCCATCACGGCACACTAGACGACCCCTATACAACCATCATGACACACTAGACGACCCCTATACAACCATCATGACACACTAGACGACCCCTATACAACCATCATGACACACTAGACGACCCCTATACAACCATCATGACACACTAGACGACCCCTATACAACCATCATGACACACTAGACGACCCCTATCAACCATCATGACACACTAGACGACCCATATACAACCATCATGACACACTAGACGACCCCTATACAACCATCATGACACACTAAACGCCCTCTATACACCCAATATGACACACTAGACGACCTCCGTACAACCATCACGACATACTAGCCGACCCCTATACAGCCCTTATTACACACTAGGCGACCTCCATACACCCATCGCTGCGATGAACATACTAGCAAACAGACTGTATAAACTGTAAGGGTGTTAAAGCATACACCAAACGAACGCCCGGCTTTTTAAACTAGAGTACGAAGGGACAGCTCTTGTTAGCTATGTAGTAAGACGTACCATTGTAGTGGGGATTACGATAAAATCAGTTGTAAAGGGCTAAGCAAGCAACACAACAAATTAGATAAAGATATTTTTAGAGGTTCTCGCCACGCAAAAAGCCAAGGGTGGAAAAAATGTAGGTTTCAAAGTCTTAAATAATTCTATATTTTCCTACAGTCAAACAAGAAATGCTCTTTCCTATTTCTATATAAAAAGAAAGGTAGCTGATGATAACGTCTCGACTACGCCTCTAGATATTTAACTCTTTACACTACCAGCTTAGCCTAACCAGGAATCTCTAACAGTTTCACCCCTTATGATTCATTTATGACACAACGCTAAGCAGACATCCAACTACCTATCTATAAATAAATGTTATCCATGTACTATATATTGACTCAATGTACTGAATGTTTTTGTAATGCTATATAATATCAATGTATGTTATACACCTATTGAGATAATAAAAGAATAAAATATATCTTTGTCTTCTGTTTTATGTTGATTGTTTGTCAATGATGTTGTATAATCTACTAACCTGTCACTGTCGATCAAGAACTCCAAAGCCAGGACACACCAGACATAAACAGGTCACGTCCGGGTCACCTGGACTAGAGGTCACATCCCGACACGAAATGGCATGGTTAACTCCCCTGTCTCTCGTGTACATGTGGTGCGCTGCGCACCACACTATATATCTTTGTTAATTTAGCGCCTAAATGATAACAGTTGGACCCTTGTATACTACTAACGCTACTAAAATATCATTCATGTTTGTGTTAGCTAAGATAGTCGCGTTCTGTGTTTGATGTCACAAAGTTCAACCACTTCCATCTAATACCAATTTCTAGAATCTTTCTTCATTTCTTTCTGTCGTTCACCTGATGACTGCTAAAGAATTGCATTGTCCTTTTCGTCATCCGTTCTTAAAAGGACGTTAAGTGGGCGTAGAGACGATTTGTTGCAGTTTGCAGTTGAATTGTGGTATTTGGATATTTGCCACCTTTCAGCCCAACATATCCGACTTTAGCATGTTATTTTTGAGTACCTGGTTGTCTTCCCTCTTCTATCCCTACTCGTTTGGCCAGACTAGACAGGTTAGTCTGTTTCTAGAGGGTCTGTATGGTTCTGATTCACCGATCATGGCACAAGCCATCAACTGTGGGTGGCTGACAGCTTCCTGCTCTGCTGCTGTGGGTAGCTGACAGCTTACAGCTCTGCTGCTGTGTTTAGCTGACAGTTTCCAGCTCTGCAGTTGTGGGTCGTTGACAGCTTCCAGCTTTGCTGCTGTGGGTAGCTGACAGCTTACAACTCTGCTGTTGTGGGTCGTTGACAGCTTCCAGCTTTGCTGCTGTGGGTCGCTGATAGCTTCCAGCTTTGCTACTGTGGGTCGCTGATAGCTTCCAGCTCTGCTGCTGTGGGTAGCTGACAGCTTACAGCTCTGCTGCTGTGGATCGCTGATAACTTCCAGCTCTGCTGCTGTGGATCGCTGACAGCTTACAGCCCTGCTGTTGTGGGTCGCTGACAGCTTACAGCTCTGATGCTGTGGGTCGCTGATAGCTTCCAGCTCTGCTGCTGTGGGTCGCTGACAGCTTACAGCCCTGCTGCTGTGGGTCGCTGATAGCTTTCAGCTCTGCTGCTGTGGGTCGCTGACAGCTTACAGCTCTGATGCTGTGGGTCGCTGATAGCTTCCAGCTCTGCTGCTGTGGTCGCTGACAGCTTACAGCCCTGCTGCTGTGGGTCGCTGATAGCTTTCAGCTCTGCTGCTGTGGGTCGCTGACAGCTTACAGCTCTGCTGCTGTGGGTCGCTGACAGTTTCCAGCTCTGCTGCTGTGGGTCGCTGACAGCTTACAGCACTGCTGCTGTGGATCGCTGACAGATTACAGTTCTGCTGCTGTGGGTCGCTGACAGCTTCCAGTTCTGCTGCTATGGGTCGCTGACAGCTTCCAGCTCTGCTGCTGTGGGTCGCTGACAACTTCCAGCTTTGCTGCTGTGGGTCGCTGACTTTCCAGCTCTGCTGCTGTGGGTCGCTGACAGCTTACAGCTCTGCTGCTGTGGGTCGCTGACAGCTTCTAGCTCTGCTGCTGTGGGTTGCTGACAGCTTACAGCTCTGCTGCTGTGGGTCGCTGACAGATTGCAGTTATACTGCTGTGGGTCGCTGACAGCTTACATCTCTGCTGCTGTGGGTCGCTGACAGCTTCTAGCTCTGCTGCTGTAAGACGTCGCCTTTGTTTGGAATGTTGCCCAATGTTTGGAATGTTGCCCAATGTTTAGAATGTTGCCCCAATGTTTGGAATGTTGCCCCAATGTTTGGAATGTTGCCCCAATGTTTAGAATGAAGGAAAGTCACTAGACTTAGGACATCTTCATTCACAAGGCTGCGAGATTTCCACGGTTATAACGAAAATGCCACTTTGAGATGAAAACAAACAGCCGTGACTAGCGTGGCTCGTTATAAACCTCATTGTGTTGTCTGCTATTTTATTCAACCACTGCCTTCTAAGTCCACCTTGCCATCTTCTTCCGTTGACCATGAGTGTTGATGTTTTATTAAAGGCATAGTATATTGATGATCGTCTTATTTGTCCAAATCATTTAATCTTCTTCCTCTTCTTTCCTTGTCCATTTGCCTTTTAGGAAATATAAGGGATAAGATATAATTTGCGGTCTTTTACTCTTCTGTTGGTCTCTGCTGCTGTTATATTTCCTAGTGTTACTAATATTCCGTCAATCCATCTTTCCCGCAAAAGTTATTCTCGCGACGTTTATTGATGACTCGTTGTGCAGTTTAAAAAAAAAAAAATTTCTGCGTTATCACGTGGCCAAACTATTTTATCTGTTGTTTCTTTATGTACTCTATGGCGGGCGTTATTCCTAGCTTTTATTTTTATCAGTTCTTCAATGATGATCTTAACTCTCAGTTTGTTTCCTGTCATTCGCCTAACACATTTCATATCAGTGATTCTTATGTTTCTTATTGTTCTCGCATCGAGGGTCCAGGACTGGCATTGGTAGCACAACGTTGGCATGAAGATTGTATTGTGGAGCGTCAATTTTGCCTCTAGAGTTAATTACTTGTTGGACAATTTTCGTGATAGCTGTCCGATGGTCTGACAAGCTTTGTTGCATCTTGAGTCTATTTCTGCTGCATGTGAATTGTTGTTTGTCACTAGACTTCCTAGATAATAACATTTCTCCACTTGTTTTAGCTATATGCCATCCGTATTTATGTTGTTGTTCTGTTTCCCTTTTGCGATTTTCGTGTCTTTTATTTTGCTGATGTTGATTTTCATGTTGCATCGAGTGCCTGTGCTGTTCACATCCTAATTTAATCAGTATTCTTTAACTATGATTCCGTACTACTGTAGCTTCAGATTAATTCCTTCTACCTTTATTTGTGAACCTGTCTCTTATTGTCACATTTAGTATCTTCTAATGCATTTTATTTCCAAAAAAGATAGCCCCAGAGAATCGCTAAGTATAACAATTACTAGAGAAGGTCCACCCATGGAACAATGAACAAATAAAATGAATATCAAATGGTATAGAAAATACAGACTAACAGAAAGACACGACAAACTACAGCATTTCGGCTATAGCTTTCTTCAGGTATATCAAACAAACTATTCACATTAAACACAAAAATCCGAGTCAGAATACACAACTATACAGCGCTAAAAGGAATGGTGGAAAAGAAGGTGGTCAGGATTTATGTAGAGTCTGATTTAAAGATTAATAGACAACAGAGCAGGTAGGATTTAATTAGACCTTCTTCTTCTTCTTCTTTCCTTCCTCATCTGCTTTCAGCGTCGAGGGGAGATATAATTTGCGGGCTTTTGCTCTTCTGTTCGCCTCTGCTGCTGTTATGTTTCCTAGTGCTTCTAATATTCCATCGACCCATCTTTTACGTGGTCGACCCTTGGGTCTGGTGTTCTCACTACATTTGTTGAAGGCTCGTTGTGTTGTGTTTTGTTCTTTCTGCCTTGCCACGTGACCAAACCATTTTATCTGTTGTTTCCTTATATATTCTATAGCGGGGGCTATTCCTAGCTTTTTTCTCAGTTCTTCATTTCTGATCTTATCTCTCAGACTGTTTCCTGTCATTCGTCTAACACATTTCATCTCTGTAGAGGTTATTTTCTTGTTGTTCTTGCATCTAAGGTCCAGATGTGGCATTGGTAGCACAACGTTGGGATGAAGATTGTATTGTATAGTGCTCGTTTTGCCTCCAGAGTTATTTCCTTGTTGGACAATAGTGGTGATAGCTGTCCGATGATTTGACAAGCTTTGTTGCATCTTGATTCTATCTCTGCTGTTTGAGAATTATCGTTTGTCATTAGACTTCCTAGGTATTTGAATTCCTCTACTTGTTTTAGTTGTCTGCCTTCTATAGGTATGTTGATGTTCTGTTTATTTTTGGCGATATTCATGACTTCTATTTTGTTGATGTTGATTTTCATGTTGTATTTTGTGCCTGAGATGTTGAGTTTGTTTAAGTGTTCTTGTAGGTCTTCTATTGTTTCATGTATTAGTGCCTGATCGTCTGCAAATAGAAGCTCGTTGATCTCCTCTGTCTCTGATGGGTTGGCTAGCTTGCATATATGGTCCATGTATGTAATAAACAGTAGGGGGGATAGTACGCACCCCTGTCTTACACCTGATCTAACTTCGAAGTGGTCTGTGTAGCCTGCTGCTGTCCTGACCCTGCAGCTGCTGTTGACTTGGAGACTTTTAATAAGGTTGATTAGATGTTGGCTTACTCCGTATGTTGTTAGTATCTCCCACAGTTGTTCTCTGTTTACTCTGTCGAATGCTTTTTCCTGGTCAATGAAGGCTATGTATAAGTTTTGATTGTGTTCTGTCGTTTTTTCTGCAAGCTGTTTTAGTGTGAATAGTGCGTCAGTACATCCTCTGTTTTTTCGGAACCCCATTTGAGAATCGCTTAACTGTAGTTCTATTATTTGTCTCAGCCTTTTTTCCAAGATGTTGGCGTATAGCTTTCCTACATGGCTGAGAAGAGATATACCTCTATATTGATTGCAGTCTCTTTTGCTACCTTTCTTTTTCCATATTGGTATGATGATTGCCTGTTGCCAGTCTTCTGGGACTTGTTGTTGGTGCCATGCTGCATTAAATATTCTGTGCAGCCATTGCATTCCTGTTTCTCCTGCTGCTGCTATTATTTCTCTTGATATGTTATCTATCCCTGGTGCTTTATTTCTTGGTGCATATTTGATTACTTCTTCGATTTCCTCTTTCATGATGTTGGGTTCAGTATTTGTGAGCTCCTGCGTGGTTTTTGTTGTCTTATTGGTAGTTGGTATGTTTAATAGGTCTTCAAAATATTCTTTCCATCTCTGTTGCATACATTGTTTATTTGATATTGGCTGTCCGTCTTTGTCATTTATCAGCTCAGTAGGATCATGGTTTTCTTTCTCGCTCTTGTGGCTTTTACTGCTTTGTAGAAATCTCTTGTGGCTGTCTTGAAGTCCCTGCTCATGTTTTGTCCGAATTCTGTCCAATTCTTTTGCTTAGCTTCTTTGATCAACATTTTAACTCTTTTTCGAACTAAGGCATATTTTTCATATTTTTCTTGGTTCTTGTTCTCCCTCCAATTTTTAAACAGTTGCTTCTTTTCTTTAATTGCTTCTCTGATTGTTTCGTTTCACCACGGGGTGCTCTTTTTCCCTTCTCTTGTTCTTAGCTTCGTTCCACAAACTGTTTTAGAGATGTTGGTTACTGTTTCTTTAAATTGTTTCCACTCTTCTTCTACTGTGCAAACTTCGTTAGGGAGTTTCTTGAATTCCTCTGTTAGTTTTTCTTCTAGGGTTTCCCTTGTTTCTTGATCTTTTAATTGTTTTATTTTTATTGTCTGTTCTTTTCGCTTCTTTTGTTTATTTTCGTATATTCTCTTTATTTTTGGCTGTCTTAGTGTGATCATAACCATCTTGTGATCCGTGTCGTCTGTAATATTTGGGATTGCTCTACTGTCGGTTACTCTTTTCTTGTTCTGTTTTCTTGTTAGTATAAAATCTATCTGGCTTCTGCATGTTGTGTCATTCCATTTGTACCAGGTGTATACTTGCGACTCTCTGTGTTTGAAGAATGTGTTGGTGATAAATAAATCATTTTGATTGCATAGATCCATCAGTCTGCTTCCATTTTCGTTTATTTCAGCTGTTTTATCGTCAAAGGGTCCTAAGATATCACTGTTCTCACTGTTGCGTTTCCCAAGCCTTCCATTAAAATCTCCCATCACTAACATGTCGTCGCTTTCGTCAATCTTGTTAATAATTTCACTCAGTGTGTCGTAGAAGTCTTCGCTGTCTTTTTCATTGTTGTTGCATGGTTTAATTAGACCAAAGGAACTAAACAATGAAACATTTTTGTACAATTGGGAAAAATTAAAGGTTTCCTATAAGGTACGGAAGAAAACGAGAAGAAGAGTAAAAGAAAGAGAAGAAAGACATGGCAAAGTGGAAGAAAGCAAGAGAGGTAATAAAGTTAACACAGTTACATAGATATAAAGACAATGATTAAGAAACAATCAAGAATTGGCAGGAAATCGTCGAGAACTATGACTTCAGCCCTTCGGCCCGAGAGGAAAATGATGATGATTTTATTTCTCCTCTCTCTCTCTCTCTCTCTCTCTCTCTCTATCTATCTATCTATCTATCTATCTATCTATCTATCTATCTATCTATCTATCTATCTATCTATCTATCTATCTATCTATCTATCTATCTATCTATCTATCTATCTATCTATCTATCTATCTATCTATCTATCTATCTATCTATCTATCTATCTTCGACTGTTAGTGCCGCTGTTTGGCATTGGTAACGGAGTATTGGGAATAACACCAAGACATATAATATAATAAATAATAATAATAAATAATAATAATAAATAATAATAATAATGCTCTCTTTAAATGTGATAAATGTGTTCTGTAAGACTGAAGCGAAGTATTCAGTCAAAGCAATATACAGATTTACTAGGGAAATTCATGGGAAAACCCCCAGATAGCGTCACGTTTTCTGCTTTGTGAGCAGGGGCGGTTGTGGGTACGGTGACGTCATCCGTCTATATCTCTAGAGCTGATGTCACGCTAGTTGGAGGATTTTCCGATTTTAATTTAGGAAATCTAAAGATGGATGTGGTTCTGTTATGGAAATATTTTTGTGACCTATGGTCGTGATGACCTCAAGCAAATGACTTGTCACAAAAGTTGCCATCATTTTTTTTATTCATACAAAATGACACCGTTTTATGAGCATTCTCAGTGAGATGATCGGTTGATGCTTTTCCACCAGAACCACGTTTAAGCGTGGTTTCTTTAATGCTTGAAAAAATATATCAATTATGATTGGCGGATTTGTTAACACCTGTTATGTACTTCACCATTGCTGCTAGCTATGTTCTGATTGGGTTAGCATGGCTTGAGAAACAGCCTTATACACACGCGTGTTTTCTCAGTAACTCAATGAGTTGAGTTATTGAATTATTTGCGGGTCATTATCATTGCACTTCAAGCATGCCCATAGGTGCTCAGATCCCCTCCTCAGCAAGTCACATCCAGCGACTGATGACTCCAGTTCTGTGTTGGTTGATGCGTCCTCTTACACACCCACAAAGTTTCTACAGAAGGGTAAGTGACTTCTGCGCGATGTTGGCAGCTGCCATTACCTTCAAGGCTAATCCTCTGCGGGCTTTTGTTATCACATGGTCGACTTGGTCCCTAAAACACAAACTGCGATCAAACTTGACTCCTAGGTACATCATCAACCTGTCCCTGGTCAATGAGTATGCTCAGAAAGATCGCAACTGGTTGTGCTCGACCACAGGGTTGGAGTCTATGGGGAGTCTATAGAGTCAAATTTGGATACTAACAGTCAATTTATGCAACAGTAAATTGTTGGGGGGTATGTTAAAAGACACAACAGCCTACTAAAAGTAATATTGGAAGGAAAAATACAAGGTAAAAGAGGCAGAGGCTGATCAAGACTAATATGGACGAGTAACATCAAAAGATGAACAAGTCAATCTATGACAACCTGCACCATCAAAGCAAGAAACATAGTGGAATGGCGATCCATGGTAGCCAACCTTCGTTGCGGAGATGGCACTCGATGATGATGAACAGTCCCCATGTTCCACTGTACGTGACGAGTTATTTCGTTTTGTCATTTCTTCATAACGTTCTTCTGTGAGGCTTACAATTCATCACCATCAAGTACCATGCCTGCTGATGTAGGTGATCATGTCTCTCCACAACTTTCGATCTCGACAGTTATTTATTATTTCTGTTTACAATTACACTACAATAACATACAATAAATTCATGTTTGTTCTTTTTTGACCAGGCAGAACATTGTACTTGAGTCTTGTCAGAACAAAGCACATCCTACAAGACTGCCCCCACAGACACGAGGAGGTTCATGTGGCTCATGCTCATCTCTCTAGAAGAGAAATCCTATGGTGCTTCCGAATCACTGAAACAGAGAGCAGCCTTCATAAGAGAGTACGGAATCCCAATCTGAATGAGATGTGATCGCAGAAAAATAAACAGAAGAATACAAGTCTTGTTAGCCAGAACTTGTCAGTGAGACCTGGGTCAGGCGCATGGCCACCTTGGTGAGCGACCTTAGCTTGATAATAATTGTTGTCCATGAATCTTTTTTTTTCTGTCTACATGATCCACTTATGTAGTTCTTTTCCAGAACCGCGATTTGAAATCCGAAACTGTTCTTCTCAATGCTTGCGAAAACTTGTTGTTCCTGTTGATGCAAATAATAAAACCCAGGATGGAGGTGATAGGTACTAAATAAAACACTAACACATAATATTTTGACACGTAAGTAAAAACGTTGAATCCAGACACTATTATAGATGGCAATGTACATACTAAAAGAACACCAAACATTAGTGCAAAAATTTAGCACTTCTTAGAGCAGCTGCAAAATTATTTTGGAAAAGTTCGTCTCCATGACTACCAGAACTTCGGAGTCTTCTCTCATTGGCTGCCCGTTTATGTCTGTAAGCCAAAGTGGCAATTTTGAAGTAGGACACCAAAACTATAATGTTGCTTACAAGGTATACAGCCACAGTCACGAGAAAGTACTCTACTGGGGCGTGTAGTAAGATGCATCTCTGGTGATACTTGTCGTCCATGTACACCACTAACGGAATTAATACAAATGTTAATCCAATAACCCAAACACTGAGAATGACAAGTAAGACATATTTCTTGGTCACATGACTCATGTAGTAAATGGGTGAGCGATGTTAATGTACCTATCAATGGCGATGATAGCGTTGTGGATAATGTAAACCATAATTGCACTATTTCTTTCCCCAACTACAAAATTTAAAATAAACCTATTCTCACGAATTCCGATGTCAATCATGTAGCCTTCAGAGTGTCCGAAACAAATGTAGGTGACTCCTAGGGTTGCGTCGGCCACAGACATCGAAGTCAACAAGAGGTTGGTGTTGGTATGCATTGAGCTCGTCCTACATATTGTTACCATTACTAGAATGCTCTTTAAAACAATAATAATGTTCAATGGAATTGTTAGGTACAACATATTAAAGCCTAGATCCATCTCATCCCTACAATTGTTTGAATCGTTCGTTGCCATCGTTATTGTGTATACGATAGTAAGGTTGAATAATCTACTGTCCGTACACGATAACTTAGTTGAATAATCTACTGTCCGTGTACGATAACTTAGCTGAATAATCTACTGTCCGTGTACGATAACTTAGTTGAATAATCTACTGTCCGTGTACGATAGTAAGGTTGAATAATCCACTGTCCGTGTACGATAGTAAGGTTGAATAATCTACTGTCCGTGTACGATAGTAAGGTTGAATAATCTACTGTCCGTGTACGATAGTAAGGTTGAATAATCTACTGTCCGTGTACAATAACTTAGTTGAATAATCTACTGTCCGTGTACGATAGTAAGGTTGAATAATCTACTGTCCGTGTACGATAGTAAGGTTGAATAATCTACTGTCCGTGTACGATAGTAAGGTTGAATAATCTACTGTCCGTGTACAATAACTTAGTTGAATAATCTACTGTCCGTGTACGATAGTAAGGTTGAATAATCTACTGTCCGTGTACGATAGTAAGGTTGAATAATCTACTGTCCGTGTACAATAACTTAGTTGAATAATCTACTGTCCGTGTACGATAGTAAGGTTGAATAATCTACTGTCCGTGTACGATAGTAAGGTTGAATAATCTACTGTCCGTGTACGATAACTTAGTTGAATAATCTACTGTCCGTGTACAATAACTTAGTTGAATAATCTACTGTCCGTGTACGATAGTAAGGTTGAATAATCTACTGTCCGTGTACGATAACTTAGTTGAATAATCTACTGTCCGTGTACGATAACTTAGTTGAATAATCTACTGTCCGTGTATAATAATATGATTTAATAATCTACTGTCCGTGTATAATAATATGATTTAATAATCTACTGTCCGTGTATAATAATATGATTTAATAATCTACTGTCCGTGTACGATAGAATGGTTGAATAATCTACTAGCAAATAGTAAACAAGTCACAGAAATAGACACGAGATACAGAAAAGTATGTGAGATCATTGGCCAAATGGCACGACGATTGGCCAACAAAGAAATTGCAGCAGAAGTGGAAGTGGCGCGCTCTAAAATATCTGCTCAACAATGTTCTGCTATGAATGCCAAACATTGACGCTGGTTCTGGAACAGACAAAAAATACCACCTGCATGAAACGTCAGACGTATTATATCTGCACATGAGACAACATTTTAAGAGCTATACTAAGAGAGTAGTTATGGATACATCTTTTGCAGTAAAATAAATCTGAAAACAAAATTTGATGTGGTTTGGTCACGTGAAAAGACAAAAACAACTAAATATAATTCAGACAGATACCAACAAAAGCTACACAATCAAAGAACCGAAAGGGCAGCTTCGAAAATGTTGGATAAACAGAAAGCAAGAAATTCTCGAACACACGACAACAAAATAGGCCAATCAAAAGACTACACATTATTGACTATCTCTCTCCTCGATGCTGAAAGGCAAATAAGGAAGAAAAGAAGAAAAGAATACTTCAATTAAAATATGGGCGTTTTAGAGCCATTGATATTATGCAAACCCTAAACAGTTAATCCTGATTTCATGTTCCGTCGTTGTTTTTAGTTTCCTGGTGATGTAGAGAGAACTAGTACAATGAGCTCATACTTAACTACGGCTTTGTTCACAAGTCTCTGATACTCTTTCTTCCCAACTCTCGGTATGTCTCTCTACTGCTGTATGCAAGTAAGTAAAAAGTCAAGTACCCCCGTCACGCCAAGTGGCGTATAGGGAATATGGTGTTAGTGACCCGTCACGCCAAGTGGCGTATAGGGAATATGGTGTTAGTGACCCGTCACGCCAAGTGGCGTATAGGGAATATGGTGTTAGTGACCATACATTTTACGACCTTCAGCACATGAATTTTGGGGTAATGTGGTCGGTATTACGCCCGTGCCGCTTTCTTTCCCAGAAAAAAAATCCGGTACCCATTAAAGGCTAGGGGAACTGGAGCCGTCGGTTGGGATAGAACCCTACCTCTTGTCCTTTGTAGTCCAGTTCACTAGCCACTGAGCTATCTCGGCTCCCGCTGTGTGCAAGACGTTGTAACTATTGTCTTATCTCTATTACCATCTGTTAAGTTGTCATCTACAAGTTTATCAATAACTTGTAGCAGTTCTTATTTCACTGGAAGCTCTGACATTATCAACATCCTCTACGTCATCCCTAGATACTGTAAACATTAATTGCGTGACCAGTAGTCCATACAGCATCCACACATGAGGTGCTAAACACTTGTCCAGATTGATGCTCAGCAGCACAGCCAACAGGGCTCACTGGTATCTAATTATATATATCCATGGTCACTGCAACGGAAACCTGGAAATGTGTAATTTAAAATATTTATTAATAAAACGAAGTAAAACTACGCTGTTTAACGAACTACTATATTAAAAGAAAGAAAAAACAGAATAGCTCATCCAAAATACCTATTTCAGAAAATAAAAAATATCTTATACAACAAATCTATGTCAATAGAAGCGAGAAAGAGAGTTCATCGGCGCTATATAGAAACGATCCTGACCTATGGAACCTATGACCTATCTTCCTTATTTGCCATCGGTGCTATATAGAAACGATCCTGACCTATGGAACCTATGACCTATCTTCCTTATTTGCCATCGGTGCTATATAAAAACGATCCTGACCTATGGAACCTATGACCTATCTTCCTTATTTGCCATCGGTGCTATATAGAAACGATCCTGACCTATGGAACCTATGACCTATCTTCCTTATCTGCCATCGGTGCTATATAGAAACGATCCTGACCTATGGAACCTATGACCTATCTTCCTTATTTGCCATCGGTGCTATATAGAAACGATCCTGACCTATGGAACCTATGACCTATCTTCCTTTTTTGCCATCGGCGCTATATAGAAACGATCCTGACCTATGGAACCTATGACCTATCTTCCTTATTTGCTATCGGTGCTATATAGAAACGATCCTGACCTATGGAACCTATGACCTATCTTCCTTATTTGCCATCGGTGCTATATAGAAACGATCCTGACCTATGGAACCTATGACCTATCTTCCTTATTTGCCATCGGTGCTATATAGAAACGATCCTGACCTATGGAACCTATGACCTATCTTCCTTATTTGCCATCGGCGCTATATAGAAACGATCCTGGCCTATGGAACCTATGACCTATCTTCCTTATTTGCCATCGGTGCTATATAGAAACGATCCTGACCTATGGAACCTATGACCTATCTTCCTTATCTGCCATCGGTGCTATATAGAAACGATCCTGACCTATGGAACATATGACATATCTTCCTTATTTGCCATCGGTGCTATATAGAACCAATTCTGACCTATGGAAGCGAATCATGGACAGTAGACAAACAAATAAAAAGACGATTAGAGGCCACAGAGACGGGATTTATCAGAAGAATGTTGAAAGTTCCCTGGACAGCTAAAAAGACCAATGAGAACATTCTCAAAGAGGCCAACACAAAAAGGGAGCTCCTAAAAAACATCAGAAAGAAACAATCAACATTTTTCGGGCAAATCATGAGAATAGGAAAGTTGGAATACTTGGTTACAACTGGCAAAATGAAAAGAAAGAGAGATCGCAGACGACAAAGAGAGAAAATACTGGATAGCTTGGTGTCATGACATGGAAAACAGTTAACAACAGAACTGATACCATGCACTGTTGGATAGTAGATTGTGGAAGGACATGATCGCCTACGCCAACCGGTATGATACATGGTGATGATGATGATGATATTAAAAGAAGAGAAGGGAGAAGAGCAAAAGACAGGTCCATAGTAAGATGGACAGACAACATCACAGAAACGCCACAACAACATCGATTGGCAACGACTGAAGCCGGCAAAATGGCGAGAACCAGAACTTAACATCTCCATCATTACTTGAGTTGGTACAAGAGGAAGTGAAGAAAATAGAAAGAAGTTGCTATTAATGTTCACAAAGAAGTGTTTTACAAGGTAAAAAAGTGTTCATTTTCCTGTTTTCTTGGTGTTTCAGTAAAATTATATATGTAATAGACATTTGTAGTTTTTATGAAAGTTATGAAAGGAAGAGAATATCCAAGATTGCCGACTCCACAGCCAATATTTAGTTTGGAAATTGTTGTACACAATGAAATTGCAAGCCTAATCACATTATAAAAATGTTGCTTTGAAACTGTGGTATACTTCTTTTTATTTTTCTTCCTCTTTCGCCCATAGCACACAAGTAGTATACAAGGGTCCAACTAAGTCGCATTTGGCCCGTAAATTAACAAAGATATATAGTGTGGTGCGCAGCGCACCACATGTACACGAGAGACAAGGGGAGTTAACCATGCCATTTCGTGTCCGGATGTTGACCTATAGTCCCGGTGACCGCGGAAGTGCCCTGTTTATGTCTGGTGTGTGCTGCCTTTGGAGTTCTTTATGTACTTGATCGTTAGTGATAGGTTAGTAGATTATACAACATCTAGGAAAAACGAGCAATATAAAACAGAAGACAATATATATATTTTATTCTTTTATTAGCTGAATAGGTGTATAACATACATTGATATTATATATCATTACAAACATAGTCAGTACATTGAGTAAATATATAGCACAAGTATAACAATTATTTATAGCTATGTAGTTGGGTGTCAGCTTAACGTTGTACCATAAATGAAGCATAAGGGTGAAACAGTTAGAGATTACTGGTTAGTCTAAGCTGGTAGTGTAAATATGTTCCTCGGTGTTAGTGGTTCGCTATCTCTCTCTCTCTCTCTCTCTCTCTCTCTCTCTCTCTCTCTCTACTATTCCTGCCTAGATTTCCCTCCATTGAAACACTTACTCATTCTCTCCATTTATCCCTATCATCGCGCCTTCCTTCTCTCTCTCTCTCTCTCTCTCTCTCTCTTTCTCCCCTATCCTCTCTTAGACTTCTAACCTATCAGTCCACCCTCCTCCTCTCCCTTTAGCTCCCCCGCCCGCCCTCATATTTTTAGCGTCCATCCTATTGTAACACTTGATTATTCTCACCATTAATACATAGCAT
Source organism: Megaustenia siamemsis (assembly GCA_032433765.1). Classification (NCBI taxonomy): domain Eukaryota; kingdom Metazoa; phylum Mollusca; class Gastropoda; order Stylommatophora; family Ariophantidae; genus Megaustenia; species Megaustenia siamemsis. Next base: position 65,677,423 of record JAVIAB010000008.1, read on the forward strand.
CTCACCTTCTTTCTCATAGGCTTCTCTCTCTCGCTCTCTCTCTCTCTCTCTCGCGCTCTTCTAACCCCGACTAGACTTCTCTCCTACCATTCCACCTTTCTTCCTCTCTCTCTCTCTCGCTCTCTCTTTACCTCGCCTAGCGTTCCGCCTTCATTCGTATTTTTACCTTACCACCAGTGTAACACATTAATAACATTGAATATCAATTACAAAAAGACTTGAAATATTTACTTTTTAAAGAACCAATAAGATAAACATATGAAAACGAAGGAATAATACACTCGACAAGGCTTAACAGACGTACTTTATACACATCACCATTAATACAACTCAAATTCCTTTAATGATAACCTATCACATCGTTATGAGCTAAGAGAAAAACAGAAAAAAAAAAATTCAACTTACACCGTAAAATATTCCACTACAACACAGACCGCTAGACTGAACAGTACTATGAAAATAAACGGCCGTGAATCAAGCGCGCTTATAACACGAAGTCTCACATCCGACTAGTTTAAATATAATCTGGTAAATAAAAGTTAGGAGACAAGGGCAGAAACCTAGGAGGCAAGGGCAGAAACCTAGGAGGCAAGGACAGAAACCTAGGAGGCAAGGACAGAAACCTAGGAGGTAAGGGCAGAAACCTAAGAGGCAAGGGTAGAAACCTAAGAGGCAAAGACAGAAACCTAGGAGGCAAGGGCAGAAACCTAAGAGGCAAGGGTAGAAACCTAAGAGGCAAAGACAGAAACCTAGGAGGCAAGGGCAGAACCTAGGAGGTAAGGACAGAAAACTAGGAAGCAAAGGCTGAAAACAAGGAGGGAAGATCAGAAATCTAGGAAGCTGTGTTAGAAAACAAGGAGGGAAGGTCAGAAACCTAGGAGGCAAGGTCAGAAACCTAGGAGGCAAGGTCAGAAACCTAGGAGGCAAAGGCAGAAACCAAAGAGGCAAGGGCAGAAACCTAGGAGGCAAGGTCAGAAACCTAGGAGGCAATGTCAGAAACCTAGGAGGCAAGGGCAGAAACCAAAGACACAAAGGCAGAAACCAAAGAGGCAAGGGCAGAAACCTAGGAGGCACCTCGATGGACAGCTAGACAACGGAAGAACCAGAGATTATCATTGTAAACTTTAGAATGGGAATCGGTTTGAAGGATATTATTACCTTGATTTGATGCAATGTAGTGTGGGATATCTAGCAGACACCCTATAGGATAATCTTGAAGTTTATAAACATAAACACTCGTACTGACTAAGGCTTCCAAGGTGTATTTGGTTGTCTCCCTATTTTGTCTGTATAACCTAATATATCACTTTCATTTAATCTATCGATATACGTTTCAAAGTCATTTCTGTTGTTAACTAACAAGGGTTTGTCTAACCCTGTCGCGTTATTTGAGCTTGCGTGAAAGTAACGCAGCCCCTGTGTATAGGCCAAATCGCAAACATTTTACCCCCAGAACACAAAAAATTTAGGCTCGTACTCAAAATGTCGATCCCAAAACCATAAAAATCTACTCCCATACTCATACTAGTTAGACACATCGAACAGATAGTTACATCCAAAGTCCCAAATAGTTAGGCCAAATCACTAACATTTTACCCACAGAACACAAAAATATAGGCTCATACGCAAAAAAATCGACCTCAACACCCTAAAAGGTACTCACATAGTCATACTAGTTAGACACATCGAACAGATAGTTACAGCCAAAGTCCCAAACAGAGTGGCCATATCACTAACATTTTACCTCCAGAACACAAAAATTTAGGCTCATACTAAAAAGTCGACCTAAAAATCCAGAAAAAGCTACTCACATAGTCATAATAGTTAGACACATCGAACAGATAGTTACATCCAAAGTCCCAAATAGTTAGGCCAAATCACTAACATTTTACCCACAGAACACAAAAATATAGGCTCATACGCAAAAAATCGACCTCAACACCCTAAAAAGGTACTCACATAGTCATACTAGTTAGACACATCGAACAGATAGTTACAGCCAAAGTCCCAAACAGAGTGGCCATATCACTAACATTTTACCTCCAGAACACAAAAATTTAGGCTCATACTAAAAAGTCGACCTAAAAATCAAGAAAAAGCTACTCACATAGTCATAATAGTTAGACACAACGAGTCGAAAGTTATATTCAAGCGACCTCAACACCATAAAAAAGGTACTCACATAGTCATACTAGTTAGACACATCGAAAAGATAGTTACAGCCAAAGTCCCAAAAAAAAAAAAGTTTGGTCAAATCGAAACTATTTTACCCACAGAACACAACAATGTAGGCTCATACTAAAAAATCGACCTCAACACGATAAAAAGGTACTCACATAGTCATACTAGTTAGACACATCGAACAGATAGTTACATCCAAAATCCCAAATCACTAACATTTTACCTCCAGAACACAAAAATTTAGGCTCATACTAAAAAAGTCGACCTATAAACCATAAAAATCTACTCACATAGTCATACTAGTTAGACACATCGAACAGATAGTTACAGCCAAAGGCCCAAACAGAGTGGCCATATCACTAACATTTTACCTCCATAACACAAAAATTTAGGCTCATACTAAAAAAGTCGACCTAAAAATCCAGAAAAAGCTACTCACATAGTCATAATAGTTAGACACAACGAGTCGAAAGTTATATTCAAGGTCCAAAAAAAAAACCCGTTATTTTAGACATCCTCATTGCAAAAATTTACATAAAAAACCACTTTTAGGATTTTACCCCCTTAGCATTTTTGAGGGTTACGCCCATAGAATTGATAAAAATCGTAAATTTAACACGTAGGCTTACCTAAAACTTTATTTTAGACATCCCCACACCAAAAATTTACTTAAAAAGCACTTTTGAAATTGTAACCCCCCTTACCATTTTTGAGGGTTACGCCCTGAAATCGATAAAAATCGTTAATTTAGCACGTAGGCTTACCTAAAACTTTATTTTAGACATCCCCACACCAAAAATTTACTTAAAAATCACTTTTGAAATTGTTACCCCCTTAAAATTTTTTAGGGTTACGCCCCTGAAAGCGATAAAAAATTGAAATATAACCTCAAGGCATACCTCCCACATAATTTTTGACACCCCTACATATCAAATTCCAACAAAAAAACAACAAAAAGCTAGTAGTAGCGGTGGCTGTGAACCCTAACATACTACTTCTCGTGCATGTTTTGGCACCGAAACAGTTTCAGTGCCAAATCTATTGTATTTCGGTGCATGTTATTCCACTTTTCTGTTGAGTTCACAGCCACCGCTACTACTAGCTTTTTGTTGTTTTTTTGTTGGAATTTGATATGTAGGGGTGTCAAAAATTATGTGGGAGGTATGCCTTGAGGTTATATTTCAATTTTTTATCGCTTTCAGGGGCGTAACCCTAAAAAATTTTAAGGGGGGTAACAATTTCAAAAGTGATTTTTAAGTAAATTTTTGGTGTGGGGATGTCTAAAATAAAGTTTTAGGTAAGCCTACGTGCTAAATTAACGATTTTTATCGATTCAGGGGCGTAACCCTCAAAAATGGTAAGGGGGGTTACAATTTCAAAAGTGCTTTTTAAGTAAATTTTTGGTGTGGGGATGTCTAAAATAAAGTTTTAGGTAAGCCTACGTGTTAAATTTACGATTTTTATCAATTCTATGGGCGTAACCCTCAAAATGCTAAGGGGGTAAAATCCTAAAAGTGGTTTTTTATGTAAATTTTTGCAATGAGGATGTCTAAAATAACGGTTTTTTTTTTTTTGGACCTTGAATATAACTTTCGACTCGTTGTGTCTAACTATTATGACTATGTGAGTAGCTTTTTCTGGATTTTTAGGTCGACTTTTTTAGTATGAGCCTAAATTTTTGTGTTATGGAGGTAAAATGTTAGTGATATGGCCACTCTGTTTGGGCCTTTGGCTGTAACTATCTGTTCGATGTGTCTAACTAGTATGACTATGTGAGTAGATTTTTATGGTTTATAGGTCGACTTTTTTAGTATGAGCCTAAATTTTTGTGTTCTGGAGGTAAATGTTAGTGATTTGGGATTTTGGATGTAACTATCTGTTCGATGTGTCTAACTAGTATGACTATGTGAGTACCTTTTTATCGTGTTGAGGTCGATTTTTTAGTATGAGCCTACATTGTTGTGTTCTGTGGGTAAAATAGTTTCGATTTGACCAAACTTTTTTTTTTTGGGACTTTGGCTGTAACTATCTGTTCGATGTGTCTAACTAGTATGACTATGTGAGTACCTTTTTTATGGTGTTGAGGTCGCTTGAATATAACTTTCGACTCGTTGTGTCTAACTATTATGACTATGTGAGTAGCTTTTTCTTGATTTTTAGGTCGACTTTTTTAGTATGAGCCTAAATTTTTGTGTTCTGGAGGTAAAATGTTAGTGATATGGCCACTCTGTTTGGGACTTTGGCTGTAACTATCTGTTCGATGTGTCTAACTAGTATGACTATGTGAGTACCTTTTTAGGGTGTTGAGGTCGATTTTTTGCGTATGAGCCTATATTTTTGTGTTCTGTGGGTAAAATGTTAGTGATTTGGCCTAACTATTTGGGACTTTGGATGTAACTATCTGTTCGATGTGTCTAACTATTATGACTATGTGAGTAGCTTTTTCTGGATTTTTAGGTCGACTTTTTTAGTATGAGCCTAAATTTTTGTGTTCTGGAGGTAAAATGTTAGTGATATGGCCACTCTGTTTGGGACTTTGGCTGTAACTATCTGTTCGATGTGTCTAACTAGTATGACTATGTGAGTACCTTTTTAGGGTGTTGAGGTCGATTTTTTTGCGTATGAGCCTATATTTTTGTGTTCTGTGGGTAAAATGTTAGTGATTTGGCCTAACTATTTGGGACTTTGGATGTAACTATCTGTTCGATGTGTCTAACTAGTATGAGTATGGGAGTAGATTTTTATGGTTTTGGGATCGACATTTTGAGTACGAGCCTAAATTTTTTGTGTTCTGGGGGGTAAAATGTTTGCGATTTGGCCTATACACAGGGGCTGCGTTACTTTCACGCAAGCTCAAATAACGCGACAGGGTTAGACAAACCCTTGTTAGTTAACAACAGAAATGACTTTGAAACGTATATCGATAGATTAAATGAAAGTGATATATTAGGTTATACAGACAAAAATAGGGAGACAACCAAATACACCTTGGAAGCCTTAGTCAGTACGAGTGTTTATGTTTATAAACTTCAAGATTATCCTATAGGGTGTCTGCTAGATATCCCACACTACATTGCATCAAATCAAGGTAATAATATCCTTCAAACCGATTCCCATTCTAAAGTTTACAATGATAATCTCTGGTTCTTCCGTTGTCTAGCTGTCCATCGAGGTGCCTCCTAGGTTTCTGCCCTTGCCTCTTTGGTTTCTGCCTTTGTGTCTTTGGTTTCTGCCCTTGCCTCCTAGGTTTCTGACATTGCCTCCTAGGTTTCTGACCTTGCCTCCTAGGTTTCTGCCCTTGCCTCTTTGGTTTCTGCCTTTGCCTCCTAGGTTTCTGACCTTGCCTCCTAGGTTTCTGACCTTGCCTCCTAGGTTTCTGATCTTCCCTCCTTGTTTTCTAACACAGCTTCCTAGATTTCTGATCTTCCCTCCTTGTTTTCAGCCTTTGCTTCCTAGTTTTCTGTCCTTACCTCCTAGGTTTCTGCCCTTGCCTCCTAGGTTTCTGTCTTTGCCTCTTAGGTTTCTACCCTTGCCTCTTAGGTTTCTGCCCTTGCCTCCTAGGTTTCTGTCTTTGCCTCTTAGGTTTCTACCCTTGCCTCTTAGGTTTCTGCCCTTACCTCCTAGGTTTCTGTCCTTGCCTCCTAGGTTTCTGTCCTTGCCTCCTAGGTTTCTGCCCTTGCCTCCTAGGTTTCTGCCCTTGTCTCCTAACTTTTATTTACCAGATTATATTTAAACTAGTCGGATGTGAGACTTCGTGTTATAAGCGCGCTTGATTCACGGCCGTTTATTTTCATAGTACTGTTCAGTCTAGCGGTCTGTGTTGTAGTGGAATATTTTACGGTGTAAGTTGAATTTTTTTTTTCTGTTTTTCTCTTAGCTCATAACGATGTGATAGGTTATCATTAAAGGAATTTGAGTTGTATTAATGGTGATGTGTATAAAGTACGTCTGTTAAGCCTTGTCGAGTGTATTATTCCTTCGTTTTTCATATGTTTATCTTATTGGTTCTTTAAAAAGTAAATATTTCAAGTCTTTTTGTAATTGATATTCAATGTTATTAATGTGTTACACTGGTGGTAAGGTAAAAATACGAATGAAGGCGGAACGCTAGGCGAGGTAAAGAGAGAGCGAGAGAGAGAGAGAGGAAGAAAGGTGGAATGGTAGGAGAGAAGTCTAGTCGGGGTTAGAAGAGCGCGAGAGAGAGAGAGAGAGAGCGAGAGAGAGAAGCCTATGAGAAAGAAGGTGAGATGCTATGTATTAATGGTGAGAATAATCAAGTGTTACAATAGGATGGACGCTAAAAATATGAGGGCGGGCGGGGAGCTAAAGGGAGAGGAGGAGGGTGGACTGATAGGTTAGAAGTCTAAGAGAGGATAGGGGAGAAAGAGAGAGAGAGAGAGAGAGAGAGAGAGAAGGAAGGCGCGATGATAGGGATAAATGGAGAGAATGAGTAAGTGTTTTCAATGGAGGGAAATCTAGGCAGGAATAGTAGAGAGAGAGAGAGAGAGAGAGAGAGAGAGAGAGAGAGAGAGAGATAGCGAACCACTAACACCGAGGAACATATTTACACTACCAGCTTAGACTAACCAGTAATCTCTAACTGTTTCACCCTTATGCTTCATTTATGGTACAACGTTAAGCTGACACCCAACTACATAGCTATAAATAATTGTTATACTTGTGCTATATATTTACTCAATGTACTGACTATGTTTGTAATGATATATAATATCAATGTATGTTATACACCTATTCAGCTAATAAAAGAATAAAATATATATATTGTCTTCTGTTTTATATTGCTCGTTTTTCCTAGATGTTGTATATCTACTAACCTATCACTAACGATCAAGTACATAAAGAACTCCAAAGGCAGCACACACCAGACATAAACAGGGCACTTCCGCGGTCACCGGGACTATAGGTCAACATCCGGACACGAAATGGCATGGTTAACTCCCCTTGTCTCTCGTGTACATGTGGTGCGCTGCGCACCACACTATATATCTTTGTTAATTTACGGGCCAAATGCGACTTAGTTGGACCCTTGTATACTACTCACACACCTACTTCTCGTTTTCTATTAAAAGTGGGCGAGGTGGAGGTAAATTTGCTTTGTGTAGCGGGTTTTCTATCCTGGATTTTTGCATCACGAAACCACTTTGTGAAAATGTGTGTTAAAAACCTGGACAACGAAGATCACTCTCCGTGTGACGAGTTTCTGAAAATGGATTCGAGAAAAATAAAAAAAAAAAAAAAAAAAAAAACGACAGTTCAATCCATGAACGTGACTTTGTTTTCAGATCAGTTGGATTGAAACATAACACTACGGATAAAAAAAACAATTAGATAAATTGTGACAGAAAGGGAACAAAAAGGCACGACCCACAACTTCAAAAAGACATAAACTATAATATCAAGGAAAACAAACACACAAGAATGTAAAGTAAAACTAAATGGAGAAATCCTGAAACAAGTGCATAGATTCAATAACCTGGGATCAATAATAACATCAGATGACAGATGCACTGCAGAAATTAGAAGCAGAAAAAGACAAGCAAAAAAATAATTCCATGGAATGAAAAACATCCTATGTAACAAATCGTTATCAATTAATTTTATAAAATGTGTCCTAAAGTGCTACATCGAATCTTTTCTATTATATGGAAGTGAGTCATGGACAATAAGCAAGACAACACAACAAAACATTAGAGACAGTTGAGATGTGGTTTATCAGAAGAATGATACGAATTCCATGAATAGCAAAAATTACAAATGAAGAATGTTGAAAACGAGTTGGAGAAACCAGAAATATAACCAGAATCATAAGAAAGAAACAATCTACATTTATTGGACATGTCGTGTGAAAAGAAGGCATTGAGAATAATATAACAACAAGACAGAACGAATGGAAAGAAGAGCAGAGGGAAAAGAAATATTGAACAGCTTATCCAAATGGTATAATAAAATATCACTGACTGAAATAATGACATGCATGAAGGACCGAGAGATATGGAGTGAGATGATCACTTACACCAACCGGCATGGCGCCGGATAGTGATGATGATAGTAGACTATTGGAAGACATGAATGCAGTCACACTACGTCATGTGACACAACACACGAAACGATATTCAATATTTCTATTTTTAGAAGTTGCAGAATATTTCAAAGAAAATTTGAAACTCTCACTGTCTCTCTCTCTCTCTCTCTCTCTCTCTCTCTGCGATCAAGACTCAATCAGAGTAGGATTCCAGACTCTCACATGAAGACAGCTGTCTGTTTAAGTGAATTGATCGATCACACAGACAGAACATCATAATTAGAGCCTGTTAGATCCACTCTGATTGAATACCTGTTAAAACGTAGGCACTGTGTTCTGCGCCAGTGGCCCAGTGCATCCGATTTCAGCCAGCCTTTTATTCAGGTTTGCATTCCTTAGCCTTTGATTTTCCCCAATCTTCCTGCAAGGCAGCAGATGATCTTTCTGTAGGGGGATTCTGCCCTTAGATGGTCTGCCCTCCCAGTTTACGAGCACCATCTGCCCGAGTCACTAGAGGTGACTAACACAGACACGCACACACAAGGATATGAGATGTGACCAACACAGACATGCACACAGCGATACGAGGCATGACTAACACTGACACACATCAAGATATATGACACATGGCTAACATAAACATGCACATAAAGATATGAGATATGACTGACATAGACATGCACACACAAAGATATGATACATGCCTAACATAGACATGCACACACAAAGATATGAGATGTAACTAACATAGCCATGCACACACATGGATATGAGATGTGACATACACAGACAGGCAAACACGAAGATATGAGATATGACTAACATAAATATGCACACAAAGATATGAGATATCACTAACCCAAACATGTACACACAAAAAGATATGACACATGACTAACACAGATACACACTAAGATATGAGATATCACTAAACTAATGAGATATAACTAATGAGATATAACTAAAGAGATATAACTAATGAAATATAACTAAAGAGATATAACTAATGAGATATAACTAATGAGATATAACTAAAGATATATAACTAATGAGATATAACTAATATAGGCCAACTGATGGATATTACAAAATATAAGCACTAACCCTGAATGTCCGTTATACATGAAGCACGAAGTGAACCTCTCTTACAGTGACGTCATCTATATCAAGAGAGCAAAACAATCATAAACTTTACACATAAAAGAATGCACGACTGCCCACGCTTACCTCTCTATTCCAGTGGCCAAAGTGTTTCCATAATGAATCACGTGGAGTCGTCATGTATAAAAATAGCAGTTTTAATTTTTTTTTCCCCCAGTAATTCTGACATCTCACAACCCACCAGTCAGAGCTTCTGGTGTCAAGTTAACTAAGAGTATTTGACAAGCTTCATTTAGTCCAGTTGATACGCCTAGCAATCGATAGAACAATAACAAGTAGAATTTATTCTTCCTTAATTAAGTTTAGTTCGACAGCAGTTGTATGCCCAGTTGTTACTTGTTATATGAAAACAGCAAACATTCATTATCAGGTCGCATGTCCTTTGCAGAACGTTGCATTCGCTACAGCCCGTCTGAAAGAATCTCTGTCTCTAGTCAGATCTCCCACAGAACGTTGCTTTCACCACAGCCCGTCTGAAAGAATCTCTGTCTCTAGCCAGATCTCCCACAGAACGTTGCATTCACCACAGCCCGTCTGAAAGAATCTCTGTCTCTAGTCAGATCTCCCACAGAACGTTGCATTCACCACAGCCCGTCTGAGAGAATCTCTGTCTCTAGTCAGATCTCCCACAGAACGTTGCATTCACCACAGCCCGTTTGAAAGAATCTCTGTCTCTAGTCAGATCTCCCACAGAACGTTGCATTCACCACAGCCCGTCTGAAAGAATCTCTGTCTCTAGTCAGATCTCCCACAGAACGTTGCATTCACCACAGCCCGCATGAAAGAATCTCTGTCTCTAGCCAGATCTCCCACAGAACGTTGCATTCACCACAGCCCGTCTGAAAGAATCTCTGTCTCTAGTCAGATCTCCCACAGAACGTTGCATTCACTACAGTCCGTCTGAAAGAATCTCTGTCTCTAGTCAGATCTCCCACAGAACGTTGCATTCACCACAGCCCGTCTGAAAGAATCTCTGTCTCTAGTCAGATCTCCCACAGAACGTTGCATTCACCACAGCCCGTCTGAAAGAATCTCTGTCTCTAGCCAGATCTCCCACAGATCTTGCATTCACCACAGCCCGTTTGAAAGAATCTCTGTCTCTAGTCAGATCTCCCACAGAACGTTGCATTCACCACAGCCCGTCTGAAAGAATCTCTGTCTCTAGTCAGATCTCCCACAGAACGTTGCATTCACCACAGCCCGTCTGAAAGAATCTCTGTCTCTAGTCAGATCTCCCACAGAACTTTGCATTCACCACAGCCCGTCTGAAAGAATCTCTGTCTCTAGCCAGATCTCCCACAGAACGTTGCATCGCTACAGCCCGTCTGAAAGAATCTCTGTCTCTAGCCAGATCTCCCACAGAACATTGCATTCACCACAGCCCGCATGAAAGAATCTCTGTCTCTAGCCAGATCTCCCACAGAACGCTGCATTCACCACAGCCCGTCTGAAAGAATCTCTGTCTCTAGCCAGAGCTCCCACAGAACGCTGCATTCACCACAGCCCGCATGAAAGAATCGAGGAAATTCTCAAAGAGGCCAACACTAAAAAGGGAGTTTTTAAGAAACACCAGAAAGAAAACAACCAACATTTTTCGGGCACATCACGAGAAGAGGAAAACACTTGGTTACAAGAGGAAAACACTTGGTTACAAGTGGCAAAACACAGGGAAAGAGAGATCGCGGACGACAAAGATAGAAGAGAGTAGATACTAGATAGCTTGGTGTCATGGCATGGAAAACGGTCAACAACAGAACTATAGTCCGTTCAGATTCGTTTGCCTAGACATTAATTTATTTTTTTCAAAAACTTATTGTTCATTTGCATTGATCTTTTGAAGTTAGGTTTAGAATACTAATGTCGCTATAAAAATATTTTTTTATCAAAGAAATGTGATCCAGTTTCAAAGATGCCTTATTTAACCTATATTTAAAAAAGTTAATCGATATTATAAACACCGGCGGGATTATGTAGATGCTTACATCTCACAGCTGATTCTTTAACATATAGGCATGACCTTCACGGCTGAATGCGCACCGTCCTAAAATAGTTATGTTTCCACTATAAATTTTTATAAAGAAATGTTACATATGAAATTTCCCGTTTAGCACAAAATGACATTTTAGCCGAAACCGGAAATTATGTGACGTCAAAATCACGGCCGTAGACTCGAGTTCGAGTCATAATTCAGAGGCAAATCTAAATATTTACAGAAAGGAGGCGGCACTATCCATATTATCTTCTGCAAGTCTATGTGAGAATGAATATAAGGCAAAATATTTTACTGAGCATAACATTGCTATAAAGATTTATCAATACTTCTGCAGAGAGCGTAAAAAGGGACATCTTTATTGTTCTTTATCAAACCCTGAGAAGAGAACAATGCATATTTTAGGTTTGTGTAAACGTTCATTTGATCGAATAGTTAAAGGAAGCGGATATTTATTGCCAACAAATGCAAGAAAGCAAGGAAGGAAAGAAACGTTAGACAGTTTTGATAAGGACCTAGTAAAAAGAGAAATCTGTCGAATGTTTGATATAAACGAAGAAGTGACACTTAGAAAGTTGAAGCTTTGGCTGAAAACTAACAACGACATTGAAATATCAAAAACTTCATTATGGAAAATATTAAGAAGTGCAGGCTTCACCTTTAGAAAGTATGCTGGTGGAAAAACATTATTTGTGAGAAGCCACATCTAGTAGCTCTTAGAAGCAAGTATTTACGTGAAGTGAAGGAAATGCGCGAAAATGATTATGATATTGTTTATTTAGATGAAACTTGGATCAACGCTCATCATACAAATGAAAAGGAATGGCAGTTAGCAGATGGAAGTATTAAAAGATCAGTACCAAGCAGTAAAGGGCAACGTTTGATAGTTGCACATGCAGGTAGCAGACATAATGGGTTGTTGCAGAATGCTCATCTCGTTTTCATTTCAAAATCCATAGACAATAGAGACTACCACTCCGAAATGAATGGGCACATATTTAAAGACTGGATCGAGAAAAGTATCCTTCCAATATTAGATCGACCTTCTTGTCTGATAATGGACAATGCTTCATACCATAACGTAGTTAACGTAGAAGATAGAATCCCAACATCATCAAGTACAAAAGATGCAATCAAAACGTGGCTCATAAAATAACACATACAAGTTAACGACAACTACTTGAAACCCGAATTGCTTAGCCTTGTAAAACAGACACAACGTACAAAGATATTTAAAATAGACAAGTTAATTCAAGAACATGGCCATAGATGTTTGAGACTACCTCCATATCATGCACACTTAAATCCTATAGAACTAGTTTGGGCAAAAGTTAAAGGACACGTAGCATATACAAATAAAACTTTCAAATTATGCGATGTTGAGACACTTACAAATCAGGCTCTATCAAATATAAATAAAGACTACTGGGTAAAATGTGAGGATCATGTGTTACGACAAGAAGAGGAATATTGGAAAAGGATGGTTTGTTGTTTGTTCAGCCGAAAGCAGTAATCGACCTATTTGACTCGTCTGATTCTGAATGATCATTACTCTGATTAAGTATACAGATAAATAGTTTGATTTGCAATATTTCCTAGTTGATTTGTTAAACAGTTTATTGTTCAAGACCACCCAAGCAATCAAAAATATGTTATAAGCAAACCAACAACCATTACTTTGAATGGAAGCCTGCTTGAGTCAGTACAGAAGTTCAGCTATCTTGGATCCACTATTACAGCCACACTTTCCTTAGATGAGGAACTAAATGTACGTATTTGAAAGGCAGCGACAACATTTGGGAAACTCACACCAAGAGCATGGAACTATATCAAATTGACTCTACGAACAAAAGTTCTATATATAATTTAAAATTTGTATACTTGCCACCAAGTACAATTTTATGGACACGCCTATGGGTCATCGTTGCACTAGATTACTGTAAAACATTTTGATTAGGGTCAAAATAATAGTTACATGGGCAAAGATCAAAGGAATTCGCCGCTTTAAGAAAACCGTTATAGCTAGACATCGAGTAACACATATGTTCTCGTGACATGGACATTTTAACACCGTATGCCAAAAATCATGTGAAATCATCAAGAACTTTTTGAATTATAAATCATAACATCTCGGCAAACGAATCTGAACGGACTATAATACGATGCACTGTGGATAGACAATTGTGGAAGGACATGATCGCTTACGCAAACCGGTATGGCACATGATTATGACGATGGAGGCACATATCTTGATAAATAACAAGGTCAACACAAATCTACGAAGGGCAATCACAAACAACAAGCTGGGACTTGTCAACAAATTCAAATATGGATACTCATCCACCACCAACAACCAAGCCTGTCTGGTAAAGATCAGGATTAGATTGACAGTTTACAAAAAACTGACAGTTTATAAATGAAACAAAGATGGTGTTTGTTAAAGTTAATCTCACGTTATTCTCTACATTCTGACTGTTGTATATGTGTGTGTGTCTGTCTGTATCTTTCTCTATCTCTCTGCGAGCGAGCGCGCGTGTTTGTGTGTCTGTCTGTGTCTTTCTCTCTGTGCGCCTGTGTTTGTGAGTGGTTATTGTTGTTGTTGCTGCTGTTTTTTTTTTATACCGTTGTTTTGATAGGAAGTGGTAAAAATGCACTCTCGCAATTATATATAGAAACAAATGGAAGTTACATCCACTCTCACAAAGATATATAGAACCAAATGGAAGTTACACCCACCCTCACAAAGATATATAGAAACAAATGGAAGTTACATCCACTCTCACAAAGATATATAGAAACAAATGGAAGTTACATCCACTCTCACAAAGATATATAGAACCAAATGGAAGTTACATCCACTCTCACAAAGATATATAGAACCAAATGGAAGTTACATCCACTCTCACAAAGATATATAGAAACAAATGGAAGTTACATCCACTCTCACAAAGATATATAGAACCAAATGGAAGTTACATCCACTCTCACAAAGATATATAGAAACAAATGGAAGTTACACCCACTCTCACAATGATATATAGAACCAAATGGAAGTTACATCCACTCTCACAAAGATATATAGAAACAAATGGAAGTTACACCCACTCTCACAATGATATATAGAACCAAATGGAAGTTACACCCACCCTCACAAAGATATATAGAACCAAATGGAAGTTACATCCACTCTCACAAAGATATATAGAACAAAATGGAAGTTACACCCACCCTCACAAAGATATATAGAAACAAATGGAAGTTACATCCACTCTCACAAAGATATATAGAAACAAATGGAAGTTACATCCACTCTCACAAAGATATATAGAAACAAATTTAAGTTACATCCACTCTCACAAAGATATATAGAAACAAATGGAAGTTAACATTCGAAAGCAAGCTTGTCATTTTTGGACAATTGAGAATCTTTCCTTTCGTTGAAAATCTGCTTGTTAACAACGGACATGTTTGTATAGCCTGTGAATAGTATAGCTGGAAAGATGTTTGTCGCATCTTTATCTCTGCTTGTTAACAACGGACATGTTTGTATAGCCTGTGAATAGTATAGCTGGAAAGATGTTTGTCGCACCTTTATCTCTGCTTGTTAACAACGGACATGTTTGTATCATCATCATCATCATCATCATGTACCGGTTGGCGTAGGTGATCATGTCCCTCCACAATCTTCTATCTACAGTGCATCGTATTAGTTCTGTTGTTGACTGTTTTCCATGCCATGACACCAAACTATCCAGTATTTTCTCTCTTTGTCGTCCGCGATCTCTCCTTCCTTTTATTTTGCCAGTTGTAACCAAGCATTCCAACTTTGCTCTTCTCATGATGTGCCCGAAAAATGTTGATTCCTTCTTTCTGATGTTTTTTTTAAGAGCTCCCTTTTTGTGTAGGCCTCTTTCAGAACTTCCTCATTGGTCTTTTTAGCTGTCCAGGGAACTTTCAACATTCTTCTGAGAAATCCCATCTCTCTGGCCTCTAATTGTCTTTTCATTTGTTTGTCTACTGTCCATGATTCGCTTCCATAGGTCAGAATTGGTTCTATATAGCACCGATGAATAATCATGTTTGTATAGCCTGTGAATAGTGTAGCTGGAAAGATGTTTGTCGTACCTTTATTGTCGCTGACTTCTCGATGGATGAAACTCACAATTGAGGGAAGGGTAGTCTAGATGTCATCATTTGTGTTATACATGGTCTAGTGTATTTCTTTGTGGCACAAAGATATATAGAACCAAATGGCTAGTGTATTTGTTTAATATTTATAATGAAATTATTTTAAGATCCATAAGGGGCATGCCTGGAATAACTATTGGAGGTCATAATATAAATAATCTAAGGTATGCTGATGATACAGTATTAATCGCTAAGAGTGAAAATGAGTTACAAGAAATGTTGGACATTGTAGTGAAGGAAAGCAAAAATAAAGGATTAAAACAGGTAAATGAATTTAAATATTTGGGAACTTTGTTAACCTCAGACGGAAGATGTACAAAAGAGGTGAGATGCAGAATGGCTCAGGCAAAAGCAGCTTTCCAAAAAATGAGGAAAATACTATGCAATCCATTTTTGACAATAGAAACAAGAAAAAGAGTTCTTAAATGTTACGTAGAGCCAGTCTTAACATACGGATGCGAATCATGGACAATAGGACAACAGACAAGAAAATCACTAGAGTCTGTAGAAATGTAGTTTCACAGAAGAATGTCGAGAATACCATGAACAGCTAAGCAGAGTAATGAAGAGGTTCTGAGAAAGGTCAAAGCAAAAAGAGAGCTAATTTCCAATGTTAGGAAGAGACAATCATCATTTTTTGGCCATGTAATGAGAAGAGAACAACTTGAAAATGTAACAACTGGAAAAAATTTTAGGGACGAAGAGATAGAGGGAAGCAAAGAGAAAAAATAACAGACAGCTTAAGAGAATGGCTTGGCAGAAAGTCAACAGCAGAAATGATAAATAGCTGCCGAGATCGAAAGTTGTGGAGAGACATGATCACCTACGCCACTAGGCCTGGTACTTAATAATAATAAAAGTGTATTTCTGTTTTTACTGATGAGATGGTCCTTCCTGGTTTCTATAGTTGTTTCCCCAGAACACAACAGATAATCACGCGGCTATTACTTTAGAATAAAATAGTCGACACAATTGTCCATTTTATGACTAAAAAATAGTAGGAAATTACACACAAAAATAAATTAAATGTTAAAAAAAAACTGCAACAATAACTAGACAGCAGAGATTTCTGACTTTCTACATTATAAGATGGCATGAGCACAACAAAGACTTAGCAAGATCATCACCTCAGAAATAATCTTTGATAAACACAACCTCAGGATGTCTGTGACTGCGTGTTGTCTCAGCTAGATGGGGCACGACGTAAATGAAAGAGTAAACACCTACATTCAAATTGATTACAAATAATAAATGAAAGAGTAAATACCTACATTCAAATTGATTACAAATAATAAATGAAAGAGTAAACACCTACATTCAAATTGATTACAAATAATAAATGAAAATGGAGCCGCGATAGCTCAGTGGTCAGTGAACTGGACTACAAAGGACATGGGTAGGGTTCGATCCCAGCCGACGGTTTCCAGGTTCACCCAGCCTTAAATGGGTACCGGATTTTTTTCTGGGAAAGTAAAGCAGCACGGGCGTAATACCGACCACATTACCCCAAAAATCATGTGCTGAAGATCTGTAAAATATAGGGTCACTAACACCATATTCCCTTATACGCCACTTGGCGTGACGGGGTGTACTTTACTTTTTTTTTTTTAATGAAAATAAGGTTAACGTTTCTTTTTTTCTTTTTTTAAAGTTTAACAAAACACATTAACAGAATCAGCATTTTGACCAATTGTTGTTATCACTGATCTGGCAAATATAAACCGTAGGAAAGCTTTCACTGAAATTAAAGACAAATACAAGTACGGCATCAAACAGCTGGAAAAGTAAAAATCTGTGGAAAAGTTATAATGGTACAAATGTAAATACTAGAGCAAACTGTTTACATCTGTGAAATAAACAAGATCAAACAGAGCAAATTTAAAACAATTAATACATTAAAACATAAAAATATATATAAATCTGCTTGTAAAAAAAATATCTAGCTCCTCAAATAAAATTTAAGTCACTTGAAGAGCGGTAGATAACATGGAAAATAAACATAAAATGGGAATAAAAAGAAATATTAACATGGCGATGTGATGCGATGGGAAGTCCATCTTTCTTGAAAAGATCTATATTCGGTATCTACGTTCCTTCTTTAGCTTGCTACTGCCATTGTGGAACTGGTGACAACCGGTTATTACATTTTAATGCATTGCTATTTAGTTACAAAATGACATAACATCCGCCCACCATCACAATTCCTAATAACTACCAAAACCATTGAACTGGACTACAAAGGACAAGGTTTAGAGTTCGATCCCAACCGACGGCTTCCGGGTTCACTCTGCCTTAAATGGGTACCGGATTTTTTTCTGGGAAAGTAAAGCGGCACGGGCGTAATACTACATTATCCCAAAAAATCATGTGCTGAAGGTCTATAAAATGTATGGTCACTAACACCATATTCCCTACACGCCACTTGGCGTGACGGGGGCTCTTTACTTTACTTTAAACCAAAACCGTTGCTAAAAACAAAGACACACAAGCCCTTTGATCTGACGCAGGATTGTCATCGGATACAAGTCTCAGGGTATACAAAACCAGAATCCAAGCCCAAACACCACGCCTGTTTCCCATCGTGACACTAACAACAAAGGCTTCACCACTCTCATCATCGTCATCATTGAGTGCCGTCTCCGCATCGAAGGTTGGCTACCATGGATCGGCGCCATTCCACTCTGTCTCTTGCTTTAATGGTGCCGATTGTCATATACAGACTTGTCCATCTTTTGATGTTACTCGTCCATGTTAGTCTTGGCCTGCCTCTGCCTCTTTTACCTTGTATTTTCTCTTCCAATATTACTTTTAGTAGGCTGTTGTGTCTTTTAACATGACCCAAAAATGTCATTTGTCTTGCTCTAATTGTGTTTAGTAGTTCTCTTTTCATTTTTAGTTGTTACAAAACTTCCTCGTTTATTTTCTTTTCTTTCCATCTAATTCTACCTATTCTTCTATAAAGCCACATTTCAAAGGCTTCAATTTTCTATTCTGTTTTCTTGTCTAATGTCCATGTTTCTGCACCATATATGAATATTGAGAAGATGTAACATTTTGCAAATTCTAAGTTTTAGCCCTGGTGTTATTTGTTTTGATGTTATTATATTTTTCATGGCACTGAAATTACTTTTTGCCATTCCTATTCTTTTATTTATTTCAGTTGTACATTTTCCATCACTGGTTATAGTATGTCCCAGGTAGTTGTAGCTCTGGACTGTCTCTAGATGTATTCCTTCAACTTTGATATTTAATTGTAGGTCTTGAGAGTTTTCTTTGTTTATGATCATAGTTTTAGTCTTTTTGATATTCATATCTAGTCCATATTTTTTGCTTGTTATGTTTATTACATAAGTAATTGTTGTAGATCTTTAGGATTTTCTGCTAGTAGTACAGTATCATCAGCATATCTGAGGTTATTGATTATCTTTCCATTAATGTTTAGGCTTGACATCTCTGTGATGTTTTTAAATATTTGCTCAGTGTTTAGATTGAACAAGCTTGGTGATAGGATGCATCCTTGTCCTACTCTTTTTATGTCAATAGGTGTAGAGTTCTCTTTTTGTTATATTTTTTAAATTGTTGTTTGCTCCCAGTAAAACAAAAATAGAAGTAAAATGTCCATCACGGACAATGTCCTCAATCCTTCTAATGAACCGTCAACTAAAGGCTTTTATGTTGTCCAGATTTTAACCCGTCTCTCAAATATTTTCCTACCAATTAGGATCAATTTTTAATTGTAAAGTTTGAAACTTTAAACTAAAAATTGCGTTGCTTGCCACAACCCCAATGTATACACTGCACTTTAATCAATCAATTCTGTTTTTTTTTTATTCCTGAAAATACAGTTAATTTAAATTGTCCTTTGAGTGTGGTAACGGTCCATTCATTATCAGTTAACTACTAGCAGCCTAGATGCTGCCACAAGATGGATAACTGAAACGTTAATGTTGGTTTGTATATATGTCCATATTGGTTTTACTTCTCTCCATCGTTCCCCCGATGACTACTTAAGGAAGTGATTGTTCTCTTCGTGGCCCGTCCTTGGAAGGTCGTTAAGTGGGCGTAGAGATGTAGTGTTGTAGTGTTGTAGTGTTGTAGTGTTGTAGTGATGTAGTGATGTAGTGATGT
Organism: Megaustenia siamemsis; assembly: GCA_032433765.1. Taxonomy (NCBI): domain Eukaryota; kingdom Metazoa; phylum Mollusca; class Gastropoda; order Stylommatophora; family Ariophantidae; genus Megaustenia; species Megaustenia siamemsis. The sequence goes on from JAVIAB010000008.1 coordinate 65,697,114, forward strand.
AGTGTTGTAGTGTTGTAGTGTTGTAGTGATGTAGTGATGTAGTGTTGTAGTGATGTAGTGTTGTAGTGATGTAGTGTTGTAGTGTTGTAGTGTTTGTAGTGTTGTAGTGATGTAGTGATGTAGTGATGTAGTGTTGTAGTGATGTAGTGTTTGTAGTTTGTAGAACTGTGGTATTTGTGTGTTAAGTGGGTGTAGAGATGTAGTGTTGTAGTGTTTTAGTGTTGTAGTGTTGTAGTAGAACTGTGGTATTTGTGTGTTAAGTGGGTGTAGAGATGTAGTGTTGTAGTGATGTAGTGTTGTGGTAGAACTGTGGTATTTGTGTGTTAAGTGGGTGTAGAGATGGAATGTTGTAGTTTGTAGTAGAACTGTGGTATTTGTGTGTTAAGTGGGTGTAGAGATGGAATGTTGTAGTTTGTAGTAGAACTGTGGTATTTGTGTGTTAAGTGGGTGTAGAGATGTAGTGTTGTAGTGTTGTAGTGTTGTAGTTTGTAGTAGAACTGTGGTATTTGTGTGTTAAGTGGGTGTAGATATGTAGTATTGTAGTTTGTAGTAGAACTGTGGTATTTGTGTTTTCGGCCCAAAACAACCGTGTTATTTTTGAGTCAGTGATTGTCTCATCGATCCCAACTAGCTTGGCCTGAATAGACCGGTTAGTCTGTTTCTGGAGGCACCGAGAAGAGGTGGAGTAGGGTCTGGATTGTACTGGTTTACCGATCCTGGCGCAAGTCATCATGTGTTGGTCGCTGACAGCTTCCAGCTCTATTGCCGCGAGGCACCATTTTTTTCTCCGATTTTACTTCAAATTTATTTGAAATAAATTTATCGTCAAAATTAATGTTTATTATAAGGAATAATAGCGGCAAAATTTAAAAAAAAACAAAAAACACACACACAAACACACACACCACACACACACACACACACACACCACACACACACACACACACACACACACACACACACACACACTACCGAGTTAAGATAAATGCATTATTTTTGCACGGGATCTTTCATGCCTGCAGTAACAAATTGTTAATAACAAAATTCATCAGAAACATTAATTAGATAACAATTGTAGCGCTATCCGTGCTGACGAAAACTGCACAGATAACATGTGTTTGCTGTAACGCCAAAATAAAATCAACTTATTTAAACTTTAACCAGACGACACTAAACAGCATTCTGATGTTTGATTGGTTTTATTGCAAGGCATTAATTTGTTTAAAACTGTGAGTATTTGATGACAAAATGCGTGGGCGTATTGGTGAATTATATGTTTGATTTGATTGAAAATGATAACTATCATAGAGTTTAGCTGACAATGATAACTATCGTAGGTTTAGCTGACAATGATAACTATCATAGGGTATAGCTGACAATGATAACTATCATAGGGTTTAGCTGACAATGATAACTAACATAGGGTTTAACTAACAATGATACTATCATTGGGTTTAGCTGACAATGATAACTATCATAGGGTTTAACTAACAATGATAATTATCATAGGGTTTAGCTGATAATTACAACTAACATAGGATAAAGGTAAAGTAAAGGTAAAGTACGAGACTTGAACCGGCGTCTTAGCACGCGAGTTTTACACCCATATGTGCTCGGCCACCTATCCAGAAATGTTCGAAGATTTCTGTTTAGTGTCGCCTCAAGCATCGAAACTCAGATGCGAGGCAACATTCCTCACCTTCCCAGGGTAACACCCTGGTACCCATTTCTGCGAACGGCTGGGTCGACCGTGGGGGTATTTTTGTTTCCAACCACGAGTAGAACTCACCCTGCTCACAGCCAGAATCGAAGACGGGTTGTCCGAACGTCGGTAGTCCAGTCGGCTGGTTTTTGCCAACTAGGCTACCGAGGCCCCCAACTAACATAGGGTTTAATTAACAATGATAACTAACATAGGGTTTAACTGACAATGATAACTAACATAGGGTTTAATTAACAATGATAACTAACATAGGGTTTAACTGACAATGATAACTAACATAGGTTTAATTAACAATGATAACTAACATAGGGTTTAACTGACAATGATAACTAACATAGGGTTTAACTGACAATGATAACTATCATAGGTTTTAGCTGACAATGATAACTATCATAGGGTTTAACTGACAATGATAACTATCATAGGGTTTAACTGACAATGATAACTAACATAGGGTTTAATTAACAATGATAACTAACATAGGGTTTAATTAACAATGATAACTAACATAGGGTTTAATTAACAATGATAACTAACATAGGGTTTAACTGACAATGATAACTATCATAGGGTTTAGCTGACAATGATAACTATCATAGGGTTTAATTAACAATGATAACTAACATAGGGTTAATTAACAATGATAACTAACATAGGGTTTAACTGACAATGATAACTATCATAGGGTTTAGCTGACAATGATAACTATCATAGGGTTTAACTGACAATGGTAACTATCATAGGTTTAACTAACAAGTTGATAAATGTTACTTGTATACTTGTTCTTAGTTTAAATATTGTGATTAGGTTCTCTAATTAATAACAATACACAAATATTATGACTTTTCAATTATATATATTCATCACATATCGCGCATGTTCATCTTCTAATTTTTCCATTTGTGTCCATATATTTCTTTACTTTAATTGTGTTATTGCGTGTATTCTTTACAAATTTTGACAATAGATAGGGCATTGTGTCATAGTATGTTGCAAAACGATAAAGAGCTTTAACATTTTAGTAGAAAATATTTGTGAGTTAGTCATTGTTTTTCATTAACGTTTTTAGTTATACCTTTCAGAAATCTCTAACTCAAATTTTCTTCCTTTGATTCAATAAAACTGAACCATACTGAAGCTACAAGGGGACATACGTGGAGACTGTGGCTCGAGTTGCAAGAAGAAGAAAAATCTGGGAAGGTAAAAAATCATGTCTGTGAATCTATCGTGTAGAGGTTTCTAAAGAAAGTGTCTTATATTTTTTTTTTAATAAAGAGATAAATCAGAAATGTAGTGAGTGGAGCTAAACCTTAACGGTTGTTAAATGTGCCAAAAAACATGTGTTTGTTTAAACACACGCACTAGCACAGATAAACACACGCGCGCGCGCGCAACAAGAAATCTTTCTTTGAAAAAAAAAACTAAAAAAAAAGTATCTGTTCTATGTGGTAAACAGAGAACTCTTCAGCAAAGAAGAAATAACTAATTAAACATAAATGACGATAGAGCTTTGTAGTGTATATGTTAATTTAACCAGAAAAAAAATTGATGGGTGACATCACAATTCATGAATGTCAAACGCAAGCTATAGAAATACAATACATGAGGAATGTGATGATGTCAGTACAAAGATGAGATGACGTAGATGGGCAGCACTTCAGGCAAGTGGAAGATACAGCTAAGATGGCGTGGCAGTATCTGCAGTTGCTAATCAGATTTAAAAAAACAGGGAGCTATACCCAGGGAAGATTCAAAGCAAATACAAATATATGACAGACCCTGAAAAATCAAGACATCATTGGAAGACATTCTGAAGGAAGACATTCTGAAGGAATACATTCTGAAGGAAGACATTCTGAAGGAAGACATTCTGAAGGAATACATTCTGAAGGAAGACATTCTGAAGGAAGATATTCTGAAGGAAGACATTCTGAAGTAAGACATTCCGAAGGAAGACATCTGTAAGTATAATCAAGCACCTTTCTCTGGCTAACATTAATGCGTAAGATTTAAGATTCTATTGGTAGTTTAATATTTTATGAGCGCCATGAAACATCTTATACAGAGCATATACATTCCCACATTGTGCTACCAATGTCATACATGGTCACTTGAGACTAAGTATAAGCGAAAGCTTGCCACAGAGATACGATGTCTGAGAAAAGCGCTTGGAGTGACCAGAAAAGACAGAATCAGAAATGATATAAGAGAAAGATAAGGCATTGAGTCAATCCTAAGATAAATACAGGAACAACGAATAAACTGGTTTGTTCATCTAGAAAAAAAAACTGTGCAATTCATTACCATACAAATCATATGCCAAACGAGGAGAAGAGCAAGAGGCAGGTCCAGAGTAAAATGGACAGACAACACCAAAGAAACGCAACAACAATATCATTAGACAATAATTGAAGCCGTCAGAAGGACGAAAAGCAAAGCTCTATCTCCTTCGACACCTGAGGGTACGAGAGGAAGTGAAGAACAAATAGAAAGAAATAAAGATGAAGAATCACTTTACAAGCTATAATGTAGAAAGATGAAGAATCACTTTACAAGCTATAATGTAGAAAGATGAAGAATCACTTTACAAGCTATAATGTAGAAAGATGAAGAATCACTTTACAAGCTATAATGCAGTTAGAACAAGATTAAATGTAATATGATAATGTTTAGTTTGGTTTAGCCATTCTCAATGCACATTGAACAAACCCATAGGTGTTCAGATCTCCTCTGGAGTATATCCCTCAAAGTGTAGCGACAAACGTCACCGGTGTTGTGTTGCCTGACAAGTCTTTAATATCCCTAGTTGCGCTCGCTTCTGGCATCTCTCATCTTGATTTGATGTTCCCGCAGTCTGTTCATTGTTGCGGATTCAGGGACATTTTTTTTTAATTTATTTTTCCCACCCAGCGTCCTTGAAAGAGTTCAGAATGTTACACGGTCCGTTTCTCTTTAGCAAGAAAACAGAATAATGGTAACAACAACGAAAAAGACATCACCTCAGTGCACAATAAAGACAAGTGGAACAATAATAAAACAGGTAAATGAATTTAAATATTTGGGAACTTTGTTAACCTTAGATGGAAGATGTACAAAAGAGGTGAGATGCAGAATAGCTCAGGCAAAAGCAGCTTTCCAGAAAATGAGGAAGATACTATGCAATCCATTTTTGACAATAGAAACAAGAAAAAAGAGTTCTTAAATGTTATGTAGAGCCAGCCTTAACATATGGATGTGAATCATGGACAATAGGACAAGCGACAAGAAAATCACTAGAGTCTGTAGAAGTGTGGTTTTACAGAAGAATATTGAGAATACCATGGACAGCTAAGAAGAGAATGAAAGCGTTCTGAAAGAGGCCAAAGCAAAAAAGAGAGCTAATTTCCAATATTAGGAAGAAACAATCATCATTTTTTAGCCACGCAATGAGAAGGGAACAGCTGGAATATATTGTGACAACTGGGACAATTGAGGGACGAAGAGATAGAGGGAAGCAAAGAGAAAAGATAACAGACAGCATAAGAGAATAACAACAGAAATTATAAATAACTGTGGAGATCGTAAATTGTGGAGAGACATGATCACCTACGCCAGCAGGCCTGGTACTTAATGATGAATAAAAGTAAGTCAAGTAAAGGTTCCCTCCCCTTGCTAGGTGTATGGGTATATCGTGTTAGTGACCATATTTTTCCATGACCACGGCACATTTTTCGGTGATGTGGTCGGTATTACGCCATGCCACCTTTATTTCTCAGAAAAATCTCTGGTACCCATTGTTAGAGGCTGGGTGAACCCCGGAGCCTTATCGGTCAGAAAAGAAAAATTCGCCACGTCTGTGGATCGAATCTGTACCATTCTGATTAGGAAGCAAACGCAATAATCACTCAGCCACCGAGATCTCATGTTGCAATATATACAATAAATGATGTGCAAGCGTTGCAGATGTCATTCTGTGAGAACAGTTTCGGTGTAAACGTGAGTCACAGCAGAGCAGTGTTTATTGAACTGAACTACTAAGGACAAGAAGTTGGGTTCTGTTATGCTTAACAGCTTCTAAGTTCACCCAGCCATAAATGAGTACTTCATTTTTTCTGGACAAGAACGATGACACTGACGTAATACACACATAATGACTACGTTGCTCAAAAATGTGCTGATGGTCAGACAAGTATGTGCACTACAACCCCATATTTTCTACATGCTATGGGGCGAGATTGAGTTGTTTTCTTCTTCTTCTTTATGCTTCTATGACAATCCAAGATGTTGAAAGCGACTGCACTAATTCAGCTTGAAATCAATATTGCACACACAAAAAAGTACCAACTGTGATGAACAGAAAACGGATGTCCTTGACCTGTGATCAATAGACACCATCAAAATCACACAAGCATCATTTGAACCAACTTTGAGTTAGTCCTGAGTTCCGTGATTGTATCCACTAACAGATAACATATCGAATGCTTACTCTAAGACAATGGCATATTGTTTTTGCGCTATTTTATAATTGCATGCATAGCTTTGGAATTGTATAACTTTTAATTTCATTTCAAATGATGACATTTTCTTAAATGAAAGAAAAGTATTCAATTATTTTCTAAGCAAAAGTCCTAAATTGTGCTCTATATAACTGAGAAATTGTAGAAACTCTATTACTAATGTCTAATGTTTAGTGAAATTTAAAATAACAAATGATGAATCAAAGCTGAAATAATAAATAAAGTTAAGGTAATTTCCTAGTTTGATCAGATATATTATTTCAGTTTGGAAGAGTGATGTCCCCTAAAATATGCCTGCCAAAATACAGTGGTTCTACGCATTCTTGGCGTTGGGGTCATTACGCTGGTAATCAACCGCACAATTCCCTTCGATCAGAAGATCATAATTAGGCCGAGTGGCGTCGTTTTTGTCACGCGTTATAATATATTTATAAATATTTAACACTAAGCTAAACCTAACCCCTGGACCCAACGCCCAATCAACAGATACTCCGAAATGATTACATGCCAGCGTAATGACCCCAACGCCAAGAATGCGTAGAACCACTGTATTTTGGCAGACATATTTTAGGGGACATCACTCTTCCAAACTGAAATAATATATCTGATCAAACTAGGAAATTACCAAAGTTAATACAAATGATTTCTTTTCTCATATGTGAGAGTGTTACAGCTTCAAGATAACTGACTTGTGGCTTCACATCAGCATTCTCGTCTTACTGGTTGATTCCCCCTACAGCTGCACAGCCACAAACTTCAGTATAGATCATAATGAACCACACTAACATTTTAAGATGTGACTTCCGGCTGAAAGATACACGCTTTTTTATTGGCTACGTTGGAATACCATTCAGCTGTTGTTCGCTATGTCAAAACCTATTGACTCTACTGACAATCTGGCACACTCAAGCACTACACACAAACGCAAACATTTTCTTTGCTTCCGTTGCCCTCAATGATGCAATCATGACCGTTATTTGGATATTCCATGAATATCTTCACTTTCCTGAACAAGATTTAGATTACGGCACGATTATTATCTTTGATACACTCTTACTGGGAACTTCATACGGTACAGCGGCGTCATCATGTACCCATATGGTTATCGCTGCCATAGATCGCTACATACATATTGCCCATCCATTTTACTACATGAAGAACACTACAGGAAGCAACTATTGAAACCACTCGTTGGTGCTTGGACTGTGTGGTTAGTTTGTATAATTATTCCTTTCATTGCTTACAGAAGTGATAAATACCACGAGATGTGTATCACATTTAAGCCTCCCTCGAATACTTTCTCTCATTTGTTATTCTGCTTTCAATTTATTACACCATAGCGTTTGTCTGCTACTTCAAAATCTCAAAAGTGGCGTTTGACCACAAAAAGGCCAATCAGGCTCGAAGGTTGCAGTTTCAAAGCCTTGAGGTCGAGTCAAGAATAAAGAACAATTACACAGCAGCCATGAGAAGTGTGAAGTTCTTTACCATTATGTTTGGTTCATTTTTAATGTTTACCCTTCCTCAAATTACTGTGATTGGACTGAAATATACAACATTCAAAATTCCAGTATATGTTTTTTGTACAGTTTTGTATTTATTTGAACTTCACTCACTCATCAATTTTCTCATATATGTCTACATGAACAAGGACTTTTCCAAGGGATTACGGAATTTGATAACGCCCAAGAGGATATCACGCGCGGCAACAACCCTGGGTTGCATGTAACTTAAAGCTACCCTGCATCAATTCATGTCTGTAATCGAAAAGACCATATAGGTGCACCAACAAAAACCCAACAAAGTCGTTGTATAAAAAACATGCGGACTGATCACCCTACTTCTTGCCAGTGAATTCTGGCCTATAACATCTCTCAGGAAACACGATGTTTTCACAAGTTCTATGTGAGACGGAATCTCCTGGGGAAATAAAGGTGACAAAGAACGAGGTGCTGGACTGTGCTAGATGGCTATGCAATGTCACTATCCTCGACCAACGTCTATAAATGAGATTGTAAGGAAATAATGGGACTAGGGACGGTGTGGAGATAGTCGAGAAACACCGTATGTGTGGGGAAGTGACATTCCTGAGAAGTTTGAGTCAACTGTTGTTGGGTGAGTAGAGAGTCTCGTGATTGTAGAGACAGGTGCCAAACATGGGGAAGTGAGTAGATTGGGGGAAGTGTGAAGGTGAAATAGAAGGGATAACGTTAAGAGAATACATTGGATGGCAAATTAAGGAAGTGGTTGTTGATTGGCTGAGGGACGAGACATTTAAATAAGGGCCTGTAGAGGTGTCGAGAGATTACTCTCCAATAGAGAAGACTGGCATGTAAAACTAGAGAGTAGCCGAGTGGCCACTCCATAAAGGCATAAAGGCCAGTTAGTGGTAGTTGAGCACATGCTTTGTGATTAGAGAGAAATAGTTCAGTGGAACATTCTAGCAGAGAAGCTCACATGAAAAACGAGAAAGATAGATAATTGGAGACATATCAGTGACTAGATAGTACTAGTAAATTGAACCTGGTTATCAGGAAGACTCAGAGGGCTCTAGAGGTCAATACCCTAGAAGAGAACTTCACGAGGAGAGCAGCAACTGAGGCTGTTGTAGAAAACGTTTCAAGAAGAGGTTGAGCGCAGTATAAACAGCCTACATTCTGAAGAAGAGGGGCAACGGTGTGCTTGAGGAGAGTGAAGTGTAAGTGAGATCCGGAACCTTGTGTACTTAAAGACCCGAGCGGGAATGTTAAACCGCTGGGTTCTTTATTGTTACGGATTTGTTATAGTGGACTATCAATAAAGTCTTTAGATGTTTTATTCAGAGAAACGTATGTATACCATGAAACGCGTGTGGTGTATCCAAGCCTGATAGAAATAAAAACTGAAACAACGCGAAGTACTGAAGTCGTAATAGGTTTCATTAACGACTGAGTATATGTATGCTGTGACAATAGAGGAGGCTGAAGTTGTGCATGGAGGAGAGCCAGAGATTCAACGACGACCCACACCAGAAACATCAGGCAAGAGTCGAGTAAACAAGTGCTGTTACCCAGGCAGTACAAACCTGTTTAAGTTGTGTCGGGGTTGACACTATTGGGCCAATCCTACACCTTTACGTTGCCAAACAGCCGTCAAGCGTCAAGAGACTTATACACAACGAAGATACACATCTACAAAACAACAACAATAGTCCTCTGCATATATTAAAATGTTTACATGTCATCTAAGATAGCTCTGTAGAATGAAGGATGCACATACTCTTAGACATCCTATAGAGAAACATCCTATAGACAGACATCCTATAGAGAAACATCCTATAGAGAGACATCCTATAGAGAAACATTATAGAGAGACATCCTATAGAGAAACATATTACAGAGAGACATCCTATAGAAAAACATATTATAGAGAGACATCCTATAGAGAAACATCCTATAGAGAGACATCCTATAGAGAAACATTATAGAGAGACATCTTATAGAGAGACATATTATAGAGAGACATCCTATAGAGAGACATCCTATAGAAAAACATCCTATAGAGAGACATCCTATAGAGAAACATATTATAGAGAGACATCCTATAGAGAAACATATTATAGAGAGACATCCTATAGAAAAACATCCTATAGAGAGACATCCTATAGAGAAACATTTTATAGAGAGACATCCTATAGAAAAACATCCTATAGAGAGACATCCTATAGAGAAACATATTATAGAGAGACATCCTATAGAGAAACACATTATAGAGAGACATCTTATAGAGAGACATATTATAGAGAGACATCCTATAGAGAAACATTATAGAGAGACATCTTATAGAGAGACATATTATAGAGAGACATCTTATAGAGACACATCCTATAGAGAGACATCTTATAGAGAGACATCTTATAGAGAGACATCCTATAGAGAGACATCCTATAGAGAGACATCTTATAGAGAGACATCTTATAGAGAGACATCCTATAGAGAGACATCTTATAGAGAGACATCTTATAGAGAGACATCTTATAGAGAGACATCCTATAGAGAGACATCTTATAGACATCTTATAGAGAGACATCTTATAGAGAGACATCTTATAGAGAGACATCTTATAGAGAGACATCCTATAGAGAAACATATTACAGAGAGACATCCTATAGAGAGACATCCTATAGAGAGACATCCTATAGAGAGACATCTTATAGAGAGACATCTTATAGAGAGACATCTTATAGAGAGACATCTTATAGAGAGACATCCTATAGAGAGACATCTTATAGAGAGACATCTTATAGAGAGACATCTTATAGAGAGACATCTTATAGAGAGACATCTTATAGAGAGACATCTTATAGAGAGACATCTTATAGAGAACATATTATAGAGAGACATCCTATAGAGAGACATCTTATAGAGAGACATCTTATAGAGAAAAATCTTACAGAGAGACATCCTATAGAGAGACATCTTATAGAGAGACATCTTATAGAGAGACATCTTATAAAGAGACATCCTATAGAGAGACATCTTATAGAGAGACATCCTATAGAGAAACATATTACAGAGAGACATCTTATAGAGAGACATCTTATAGAGAGACATCTTATAGAGAGACATCTTATAGAGACATCTTATAGAGAGACATCTTATAGAGAGACATCCTATAGAGAGACATATTACAGAGAGACATCCTATAGAGAGACATCTTATAGAGAGACATCTTATAGAGAGACATCTTATAGAGAGACATCCTATAGAGAACATATTACAGAGAGACATCCTATAGAGAGACATCTTATAGAGAGACATCTTATAGAGAGACATCTTATAGAGAGACATCCTATAGAGAGACATCTTATAGAGAGACATCCTATAGAGAGACATCTTATAGAGAGACATCTTATAGAGAGACATCCTATAGAGAGACATCTTATAGAGAGACATCTATAGAGAGACATCCTATAGAGAAACATCTTACAGAGAGACATCCTATAGAGAGACATCTTATAGAGAGACATCTATAGAGAGACATCTTATAGAGAGACATCTTATAGAGAGACATCCTATAGAGAGAACATCTTATAGAGAGACATCTTATAGAGAGACATCTTATAGAGAGACATCCTATAGAGAAACATATTACAGAGAGACATCTTATAGAGAGACATCTTATAGAGAGACATCCTATAGAGAAACATCTTATAGAGAGACATCCTATAGAGAGACATCTTATAGAGAGACATCTTATAGAGAGACATCTTATAGAGAGACATCTTACAGAGAGACATCCTATAGAGAGACATCTTATAGAGAGACATCCTATAGAGAAACATATTACAGAGAGACATCCTATAGAGAGACTCTTATAGAGAGACATCTTATAGAGAGACATCCTAAGAGAAACATATTATAGAGAGACATCCTATAGAGAGACATCTATAGAGAGACATCTTATAGAGAGACATCCTATAGAGAGACATCTTATAGAGAACATCCTATAGAGAGACATCTTATAGAGAGACATCTATAGAGAGACATCTTATAGAGAGACATCCTATAGAGAGACATCTATAGAGAGACATCTTAAAGAGATATCCTATAGAGAGACATCTTATAGAGAGACATCCTATAGAGAGACATCTTATAGAGAGACATCCTATAGAGAGACATCTTATAGAGAGACATCCTATAGAGAGACATCTTATAGAGAGACATCCTATAGAGAGACATCTTATAGAGAGACATCCTATAGAGAGACATCCTATAGAGAGACATCTTATAGAGAGACATCCTATAGAGAGACATCTTATAGAGAGACATCTTATAGAGAGACATCTTATAGAGAGACATCTTATAGAGAGACATCCTATAGAGAGACATCCTATAGAGAGACATCTTATAGAGAGACATCTTATAGAGAGACATCTTATAGAGAGACATCTTATAGAGAGACATCCTATAGAGAGACATCTTATAGAGAGACATCTTATAGAGAGACATCCTATAGAGAGACATCTTATAGAGAGACATCTTATAGAGAGACATCCTATAGAGAAAACATATTACAGAGAGACATCCTATAGAGAGACATCTTATAGAGAGACATCTTATAGAGAGACATCTTATAGAGAGACATCTTATAGAGAGACATCTTATAGAGAGACATCCTATAGAGAAACATATTACAGAGAGACATCCTATAGAGAGACATCTTATAGAGAGACATCTTATAGAGAGACATCTTATAGAGAGACATCCTATAGAGAAACATATTACAGAGAGACATCCTATAGAGAGACATCTTATAGAGAGACATCTTATAGAGAGACATCTTATAGAGAGACATCCTATAGAGAGACATCTTATAGAGAGACATCCTATAGAGAGACATCTTATAGAGAGACATCCTATAGAGAGACATCTTATAGAGAGACATCTTATAGAGAGACATCTTATAGAGAGACATCCTATAGAGAAACATATTACAGAGAGACATCCTATAGAGAGACATCTTATAGAGAGACATCTTATAGAGAGACATCCTATAGAGAAACATATTACAGAGAGACATCCTATAGAGAGACATCCTATAGAGAAACATATTACAGAGAGACATCCTATAGAGAGACATCTTATAGAGAGACATCTTATAGAGAGACATCCTATAGAGAAACATATTACAGAGAGACATCCTATAGAGAGACATCTTATAGAGAGACATCTTATAGAGAGACATCCTATAGAGAGACATCTTATAGAGAAACATCCTATAGAGAGACATCTTATAGAGAGACATCTTATAGAGAGACATCTTATAGAGAGACATCCTATAGAGAGACATCTTATAGAGAGACATCTTATAGAGAGACATCCTATAGAGAGACATCTTATAGAGAGACATCCTATAGAGAGACATCTTATAGAGAGACATCCTATAGAGAGACATCTTATAGAGAGACATCCTATAGAGAGACATCTTATAGAGAGACATCTTATAGAGAGACATCTTATAGAGAGACATCCTATAGAGAGACATCTTATAGAGAGACATCTTATAGAGAGACATCTTATAGAGAGACATCTTATAGAGAGACATCTTATAGAGAGACATCCTATAGAGAGACATCTTATAGAGAGACATCCTATAGAGAGACATCTTATAGAGAGACATCCTATAGAGAGACATCTTATAGAGAGACATCCTATAGAGAGACATCTTATAAAGAGACATCCTATAGAGAGACATCTTATAGAGAGACATCCTATAGAGAGACATCTTATAGAGAGACATCTTATAGAGAGACATCTTATAGAGAGACATCCTATAGAGAGACATCTTATAGAGAGACATCTTATAGAGAGACATCTTATAGAGACACATCCTATAGAGACATCCTATAGAGAGACATCCTCCCGACAAGCAAATCAATACCGCTTTTCTATCTACCTATTGTCCTTTTGAGCCGCATAGGGCAGAATTCCTACTCTTGTGTTCAACGGTATTTGTTATCAAGGTTTACACTTTGCACAGGATCCGCATTGTATCTCGCTACACGGCTCTGTTCTGGACGAGTCGTTCATTCTCGACGAGGAAGCTGATGTCTGCTGTTGCTAACACTGCTTTTACGTTATGTAATTGTGACAGTATCTCCTGCCCACATAGGGGCTTTTGTTTGGAGACATTTGTCGTGGGTAGTCCTTCGTGACAGTATCTCCTGCCCACATATGGGCTTTTGTTTGGAGACATTTGTCGTGGGTAGTCCTTTCTTGTGCATCAGAGCATGGGTGAGTGTTATGAACCGTTGACAACTCATAAATGGCAACGCTACAGACGCTGGTATTTCCTTCTGAGTATTTTATTTTGACATTGGAAACTTTTGGGAAAATTGAAGGACGAGGAGATAGAGGGAAACAAAGAGAAAAGATAGCAATCAGCTTAAGAGAATGGCTTGACAGAAGGTCAACATAAATGACAAATAACTGTTGAGATCGAAAGCTGTGGAGAGAAATGCTCACCTACGCCAGCAGGCATGGTACTTGATGATGATGATTGGAAACGTTGGATTAGGTTGGTGTGCCCAGTCCTTGACACTTATATACATGTCTTTATGGTGAAAGGATCTCGTCTTTGGCTTTTGTTGCATGGTAACCGTGCCGCCATGTTGTTTCGCCTGCTAACCTTGAAGGTCACGACCTTTTGGTCCACCACTGCTTGTTTGATATTCAGGGCTGACTTAAAGATTGTCCAACTATTCCGTAGACGCCCAGGGTTACGGAGAGGGTGGTCGCCTCAGATACCCAGCTCTAACAACATAAATTAATAAATGTACAACTTCTATAAGGTAAGAGTGGTGTGAGCTCTAGCAATTATAGCGACGTTTGTAACAACAAAATATAGTGATCAACAAACAAGGCATTTCTACTGTATGTGCATCAGTCTGTAACAACAAAATATAGTGATCAACAAACAAGGCGTTTCTACTGTATGTGCATCAGTCTGTAAGAACAAAATATAGTGATCAACAAACAAGGCGTTTCTACTGTATGTGCATCAGTCTGTAAGAACAAAATATAGTGATCAACAAACAAGGCGTTTCTACTGTATGTGCATCAGTCTGTAACAACTTTTTACAAAATATTTGTTCTTGGGATCATTGTGATTGTTGATCTACTTTCATTGATGTAACTTCTTTGAAATAATAAATAAAACGTTTATGTGGCATGTCATAAAAATATATGTTCTTTGACTTCTTTGACTTCTTTGTTTTGTTTATTCGCAAAGTCTTGTGTTAAATAAAACAAGGAGAAATGAACGAAAGTTAAAGATTGAGGTTTAACATGACGAGAAGTGAACCCCATACCAGCAGACTGGGAGACCTCCGTCGAATCAATTCAGAGGGAGAGTTATGTTTACAGCACTTGAAAAAAAATGACAAATAATCAACAACAAAAGAAAAAAATAAAAAAGAACAATATATGCTCCAAAGCAGGAGCGAACCCGTACTCCTTGACACAGCGCCTAGGAGTAGCCTAACGAAATTTCCCTAGCTTTTGGCTTTTCTTGGCAAGGCGCTGTGCCAAGGAGTACGGGTTCGATCCTGCTTTGGACCATATATTGTTCTTTCTTTTTGTTTCTGTTGTTGATTATTTGTCATTTTTTCCTTGTGCTGTAAACATAACTCTTCCTCTGAATTGATTCGCTGATTATCGCCTCGGTGTTTTCCCTCTATAATAATATTCATTTATTATTATTTGTCTCCATGAAGACCTCCATCGGGCTCACTCTGTTGCTGTCATACACACAAAATATATTATCTTTTTTGGTGTGGAAAACGGGGGGGGGGGGGATTTCTCATTCTATCACACACACACACACACACACATAGGCGAGCTGCCTTCATGAATCTAGTCATGGTGAATTTTGCAAGTGTCACATAGCTTGTCTAACACCTATTTTGTCATGTCTCTTAATTTTCTCTACCATTTCTATGTTTGCCGGATACATCTGGGGTAGAAATACTAGCATGGCATTTACTGTGGGGGTGCATGACACTGCAGATAACAATCTGGTTGTGTGTCATTTTGAGAACGTTGCTCTTATCACAGCTCGTCTGAAAAGGAATCTCAGTCTTTAGCCATATCTCCCACTTATTATGTTGTGAAGAACACAATGTCTTAGATGTCTTGAAACCATAACCTTTACAGCCGGAAGTGATCACACATGAACTTTGGCAGCACACCCTCCCCCCCCCCTCTTTTTATTCCACCACCTTACTTATCGTAAAGGTCAAGGGACAGCATGATGATCAACTGGATTTAAAACAAAAAATAAAGTGAGTTTAAATGACGCCAAAGTAGTAGTTATTTTTATTATAACAAACTATATGGATTTACATAATAACAATTTACAATATTTATTTTAAAGTATTTTCTTCTACCTTTGTTAACGCACTTTTTATCGAAATCATTTTTGATACACACACAATTGCTGGATAACAGCACTATTCCTGACGAGCTGTGCTTCTTTGTCAGATTTTCAATAAATGTCTACTGAATGATCTTTTAGTTGAAGAAACAGTCTTCTTCTTCTTCTTTCCTTCCTCATCTGCCTTTCAGCGTCGAGGGGGTGATATAATTTGCGGTCTTTTGCTCTTCTGTTCGCTTCTGCGTTATGTTTCCTAGTGCTTCTAATATTCGATCGACCCATCTTTTTCGTGGTCGACCCTCGGGTCTGGTGTTCTCACAACGTTTGTTGAAGGCTAGTTTTGTTATTTTGTTCTTTCTGTCTTGCCACGTGGCCAAACCATTTTATCTGTTGTTTCCTTATATATTCTATGGCGGGGCTATTCCTAGCTTTTTTCTCAGTTCTTCATTTCTGATCTTATCTCTCAGACTATTTCCTGTCATTCGTCTAACACATTTCATTTCTGTAGAGGTTATTTTTCTTATTGTTCTTGCATCTAGGGTCCAGGTCTGGCATTGGTAGCACAACGCTGGGATGAAGATTGTATTGTATAGTGCTCGTTTTGTCTCCAGAGTTATTTCCTTGTTGGACAATAGTGGTGATAACTGTCCGATGATTTGACAAGCCTTGTTGCATCTTGATTCTATCTCTGCTGTTTGAAAATTATCGTTTGTCATTAGACCTCCTAGGTATTTGAATTCCTGTACTTGTTTTAGTTGTCTGCCTTCTATAGTTATGTTGATGTTCTGTTTATTTTTGGCGACATTCATGACTTCTGTTTTGTTGATGTTGATTTTCATGTTGTATTTTGTGCCTGGATGCTGAGTTTGTTTAAGTGTTCTTGTAGGTCTTCTTTTGTTTCATGTATTAGTGCCTGATCGTCTGCAAATAAAAGCTCGTTGATCTCCTCTGTCTCTGATGGGTTGGCTAGCTTGCATATATAGTCCATGTATGTAATAAACAGTAGGGGGGACAGTACGCACCCCTGTCTTACACCTGATCTAACTTCAAAGTGCTCTGTGTAGCCTGCTGCTGTTCTGACCCTGCAGCTGCTGTTGATGTAGAGACTTTTAATAAGGTTGGTTAGATGTTGGCTAACTCCGTATGTTGAAAAAGTAATTAGCACATTAAAAAACAGCTTCATGGCCAGACAATGTACTGGCAAGTAGTAGTATTATGTTGTAACTAGTTAGCATTTGGCCGGAAATTAACAAAGCTATACTACTGGCGCATTTAGCGCCTAATGTACATGAGGCACAGGGGGAGTTAATCGGTTGTCCAGCGGCGGCGGTCGGCGTGACCTCGGCGCTCCGGCGGTCGGTGTGCCCCGTGACCCGCGTGATCGGCGTGCTCGGTGACAGGTGTTATTATAGCGATTTTTAGTGACACATCATCATCATGTGCCACCTCGGTCATCATCATGTGCCACCTCGGCGCGGGGGTCGTCGCGGGTCGGCGCGTCGGGTCGGCGCTGGGTTCGTCGGGTCGGCGCGGGGGGTCGTCGGGTCGGCGCGGGTCGGCTCGGGCAACATCATCATGTGTAGTAAGATGTGCTAACATTAAATAGTGACGCTCTCTCTCTCTCTCTCTCTCTCTCTCTCTCTCTCTCTCTCTTTCACATTCATGGTTAAGCAAAACAAAATTCGTTCTATATTTCACAACTTTATTAATACAACGTCGTGTTGCGACATGTTCAGTGACCTCTGGAACGGACCAAACAGGGTGATATGTGGAAATATGATGTGTGAAATAATTGTGTATGTATGTGCGTGTAACAACTCGGTCTCAGGTAATGCGGCTTGAGACTAGGAAACTCCCCCTGGACTGTTTATATAGGATGTGGTTTTTAAAATAAGTTTTAGTTGAATAGGGGAAGAGGAGACGGATGTGGACCAGAAGCCGCAGTAAATGGCAAAACAAAGACCAATCTCTATGACAATGACTGCACACACACAAAACTGAGAAGTGGAACCAGTCCTGTTTACTGATATCTGAGCTTTGCCACGCCACAGAAGATTCATATCATTCGAATCTATCATCGAGCTAGCTATATGAATTCGAGTAAATAATGCATCTCTAAAGACTTTCTCTGACAGTGGCGGCGTAGTGTTCCAGTGTAATGATATATCATACCCTAATGTTTCTATAAACCCTATTGTAGTCACCACACAAACGCCAATGACACACATTCAGATTGAGTACTCACCGACCATTCGCATGCCGGCAGTGCACTGACGGTGTGTGAGGTGCAAACATTTACAGACACCTATTGTCTGAACGGGTATTCTTGGTCGTTTTGTGCAGTGTGTAGTGGGTGTTGCAAAAGCTGCGACGTCATCATCGGTACGTGTCACGGCAACTGTTCACATGGGATCTATGGACACGACTGCTCCAGGTCTTGTCTCAGTGCCTGTCCTTTATGTGAGAAAAATCCGGAAAATGCCTACAATGTAAACATCCTGGCTACACCTATAATGTGACACTTGTTCCGATGGTAAGTTCGGGCTACAGTGCAAACAGACGTGTTCTGATGGCTGTCACATCTTATGTGAGCCGGAAAGTGCTGACTGTACGTGCAAGGAAACGTGCTGTGAACAGTCAACCGGGAACTGTGCATGCAAGGGAACGTTCTATGTGTCAGACTGCTCTCAAATCTCCAGACGACTGTTTGAACGAAACATGTGAACAGTTATTCGGGGCCTGCATCTCGTATGTTGATGATTCACACGTTAAGAAGAGTCTGCAGACTAACCCAAGCATATGGATACCTCAATGTGTTTATGTGCTAGACTTGGTTCATTTCTTGGTGTTTTTCCGTGAAGCCATGACTCATATCTTAATGTGTTTCTGTGCTAGTCATGGCTCATCTCTTGATGTGTTTCTGTGCTAGCCATGGCTCAAATCTTAGCTTGTGTGTGTGTGCGTGCTAGCCATGGCTGATATCTAGGTGTGTGTCATATCTTATATCTTGGTGTGTCCATGTTAATCATGTCTCATATCTTTATGTGCGTCTGAGTTTAGTAATATATCATAACTTAGTGTGTATCTGTGTTAGTCATGTGTCATATCTTTGTGTGTGCATCTCTGGGATAGGGATATCTCATATCTTTGTGTGCATGTTTATGTTAGTCATATCTCATATCTTTGTGTGTGCATGTCTGTGTTTGACACATCTCATATCCTTGTGTGTGCATGGCTATGTAAGTCACATCTCATATCTTTGTGTGTGCACGCCTATGTTAGTCGTATCTTATATCTTTGTGTGTATGTCTATGTTAGGTATGTGTCATATTTTTGTGTGTGCATGTCTATGTCAGTCATATCTCATATCTTTATATGCATGTCTATGTTATTCATGTGTCATATATCTTGATGTGTGTCGGTGTTAGTCATGTCTCGTATCGCTGTGTACATGTCTGTGTTATTCACATCTCATATCTTTGTGTGTGCATGTCTGTGTTAGTCACCTCTAGTGACTCGGGCAGATGGTGCTCGTAAACCTGGGAGTGCCGACCATCTAAGGGCAGAATCCCCCTAAAGAAAAGACAATCTGCTGCCTTGCGGGAAGATTGGGACAATCAAAGGCTAAGGAAAACGAACCTGAATAAAATGCTGGCTGAAATCGGATGCACTGAGCCACTGGCGCAGAACACAGTGCAACGTATTAACGGGTGTTCAGTCAGAGTGGATCTGGCAGACTCTAAATGTGATGTTCTGTCTGTGGGGGCGATCAACACACTTAACCTGACAGTTGACTTCATGTGGTAGTCTGGAATCCTACTCTGATTGAGTCCTGATCGCAGAGAGAGAGAGAGAGAGAGAGAGAGAGAGAGAGAGAGAGAATACCTGTTAAAACGTTGCCCTGTGTTCTGCGCCAGTGGCCCAGTGCATCTGATTTCAGCCAGCATTTTATTCAGGTTTGCTTTCCTTAGCCTTTGATTGTCCCCAATCTTCCTGCAAGGCAGCAGATTGTCTTTTCTGTAGGGGGATTCTGACCTTAGATGGTCGACCCTCCCAGGTTTACGAGCACCATCTGCCCGAGTCACTAGAGGTGACTAACACTGACATGCACACACAAAGATATGAGATGTGACTAACACTGACATGCACACAACGATAGAGAGGCATGAGTAACACTGACACACACCATGATATGAGATATGACTAACACGGACACACACACACACACACACTAAGATATGAGACATGACTAACACAGACACACTCTAAAATATGAAATATGACTAACACATATACACACACTAAGATATGAGATATGACTAAACACAGTAATGCACACACAAAGATATGAGACATGACTAACATAAACATGCACTCACAAAGATAGGAGATGTGACTAACATAGACATGCACACACAAAGATATGAGATATGACTAAACACAGACACACAAATATATGAGACATGAATAACATAGACAGACTTATATTTAGATATAAGATGTGACTAACATGGACATACACACAAATATATGAGACATGACTAACACTAACATAGACATACACACACAAAGGTATGAGATGTGACTAACATAGACATGCACACACAAAGGTATGAGATGTGACTAACATAGACATGCACACAGAGATATGAGATATGACTAACATAGACATGCACACAAAGATATGAGATATGACTAACACAGACATGCACGCACAAAGATATGACACATGACTAACACAGATAGACACTAAGATATGAGATATGACTAAACACAGACACACACAAAGATATGAGACATGATTAACACGGACACACACCAAGATATGTGATATGACTAACATGACACACACCAAGATATGAGCCATGGCTAGCACACACACACAGAGGCTAAGATATGAGCCATGGCTAGCACAGAAGCGCATTAAAATATGAGCCATGGCTAACACAGAAGCACATTATGATATGAGCCATGGCTAGCACAGAAACACATTAAGATATGAGCCATGGCTTCACGGAAACACACCAAGATATGAACCATGACTAGCACTGAAACACATTAAGATATGAGCCATGGCTAGCACAGACACACACCAAAATATGAGCCATGGTTAGCACGGATATACACCAAGATATGAACCATGGCCAGCACAGACACACACACACTATGATATGAATCATGGCCAGCCCAGACACACACTAAGATATGAGCCATTGCCAGCACATACTCCCACCAAGATATCAGCCATGGCTATTACAGACACCCACTAATAAATGAGCTACGACTAGCACGGATATACACCGAGAGTTGAGCCATGGCTATCACAGACACCCACCCAGATAGGAACCATGGCTATCACATACACACACAAAGATATGAGCCATGGCCAGCACATACACCAACCAAGATATCAGCCATGGTTAGCACAGACAACCACCAAGATATAAGCCACAACTAGCATATACACTTGGTAACGTCCACTAAAGTTTGTCTGAGGTTCCCGGTAAAGTTTCTACTGACGACCACGAAGATCCAAAACTTGCAGGCATGGTGGGCGTGGCTGTCGTGCTGGAAAATCAGCCGGATAAGACCTTCAGAGAATGTCAATTTCATGTCCCCTGAGTTATGAGTCCGCATCAGATAGTACAGTCTGGTCACGTGGCCGGGTGCGTGCATGATGATGTGAGACATAGACAAGGCAAATCCTAGCCACACGAACCTGGGCGCTAGCTCGCACTGAGCTCCACCTAGGATCGTTGATCGGTTTCAGCTCAGAAACTTCCAGCATCGGCAGGCCACTGAGCTCCTTCCAACGGGACTTGTGTGTGATGGACAGAATGATCGTGAAGAGCATGACAGTAATGGCAATCAGCGGTAGTAGCAACGTTACTACCGAGTCAATGTAGGTTATTATGTGCAAGATCATCAGCCTAGGACTTGGCAAGCATTTCTCAAGACCTATCTCGTTTGGCGTCACCTCAGCAGCAACAGCAGTGGCCATATACAGCAACAACGACAAGACTAAAATGCACATGATCACGGTACTGGCGTGTCGCCTTGTGCACATAACCACAAAGCTTGTTGGATGACATATGGTGATGTAATTCTCCACTGTTATGCACACAACGTACCATACGGACAGAAAGATAAATACGTAGGTGGCGAAAAACGAATTCTGCAAATTCTAATCTTGGCCGTTGGGCTTTGTTCAAACGCAAACAAGCGTCCATCTTGGTGCTACAGAAGGTTATCGTACTCATTCTAAGCAACCAATTTCCATGCTGGCAGTATAGACTTCTCAAATGCCGTAAGCAGGGGCCAAGAAGCTCTACAAATACAGAGTCGCAATTTTCTACCCAGCCACTGAGCCCAGATGATGTATGTCAGTCTACTGGCGTAGGCGCGCACGTTCGCAACCTGTCTTCAGATAAGCATAAAGTACCCGCAGTGATTGAGAAAAGTCTCGGTTCAAGTAAACGTAGAGTGGGAAGCTTAGAAATGAACGGACAGGCATCATGTAGGTTAATGGGATGAAAACATATTGTGGAATTGTGTAGATGTAGTTGACAGCAGTAGTAAATATCGGAGGGAAAGTGCAGACAGAAAACACGCCAAATGTTATCACAAAGAATGTCACACTTTTCATGGCTGCCTGTCGGCTGTTTCTGAACAAATCGCCCTCTTGTGTGACGACATCGAATTGTGTCCGTCTCGCTATTGCCGCTTTCTTGTGATTAAAGGCTACAAGAGAAATTCTAAAATAGCAGACAAATATCAGACAAAAACTGAAGAGATAAACAAAGCAAAGAATGCAGTAATATTCTAGAGGTGGGTACAACTGGATACATTTCTCGTGGTATTTGTCATTGGTGTAAGCGAATAGGGGGGTGGCTGTGTACGTTAGTCCGATTATCCAAACGCAGACAAGTAATGAAAGGGTTCGTGTTGTGCTGGCAGCTTTCATGTAGTAAAATGGATAACAGATGTGGACGTAGCGGTCGATGGAGATGGCAGCCATGTGGGTCACTGAGATGAAGACTGTGCCGAAGTTGGATCCCATCACAAAATTGGCCAGAGCGTTCGCTTCACGGAGACTGGTTCTCAACTGTGGAAGCGATGTGACCGAGTTAGCGGTGTAAAATATGCCGAGCAGTAAATCGGTTATAGACAGGGAAGCCGCCATCATATGGATGTTTGTATGTAGTCTTGGTGTGCGACAAACCATCAAGATTGTCAACGCGCTTTCAAGACATACCACTAAACTGGCAGAAGTCGAAAAATAACTAAACTCTTTAGCGAAATGAATGAGATTATTACACCCAGCTGACTCGTTTAGACCCATTATTGTATACCGTGTTTGTGGTATTCAGCTTATTTCATGATTCCATGTGATGGATTGATTAAACTAAAACTTGCTATTTTCCCCATAATCCATAAGAGAGTGGTCCTGTATTAAATGTGACTACCAGCAAACATCAGACACTCAGATATGTTTCTGCAAACACTTGGAACGTCAGCAGCACAGTTGATAGCGCGCCCGCCTGTTGAAAGATTGGTCCTACTTCAATCACAGTCTTGTGTTCTTCAGACAATTCAGCTGGGAAAAAAAAAACATATAAGAAAAGAGAATGTGTATCTGATGACGTAAATGAGGAAGTTAGTAATAACAATGATTAATACAGACCACACAAGACTACAAATGTGATGTCATAAGTAAAACGTAAAGCTTCGCTTCCCTACACCAGGTCTTGGTGGTGGAGAAGTGCAAGTCTTGGTGGTGGAGAAGTACAGGTCTTGGTGGTGGAGAGGTGCAGGTCTTGGTGGTGGAGAAGTACAGGTCTTGGTGGTGGAGAGGTGCAGGTCTTGGTGGTGGAGAAGTGCAGGTCTTGGTGGTGGAGTAGTGAGAGTCATGGTGGTGAAGAAATGCAGGTCTTTGTGGTGAAGAAGTGCAGGTCTTGGTGGTGGAGATGTGCAGGTCTTGGTGGTGGAGATGTGCAGGTCTTGGTGGTGGAGATGTGCAGGTCTTGGTGGTGGAGAAGTGCAGGTCTTGGTGGTGGAGAAGTGCAGGTCTTGGTGGTGGAGAAGCGCAAGTCTTGGTGGTGGAGAAGTGCAGGTCTTGGTGGTGGAGAAGTGCAGGTCTTGGTGGTGGAGAAGTGCAGGTCTTGGTGGTGGAGAAGTGCAGGTCTTGGTGGTGAAGAAGTGCAGGTCTTGGTGGTGGAGAAGTGCAGGTCTTGGTGGTGGAGAAGCGCAAGTCTTGGTGGTGGAGAAGTGCAGGTCTTGGTGGTGGAGATGTGCAGGTCTTGGTGGTGGAGAAGTGCAGGTCTTGGTGGTGGAGAAGTGCAGGTCTTGGTGGTGGAGAAGTGCAGGTCTTGGTGGTGGAGAAGTGCAAGTCTTGGTGGTGGAGAAGTGCAGGTCTTGGTGGTGGAGAAGTGCAGGTCTTGGTGGTGGAGAAGTGCAGGTCTTGGTGGTCAAGAATCTAGACGTTGGTCTCTGGTAAAGAAGGCCCAGGGTTCGAGTCATGCCACACGTGATGGGAATTTTTCACTTCGAATCGTTGGCTTTTCGTGACTTTACTCTCTCTCTCTCTCTCTCTCTCTCTCCCCCCCCCCCCCATCTCTGAGTATTGACATCCGATGTCTAGACCTCTCTAATAACGGCGAAAACCAGGAGGTATTGTGTGCACTCTGCGCATATTAAATAATTATTGGCAGTTGGAGGTAAACAAAGAGCAATCCAAAATGACCGCTACACTTGCAAATTTGATAAGAAAAATTGTAGCTCAAAACTCTCTACGATTTAAAAAATGTGTACACCTGAAGTCGAAGAATATCTATCTGCCTGTATGCCGAGGTGACACCTGAGCTTCCGGTGTAAACAGAAAAAAGTGATATTCACGCAAAATCGAGTCCCTCTGGTCTTCGCTGGAGATAACAAGCTGGTGTATACAATTTGCCTAATCTCACCAATTGTAATAGATTAGATCATGCTTTACAATCAGTGTTCATCCTAGTAAATTACAACATTACGATCAGTGTTCAGCCTAGTAAATTAAAACTTTACAGTGTTCAACCTATTAAATTAAAACATTACAATCAGTGTTAAACCTATTAAATTAAAACATTACAATCAGTGTTCAGCCTATTAAATTAAAACATTACAATCAGTGTTCAGCCTAGTAAATTAAAACATTACAATCAGTGTTCAACCTAGTAAATTAAAACATTACAATCAGTGTTCAGCCTAGTAAATTAAAACATTACAATCAGTGTTCAACCTATTAAATTAAAACATTACAGTCAGTGTTCAGCCTAGTAAATTAAAACATTACAATCAGTGTTAAACCTATTAAATTAAAACATTACAGTGTTCAGCCTATTAAATTAAAACATTACACTCAGTGTTCAACCTATTAAATTAAAACATTAAAGTGTTCAGCCTATTAAATTAAAACATTACAGTGTTCAGCCTATTAAATTAAAACATTACAATCAATGTTCAGCCTATTAAATTAAAACATTACAATCAATGTTCAGCCTATTAAATTAAAACATTACAATCAGTGTTCAGCCTATTAAATTAAAACATTACAGTGTTAAGCCTAGTAAATTAAAACATTACAATCAGTGTTCAGCCTATTGAATTAAAACATTACAATTAGTGTTCAACCTAGTAAATTAAAACATTACAATCAGTGTTCAACCTAGTAAATTAAAACATTACAGTGTTAAGCCTAGTAAATTAAAACATTACAATCAGTGTTCAGCCTATTGAATTAAAACATTACAATTAGTGTTCAACCTAGTAAATTAAAACATTGCAATCAGTGTTCAACCTATTAAATTAAAACATTACGATCAGTGTTTAGCCTAGTAAATTAAAACATTACAATCAGTGTTCAGCCTAGTAAACTAAAACATTACAATCAGTGTTCAACCTATTAAATTAAAACATTACGATCAGTGTTTAGCCTAGTAAATTAAAACATTACAATCAGTGTTCAACCTATTAAATTAAAACATTACAATCAGTGTTCAGCCTAGTAAGCTTCTGAGTTAAGTGCTCTGTGCATACCGTGAGCCGTGTGTCTCATCCGTTTTGATCATGTTTCGATATTCCAATTGCTTTCGATGAATGATGATATTGTATGACAGGGAACAGTTGGCTGTGTTCACTTTCTGCGCGGTTTCGCCTTATGTCTTTTGGCGTGTGCTGAGACTGCTATGATGGGGACTACAGTTACATTTCTTTGTTTGGGAGATGAGATTCGGATGATTACGCTGGCACGGGTGGTTGAGCAATTATGGATTTTAATTCGTTTGCAGTGATACCGGGGCCTTCCATAACCAAATAACCAAATTAAAACATTTTATTTAAAGATAAAAACATCATCAGATTACCATTATAGACAGAACAATCGAATAATAAAATGAAAGACTAGCACAGCGAGAATGCTGAAATAATGTATGCAAGAAACACAAATGTATGAGCACAAATTGTAATGGATAAGTTTAAAATTAATATCAAACTTCGAATAAAACACCACTGTATAAATTTAAAAGACTTTAAATTGTCTTTCCTTTACAAGTTTACTCCACCTTCCCCACCGGATCCCCTCCCCGGCAATTGTTTTTTTTTTTTTTTCTGAAAGAAACACTGGCACCTGCACAGTCAACACGTGATGTCATCATCATTCATCATTGAGTGCCGTCTGCGCATCGAAGGTTGGCTACCATGGAGCTCCAATCCGCCATGTCTCTGGCTTTGATGGTGCAGGTTGTACATCACGCGATGTAAATGTCAGAATTTGTTATTTCATCTTCCACATAAAATACATTTTGACCTTGCTAGACCTGAAGTCACATGATTGGAAAATGATAAAATGGAAATATTAATGATCTTCTTATTCTTTCCTTCCTTGTGTGCCTTTCAGCGTCGAGGAGATATATAATTTGTGGTCTTTTGCTCTTCTGTTGGCCTTTACTGCTATTATGTTTCCTAATGTTTGTAATATTCCATCAATTCACATCTTCCATGGTCGGCCCTTGATTCTCGTGTAGAATAAGAAGAATGAATGCTGGGAAACTACTAAGCAGCAAGAGACGACAAGTTGACCATCACACAATGAACTTGTTCGTTGTGTATGCCTTCTTGTATTTTGAGTAGAGAACTTAATCAGAAACTCCTATCCCAATCGCAATGATATCAAATAAGAACGTGTCGGACGAGCCGCATCGTCGCCGTATAGTCAGTTTTGTTGTGATTCATCATTCTCCCCTCGTTCCACAACCTTTCAGTGAACTCTGGGAGAATTCACTAATTATTTTGCTGACTCGTTGATTAGTTTAGATGAAAGTAATAAAATTACAGGACAAGCTTTATTGGAGTCTCATGGGAGTAGACAAAGGTGAAGGCCAACTCGCATAAGACGGGCGGAAGTGGAGATGAAGTTTGAAATTGGAGAAGATGTGGAGCAATATTTCGAGACTGGCATCAAACTGGACAGCTTGGAAAGTGTTTGTTGAAGACATAATGCTTCTCAGAGAGTTGAAAGGTAGAGGAAAAAGAAAATGAAAAAGAAGATTATTGATCTTCTCGCATTAATCGTTCATATGAAGGATTTCATATCTTCTTCAGAGGAGGTCTTCATTAATCATAAAGAGACAGCAGACTTTTCTGCTTGCTATTATTTTGTGGCTTGACTTTTGTCTTGTGTCTAACGGTTCGATGTAATCGTTCAGCGTGTATTTATTTGGCTAATTTTCAAGTCTTTACATTTAATGATTCAAAGAGGGGGGGGGGGGCGTCAAGGTAGAGAGAACTATATAAACACAATGTATCGCAGTGGCGAAGTAATCAGTGCTCAATAGATGATCCGGGTTTTGTTTCAAACTATTGGCAAATTCTCCCCTTCCCTCTCTCCCGAATGACGCCACTTCGAGGTTCACCGAGCCTCTGAAAATGGGTAGCACAGATTTGTTCATGGAAATTATGGAGATCTTGTCTGTCGCTGACCACATAGCCCATACATATTTGGATGGTCATAGGCTAACAGCTTATTCCTTATAATATACGCGGCATGATGGGTACCCTTTAAAACAGCAACAACAAAGACAGCATAAGAAGTAAATTTGCAAACTGAACAAGAGTAAAATCTCGCAAATTGTTCATAAAAGTTGGATGCCATTTCTGAAGAAGAAAATGTGACATCTTTCTCTACCACTGTAAATGAATAAGTCTAACAAAATATTTGTTTCGTTGCTTGCTGAAATTTCTTTTTCTGTTAGAGAAGAACTTAGATATGAAATAAAGACCACTGGCCTCTTCTGCCCCAATGAAGTACGCAGGGTCGGACTTCCTAAGTTAGCCTGAGAAAGAGTTTAACAAAATTGTCATCTAACCGGAGAGTTAATCTGTCTCCACGAATTAAAATAATATAACTAGCGCCCACAAAAGTGTCTGCCTATTGGTTCAGCCTAGCAGTAGCCCCTGTAACTGTTTCTAATTTTGTACTGCTTCAACTAACAAACCGTATAGATTCAATTTATAACAAACTTACCTATCATTTCAGAACGCGCAATTAAGAACGAGCAAATCGGCGAAAATCATCAGCTTGTCGACATTTTACAAATACACTGCGCTGTAATTTTAAACAATTTTCTAGAAATTCTCATATTTAACAGATCACCAACGATAGCTTCTGTGTAAGGTGGAAGTTTGGCAGCAGACGCTTTGTTGGTGAATTTATTACACGGAGCCGGCTGTATGCTTTAAGCAAACAATATCAACCAACCAGGAAATATTTTATGTTCATCTTGCAATGATGGTACCATAAATAGCTTATCGCTTGGTTATAATGAAACAAATATTGGGCGATAGCAGACACCCACTTTAGAAACATGGTGGAGAGTTTTCAGTGAAGCTGCTTTCATGCAAGTCTGGTTTATAGTAAGTAGTCTTATATTTGATCATTTGTTTTGTGGAAGTCTGGTTTATAGTAAGTAAGTAGTCTTAAATTTGATCATTTGTTTTGTGAAAGTCTGGTTTATAGTAAGTTAAGTAAGTAGTCTTAAATTTGATCATTTGTTTTGTGAAAGTCTGGTTTATAGTAAGTTAAGTAAGTAGTCTTAAATTTGATCATTTGTTTTGTGAAAGTCTGGTCTATAGTAAGTTAAGTAAGTAGTCTTACATTTGATCATTTGTTTTGTGGAAGTATGGTTTATAGTAAGTAGTCTTATATTTGATCATTTGTTTTGTGGAAGTCTGGTTTATAGTAAGTACAAGTAAAAAGTAAAGTACCCCCGTCACGCCATGTGGTGTATAGGGAATATGGTGTTAGTGACCATACATTTTACAGACTTTCGGCACATGATTTTTGGGGTAATGTGGTCGGTATTACGCCCGTGCCGCTTCACTTTCCCAGAAAAAAAATCTGGTACCCATTAAAGGCTGGGTGAACCCGACAGCCGTCGGTTGGGATCGAACCCTACCCCCTGTCCTTTGTAGTCCAGTTCACTAACCACTGAGCTATCGCGGCTCCCTTATAGTAAGTAATCTTTGATTAATATTTTTAGTTTTGTGGAAGTCTGGTTTATAGTAAGTAGTCTTATATTTGATCATTTGTTTTGTGGAAGTCTGGTTTATAGTAAGTAAGTAGTCTTACATTTAATCGTTTGTTTTTCAAGACTTTGGAGATCCCTTTCATCACAACTTGAAAACTTTTTTCAAAAAGTTGTTAGTGCTGTTTGTGTAGACAGACAGACGGACGGACGAACGGACGGACGGACGGGTGGGTGGATAAATGGATGGGTATGTGATGTGGATCGATGGGTATGTGAATGGATAGATGGATAATTTGTTGGGCAAGACAAATAGTTAAACATTGACTGGAACTAGATGCAGGGACAGATAAGACTGGGAAAAACCAAACGTAATGGTGAAGGATGTGGTTAGCGGGGGAGGGTTTACCACTACCAAAGTAGGACGTCTACTTTCCTTCGCTAATCTTCGGGATACCCTTGAGTAAGGTGGAGTCCACGTTTAACCCCTCTATCAGGGTTACGTGAAGCCATTGAAGCAGGTGGTAGATGGCGTTGTGGTAACAGCCGACAGGTAGTGATGGTCTTCACTTCATGGTGGCAGGCAGAGGATCTCAATTGTAGATATAATGGCTGCGATCTCCGACTAGTACAGTCACTGCCAAGAAGGAAAGGAATGTCAAACTACCTTCTTATATTGCCAAGTAAAATTCAATTTATTATCTACAACTAACGACGCTAAAGGGGACACTACAACCACCTCATCCGGTAGAGAGCGCCATGTGCTTACAGGTAACTCCCGATCGTCATCATGCTACTGTATGTAAGATCAAAAATAAAGAGACACTAGCAATAGGACCTTGGAACATTAGATCAGCATTCCAGGTTGGTAAACTAGAAAACATCAGCCAAGAAATGAAGAGAATGAAATTGAACATCTTGGGACTATGTGAAATTAGATGGAAATGTGCAAGACTATTACAACGCGACAGTGTGAATGTAAATTATCCTGGGGGAACCACACACGAAAGAAGAGTAGGCATCATGTTAGAGAAAGAAGCAAAACAGTGAAAGGATTTGGTCCAGTATCAGATACAATTCTGCTAGTAAAATTGAGAGGTAGACCAATGGATATCAACATAGTTCAAGCTTATGCACCAACAAGTAATAGCGAAGAAGAAGACATTGACACTTTTTACAATGAGCTAGATATGGCCATGGAACAGTGTAAATCCCAAGAAATAACTATTATATTAGGGGATTTCAATGCAAAGGTAGGAACAGCTAAAGTATAAATTTGACTGGAGAACATGGCCTAGGAGAGACGAATAACAGAGGGGATAGATTAATAGATTGGGCAAAGACACATGCAATAATTATAGGTAACACCTGGTTCAAGGGGGCCTCTGTAGCCTAGTTGGGAAAACCACCCAACTGGACTACCGATGTTCGGACAACCCGTGTTCGATTCCCGTTGGGAGCAGTGTGAATTGTACTCGTAGTTGGAAAAAAAAAAACCCGCGGTCGACCCAGCCGTTGGCAGAAATGGGTACCAATGTATTACCCTGGGAAGGTGAGGAATGTCGCCTCGCATCTGAGTTTAGATGCTTGAGGCTACACTATACAGAAATCTCCGAACATTTCTGGATAGGCGGCCGAGCACATATGGGTGTAAACTCGCGTGCTAAGACGCCGGTTCAAGTCTCGTACTTGACCTTTACCTTTACCTGGTTCAAGCAACACCATAGACGACTACTGACATGGCAAAGCCCAGACAAAAAAGTACACAATCAAATTGATATTATACTGGTACAGTGAAGATTCAAGAATGGGCTAACATCTGCTGTTAAAACAAAGCCAGGAGCAGATTGCATAGTGACCATGTACCAGTAGTTGGAAAAATTATAATAAAACTGCTGAAGATACATAAATCCCCATGAAATATGAAATTAGAACTAAATATGCTTAGAATATATAAACAGCTGAGTGGTAAGTACAGTACGATAGTACAAAATAGATTTAATGCTATTGAGAAAATACAGAACATCTAGGAGCAGTGGGAAATGCTCAAACAAGCAATTCAACAAACATCAAAAGTGGTTTAACCAGTGACCAAAAGAACCAACAAAATGAACTGGATGACCGAAGAAATATTACAACTAATGGATGAAAGAAGAAAACATAAGAAAGAAGAACGGATATACAAAATATTGCACAAAGAGATCCAAAACAAATGCAGAGAAGCAAAGGAAGGGTGGTTAAAACATAAATGTGAAGAAATGGAAAAACAACAAAAGAAAGACTCAAAATTTATGCACAATCAGTTAAATTAATTAACAGGAAGAAAAGAAGTCAAAGTTTCAGGATGTGTGAAATCAAAGAAAGGAAATATAATAATGGGACAGGAGAAGATAATAGAAATATGGACAGAATATATCAGCCAGTTCTATGATGATGAAAGACCAGAGCTAAACAATTCAAACAAAGACACAGGACCACCAATTATGCAGAGTGAAGTGGAGGACACAATTAAACACATGAAAAGAGGCAAAGCTCCAGGTCCCGACAATATAACAATCGAAGAGATAAATGCATTGGGAGAGCTGGGAGTACTAGTCATAACAAAACTACTCAGCGATATATATACACTGGACACAAACCCGAAGATCTACTTATATAATAAAATCTATCTTTGTAGCCATACTGAAGAAGTCAAGCGCCACTGATTGTGAAGACCATCGCACTATTAGTCTCATGAGCCATATGACTAAAATATTACTAAGAATCATTATGAGACGTGTAAGAAACAAAATAAAACCAGAAATAGGTGAGGAACAATATAGATTTGTGGAAGGAAAGGGCACCAATAATGCAATATACATCTTAAGAACATTGATAGAAAGATCTATATAGGTAAAGAAAGATCTATATATGTGCTTTATAGACTACACAAACGCATTTGACAAAGTAAAGCTTATGGAAATAATCAATATACTGGAGAAATTAGACATTGCTGGCAAGGATCTGCGAATCATAAAAAACATGTACTGGCAACAAACAGCAGCTATACGAATTAACAACCAAACATAACAATTTCAACTTATAAAACAAAGAGTCAGACAAGGCTGTGTTCTGTCGCCGGATTTGTTTTTACTTTACAACGAACATATGAGATCAATAGTACACAAAAAAAGAATTGAAGTCAATGGTCACAACATAAATAATTTGCGATATGCAGATGACACAATCTTAATAGCAGAGACAGAGAATGAACTACAAGAAATAATAGACATAATAGTAAAAGAAAACAACAAGTAAGGCCTCAGTCTGAATAGTAAGAAAACAAAAGTAATGGTCATATCGAAGAAACAATCATCACCAGCATGCAGCATAAAGATAAACAGGACAAATTTGAAACAAGTGCAACGTCTGAAATACTTGGGCACAATAATAACATCAGATGGAAGATGCACCACGGAAATAAAAAAGCAGAATAGCTCAGGCCAAAATAGCAGTTCAGAAAATTAAAAATATATTATGCAACAAATCTATATCAATAGAAATGAGAAAGAGAGTTCATCGGTGCTATATAGAACCAATTCTGACCTATGGAAGCGAATCATGGACAGTAGACAAAAAAAATGAAAAGGCAGCTCCTAAAAAACATCAGAAAGAAACAATCAACATTTTTTGGGCACATCATGAGAAGAGGAAAGTTGAAATACTTGGTTACCAAAGGCAAAATACAAGGAAATGATCGCCTACGACAACCGGTGTGGCACATGATGATGATGATGCGATAGGCCGGCGAATAAAATAAAGCCACTAGTTATAGCCACCATTAGTTATAGCCACCGTTAGTTATAGCCACCACTAGTTATAGCCACCACTAGTTATAGCCACCACTAGTTATAGCCACCATTAGTTATAGCCACCATTAGTTATAGCCACCACTAGCAGCCACTACTAATTAGAGCCATTAGTTATAGCCATCAATAGGTATAGCCACCACTAGTTATAGCCACCAATAGCTATAGCCAAAACTAGTTATAGCCACCATTAATTTTAACCACCGCTGGTTATAGCCACCACTAGTTATAGCACCACTAGTTATAGCCACCACTAGTTATAGCCACCACTGGTTAAAGCCACCACTAGTTATAGCCACCAATAGTTATAGCCATCACAAGTTATAGCCACCATTAACTTTAACCACCACTAGTTATAGCCCCCAATAGTTATAGCCACCACTATTTATAGCCACCACTAGTTACAGCCTCCATTAGTTATAGATACCCTTAATTAGAGCCATTAGTTATAGCTACCCCTAGCTATAGCCATCATTAGTTATAGCCACCAATAGGTATAGCCACCAATAGTTATAGCCACCACTAGTTAAGCCACCACATTTTGTCGCCACCACTAGTTATAACGACCATTAGTTACAGCCAAAATTAGTTATAGTCACCACTAGTTATAGCACCACTTATTATAGCCACCTCTAGTTATAGCCACCAATAGTTATAGCCTCCACTATTTATAGTCACCACTAATTGGAGCCATTAGTTAAAGTCACCATTAGTTATAGCCACAAATAGTTATAGCCACCACTAGTTATAGCCACCATTAGTTATAGCTACCACTAGCTATAGCCACCAATAGTTATAGCCCCCACTAGTTATAGCCATCACTAGATATAGCCACCACTAGTTATAGTCTCCATTAGTTCTATTCACCATTAATTAGAGCTATTAGTTATAGCCACAACTAGCTATAGCCATCATTAGTTATAGCCACCAATAGTTATAGCCACCAATAGTTATAGCCACCACTATTTATAGCCACCATTAGTTATAGCCAAATTAGTTATAGCCACCAATAGTTATAGCCATCACTAGTTATAGCCACCACATGTTATAGCCACAACTAGTTACAGCCAAATTAGTTATAGCCACCACATGTTATAGCCACCAATAGTTATAGCCACTACTAGTTATAGCCACCACATGTTATAGCCACCATTAGTTATAGCCAAATTAGTTATAGCCACCACTAGTTATAGCCACCAATAGTTATAGCCACCACTAGTTATAGCCACCACTAGTTATAGCCACAACTAGTTATAGCCACCAATAGTTATAGCCACCACTAGTTATAGCCTCCACTATTTATAGTCACCACTAATTGGAGCCATTAGTTATAGCCACCAATAGTTATAGCCACAAATAGTTATAGCCACCACTAGTTATAGCCACCATTAGTTATAGTCACCACTAGCTATAGCCACCAATAGTTATAGCCACAACTAGTTATAGCCTGCACTAGTTATAGTCACCACTAAGTAGAGACATTAGTTATAATCACCAATAGTCATAGCCACAAATAGTTATAGCCACCACTAGTTATAGCCACCATTAGTTATAGTCACCACTAGCTATAGCCACTAATAGTTATAGCCACCACTAGTTAAAGCCACCACTGGTTGTAGCCACCACTAGCTATAGCCACTACTAATAATAGCCACCACTAGTTACAGTGGCTAGAACTAGTGTCTATAATTACTGTTGGATATAACTAGTTACTATGACTACTGGATCCCTGTCTACCACAGAGCCCTATTATATATAATGTTACCTCAGTATTTCAACGGATACAAAAGTAGGTTCTCCCCATGCTTTGTTAGGCGTATGTGGAAGATGGGGTTGTGACCATATTTGTCCATGAGTAAGGCGCATTTTGGGCGTTGTTCAACGAGTACATTGTGATAATTACACATGGAATGGTCAAGGGAGAGCAATATCTTCACGACATTGACAACTCCGACGAT
The DNA here is from genome assembly GCA_032433765.1 of Megaustenia siamemsis. NCBI lineage: Eukaryota > Metazoa > Mollusca > Gastropoda > Stylommatophora > Ariophantidae > Megaustenia > Megaustenia siamemsis. Next base: position 65,732,610 of record JAVIAB010000008.1, read on the forward strand.
GAACGTCAGGGAAACGACCAGAATCGGGTTGCTGTAAAATTCAGACGTCACAATGACGATCATCATTTTCAGGAGGACATGAACTTCCGGTCAATATGGTGGATAGGCGGCAGGAACTTTTCAGGCTGTCTGAAAAGTGTTCCTTGTTGCAGTTTCCTCATTTTCCAAATCCGGCTTGTTGCAAGAGCTACTGAGTTAAGTGCTCTGTGCACACCGTGAGCTGTGCGTTTCATCCGTTTTAATCGTATTTAAATATTCCGATTGTTTACGATGAATGATGATATCGTATGACATGGAACAGCACGGTTGTGTTCACTTTCTGTGCGGTTTCGCCTTAGGTCTTTTGGCTTACGCTGAGACTGCTATGACAGAGATTACAGCTACCATTCTTTGTTTGGGAGATGAGATAGTAATTCGGATGATACCACTGGCACGGGCGGTTGAGCAATTATGGATTTGAATTCGTTTGCAGTGATACCGAGGCCTTCCATAATCAAACCATAATCACGCGTCACAATTTACACAGACTAAAATTACAACACAAACAACAAACGTTGCTACAGCAACTTGAATCCAGCCCTCTGTTACAATTATCAGATTTGATACTTATCTAACATACAATATATATCACTACACAAGAGATGAGCTGCTGAAGAAAATATGCAGATGTCACCAGAAATGGAAATGATGGCACTAGTAATCGTACCGTGCATCAAACTGAGAGAAAAGTAGAACATTAATTGGTTTCATGAGAATGGAGTCTAGCTACTATTAACCAACAACAGCCAATGTTCCGGCTACATGGCTCAAGAAGGACCAAGGGTCAGGCGGACAGAAAAATAGAATGGACTTCTTAGCGTTCATCCACCAAGCGGGCGTGGGTGTGTTGTGTCGCTAGTGTGCGGTAAAGCCGTGATTTTTGCGCTTTAAGCCCGACATATCCGCCTTCAGGATGAGTAAATTCACTTAACAATTTTTGCCTGGGCAACGACCAAGTTTGGCCTACTCTTTTAGACTTTTAACTGCCAAAGGTTCATTAACGTGAGCGAGTACATCCGGGACATCCTACTTTTCGCAGTTTTTTGAGGAGACTAGACATCGGATCTCACTACCCAGAGAGGACTGAACATCGGACCTCACTACGTAGAGAAGACTGAACATCGGATAATACTACATAGAGAAGACTAGACATTGGGCCTTACTACCCAGAGAAGACTAGACGTCGAATCTCACTACCCAGAGAGGACTAGACATCGGATCTCACTACCCAGAAAAGACTAGACATTGGGCCTTACTATACCCAGAGAAGACTAGACATCGGATCTCACTAACCAGAGAGGGCTAGATATCGGATCTCACTACCCAGAGAAGACTAAACATCGGATCTCACTACCCAGAGAGGAAAAGACATCGAATCCCACTACCTAGAGAAGACTTGACATCAGATCCTCTACCCAGAGAAGACTAGACATCGGATCTCACTACCCAGATAGGACTAGACATCGATCTCACCACCCAGATAGGACTAGACATCGGATCTCGCTACATAGAGACCAGGGGGAGGGTAAAGCCACGAAGAAACCACGGATTTGAAGTGAACAATACCTACCGCCTGTGATGGGTTTTAAACCTGGAATCTTCCCGTGCAGACGCCGACGTGTTAGACCACCCAGCATGGACTAATAATTCCCTGTTTGACACTCTCGACTCACTGACTTGATAGAAAACTGCAGCTCATCACAACACAACTCAAATTGATAGGCTGGAGAAAATACAAAATGAAGCCATGCACATTATCCTGGGATGTACGAGGGACACTCCCTGTGTAGCAATGAGGTATCTTCTTGACTTTCCAACCATGGATGACAGAATCAAGATCTGGAGAGCACGAGCATACCTGAAGATTAGTACAGATACAGAGCATCCATTGCACCACGTGCTCAACACAGAGAAAGGTACCAGGCTAAAAAGAGGCAAATCATGGGTGGGCCGGGCAGAAGATGTCATCAAACAGGTCTGTGGGCTTACCAATATCAGCGTTGGTGAGGAGTGGATACGGTGCCTACGTCATTCAAGGGAACTTTCTCATGTATTGTCACACTCGACAGGAAAAGTAAGGAACAGAACCCGGTCGTGGTTAATGCTGAGGTCAACGGTCTCATCTGCGATAATACCGATGAGGAAGATGCAGTCATCTATACAGACGGATCTGTAAGACGACATGAAAGAAGTGCATGGGCATTTACAGCACGCAGAATAGCCAAGGAAGACAGTGGTGCATACGCCATGACCACGAGTAGCATGACAATGGAGGTGATGGCAGTGACCAAGGCATTCAAATGGTTAGAGTCACAAGACTACATCCACGCATGTATACTGAGTGATTCGATGAGCATGATAAAAAAAGTGGAGGCGGGCTTTGTACGCATGCAATGGGTAGAGTCGTTGCAGAAATCCAAAATACGTAAGGTCACCTTTGTCTATGTCCCTGGACATGCGGGAGTACGGGGAAATGAGAGAGCGGACAGGTTGGCTAGCTGCGCTATCGTTGAGGACGGGCAACCGATGGATCGGGCGGACATCATCAATGCCCTTCGAGATGTTGGAAGAGCACAGGACTTCGACAAACACAGATCGACGTCACTTCTTCGGATGATGGAAATGGGAGTTAAGATGGGCACGGCCAGAAATGAGAAACTTGGTGGCCGTGTAAGAAGACTTATCAACCAACATAGAACTGGAGTCGTCAGTCGCTGGACACTGAGGGAATTGCTGAGGAGGGGATCTGAGCACCTATGGACATGTTCGGAGTGCAATTATGATGACCCGCAAATAACTCAATAACTCAATAACAGATGTCGATACAAGATAAAACTGTAGCTCGTCACAACACAGATGTTGATACAAGATAAAACTGTAGCTCGTCACAACACAGATGTTGATACAAGATACAACTGTAGCTCATCACAACACAGATGTTGATACAAGATAAAACTGCAGCTCGTCACAACACAGATGTTGATATAAGATAAAACTGTAGCTCATCACAACACAGATGTTGATATAAGATAAAACTGTAGCTCATTACAACACAAATGTTGATATAAGATAAAACTGCAGCTTGTCACAACACAAATGTTGATATAAGATAAAACTGTAGCTCGTCACAACACAGATGTTGATATAAGATAAAACTGTAGCTTGTCACAACACAGATGCTGATATCAGATAAAACTGTAGCTCGTCACAACACAGATGTTGATATAAGATAAAACTGCAGCTCATCACAACACAGATGTTGATATAAGATAAAACTGCAGCTCATCACAACACAAATGTTGATACAAGATAAAACTGTAGTTCATTACAACACAGATGTTGATATAAGATAAAACTGCAGCTCGTCACAACACAAATGTTGATATAAGATAAAACTGTAGCTCATTACAACACAAATGTTGATATAAGATAAAACTGCAGCTCGTCACAACACAGATGTTAATAAAATAAAATAAGAACCAACCTCACTCATTGGTCTGTGGTTGAACAATTTTATTAAATTCAAGTATGTGCACAAGAAAGTTTGCATCAACAACGTCAACATACAAGTTTTAACATCCAATAAATCTCATAACTTTCAGTTTAAAAGGCCCAATGTTTTATCATTTGTAAATGTTTTGTGTAAGGAAGGGAACCCAAAGATTAAAAAAATATTTGGCTCAAAAGAAATGTATTTGACTGGTCAACAATTTGACCCAAAAGTTCATTTAAAAGATGTCGACCAATCAAATCTGGACATCTAGAGTAAAGACATAGGAGTTACCAAACGCTTACACAAATCAAAGTTAAATGTATTCTTTCCCTTTTCTCATAATACAATTATTTGATGAGCCAAACTATAACGACCTCTCATATGGCCGATCAAATCTGACATTATAGCGTTGTTTATTTTGTCAAAGTGTTGTAAACAATGATATAACTCAGTTTGTGTTTTACCAGAAAGGAAGGTTTTACATCAGATCTTAACTGGAGAGAATTTGTACCACTAGGACTCTTTGGTGTGTCTCCTTCTGAATTTGATAGAAGTGTCTGTGTGTCCCATAACCCAAGTGATATATGTCTGTGGTAGTAATTCTACTTGGAAGGTAGCTCAAGCCGGACAGGTTGAAAGATTGCGACCAGAGAGACACAAACATATTGAAATCAGATGCACTGGGCTATATCTCATTTGCGCTTAACATAACAGTGCAATGTTATTCTGACAATGGGGGTATCTTCCTTTTCTGCATTCACTTGACTACTCCTCTTTATCTTCCATTCTTAAAGGGCCTTGAGTGGGCATAGCTGTGTTGTGGTTTACAGCAAGCTGATATATTGATGCCACTTGGCCCATCACATCCATCTTTAGCAAGCCACTTTTGGGCACCAGGTTATATTCCCAATAAGGAAGTCACAATCTGAAGGAAGGCAGTGTAGTACTGCTCATCCCTTGGATGGTCTCACCAGGTTATATTCCCAATAAGGAAGTCACAATCTGAAAGAAGGCAGTATAGTACTGCTCATCCCTTGGATGGTCTCACCAGGTTATATTCCAAATAAGGAAGTCACAATCTGAAAGAAGGCAGTATAGTACTGCTTATCCCTTGGATGGTCTCACCAGGTTATATTTCATATAAGGAAGTCACAATTTGAAAGAAGGCAGTATAGTACTGCTCATCCCTTGGATGGTCTCATCAGGTTATATTCCAGATAAGGAAGTCACAATCTGAAGGAAGGCAGTATAGTACTGCTCATCCCTTCGATGGTCTCACCAGGTTATATAGACAGTACTAGGATAAGCCTCCAGTCATGGAAGGATCATACCTGGACAAGCTGTATGGAAACAACACCAGCCTTGAGCTGATCAAAGCTTTCCTTACCTTTTAAGATGGACATCAAAAAGTGTATGCAGAAGAAGATAATAATTATTATAGATTAATAACAATAATACTTCAAGGCAGATGACAAATATTCAGTGAATTCTTCATGATCTCATTGTTATATTTTCAGGTGATATCAAAAACTAGTGGCAAATCTGAATCAAGAAGTTTACTCATGGAAAGCAGCAGGAAAGCTCTGTTTGGTTAGAAGCTATAATTGGGATCTGTACCTAATGTGGAGGTGAAATTACTTGCAGGAATATATGGGAATTTTAAATCACAAGTTTCAGCGTAGATTGGAAGCACAACATAAGAGGGGACATATGAAGTGTGGAAATGTACAAGAACGTATGCAAATAATTGCACTGAGTGATCAAGAAAAGCAGTGCTGGAAATGATTGGAAATATATGTACATTTAGAAAACTAAAATTGTCATAAATTAAGGCATGAAATAAAATGTTTCAGTTAATTACTTTATGGTAGAAATATGTTTAAGAGGAAGCAGAGAAAATGTGTGTGCATTCACCACAACGAGGACAAGAATGCCAGCTGTTGGGTCACACACACACATTGAAGCAAACAAAATATGGAAATAAACAGCACATCTGAGTGTAGTATTGAATTTGGATTAAACTTTCACTTCACCTACATTACATATCCACTGTGTGTAGTGATTGTGTGTAAAAGTGTTCTGGTGATTGTGACGGTGCTGAGAACACCAGATCTTCACACCAACACCAATATATTAGTGTCATCCTTGTCTGTGGCAGATGTTCTATTGGGATTGAGTTACACCTTTATTGAAAATGGGGAACTCCTATTCCATCATTACAAAATAGAGATAATCAGAGCAATTAGAAGCCTCATGCTTGGACAATGGTACAGCGCTATTAGTGTTTCTATTATCCACAACGCAATCATTGCCATTGACCGTTACATTCTTATAGCTCACCCATTTCACTACATGAAGCACAAAACCAAGAGACATACTCTCATTACCATTCTTTGTGTTTGGATTTTTGCACCCATCTACTTATTTCTCCCATTATTGGTATACAGGGATAGTAAATACCATGAGAAATGCATTTTCTTACACCCACCATGGGAGTACTTCCTTATAGGAAAAATAATATACATTGTAAGCACCATCATAGTTCTGGCTTGTTATTTTAAAATTGCCCATCTAGCTTTCAAACGCAAAAGAACAGCCAATGAGAGAAGGCATCAACATTCAAAAGTCAACAATGACTATATTTTCAAAAACAATCTTACGGCAGCCTTAAGAAGTGCTAAATTTTTTTGTCTCATGTTTGTTGTCTTCCTTATCTTCACACTGCCACCCGTAATAGTCACTGCACTGAACACTTTCTATGACATACCAAAGTATGTGTATATGTTAATCATGTTTTTAATTCCTGTGAATTCTGTTCTCAGTTTTATCATTTATTTCAATATGAACAAGAACTTTTCTCTGGCCTTGTACAGGACACTTGGAAGCCTTAAAGCATACCTATGTAAGTGAAATATACACAGATGCACAAATGCACATGTGATTCATGTACACACACACACACACACATATATATATATATATACATATATATAACATATGTGGGGCTTTCTTCATCTGAAATGATAAACTTGTATGCTTTTAATGGTTCCGATATAAATATTTTATAATTAATTTTAAACTAGGGTTGCCAAACTTTTACTTTGTGACCTGACAGCAATTGTAATTATACGTAATCAACACTACACTTCCTGGATATTGGCCACACCTTTTAGAAGTGAATTTTTTTTTTTTAACCATCTATTTCCATTCCTTTTACCAATACTATAAGGACAAAGCAACATTACTCTTTAATACGTACACCAAAGTCTCAGTGGCCACAATCTTCTCAATTTATGGAATTGTGCAATTAGAGTTCTGGGAAAAAATTTTTAGAACCAAAAATGTGTGTGTGTGTGTGTGTGTGCATGCATGCGTGTATATATAGATAACCTTTTCCTCTCCACCACCCACATAAGATATGACAACTCCTCTCTAAGCTACAGTAAACATTTTTGTATTTATTATTTTAATCCTGAGTTTATTAATTAGGGCATTTGTGCGTGTTATCTTGACCTTAAATTATGCCTACTAGCTGTTCAGTTTATAAATTTATACATTGTTGAAAGTTTGGGAAAGGATTAATCCACATTCCATTATTTCAAATGGAAAAAATGTATACCTACTTCAAACAATTCAGAGTTCAGAAAGCTTCGGCAAATGAATGAAATTTGAAGAACAAGGCAGCACAGTCGTTTATTTGTGTAAAATGTTACAAACAAGTGATTTTTGCCAGCTCTCTCTCTCTCACAGGCAGGCACTCAGCACAGCTACTTGTTTTGAGCATAAAAATGACTTTTTATTGACAGTCCTATAAATAAACAGCCCCTGTCAGTAAGAATGCCAGCAACATAATGCTACATCTTTTAAATTGAGCACTTGTCCATTGTTTACTGGGTTGCTGGTGATAGTGTCCAGTTTATGGTTGCAGTTTTAGCACAAATGAAAGAAATCCCAGACCAGGACCATCAGAAATCAACTAATGACCACCTGATCAGCAAATTATTAGTTTGATCCTCTCAACCACTCCCTCCCTCCCGTAATGCTTCCCATCTGCTTATGCTTTCATGGTGTAGCCACAATGGTGTAGCAACCAATCAACCTGAAAGTAGCACAGATACTATTATTCGTGTTTTGTAATGAGTTCGAATGAAAAACAACTAAATTATCATCCATAAGCAATTGTGAAAATAGCTGCATGTTGTAGATCTTGACAAAAATAAACAGAGAAATGGGGTCACAGGCATATTTTATGGTGTCTCTCAATGTGAATTAACTAATGTTAAACTCTTAGTAAGCCTGCATCAAAGTATATGATTCTATTTGTGGCAATTTGTTGTCTGCACCAAAGTACACAGTTCTATTTGTGGCAATTTGTTGTCTGCACCAAAGTACACAGTTCTATTTGTGGCAATTTGTTGTCTGCACCAAAGTACACAGTTCTATTTGTGGCAATTTGTTGTCTGCACCAAAGTACACAGTGCTATTTGTGGCAATTTGTTGTCTGCACCAAAGTACACAGTTCTATTTGTGGCAATTTGTTGTCTGCACCAAAGTACACAGTTCTATTTGTGGCAATTTGTTGTCTGCACCAAAGTACACAGTTCTATTTGTGGCAATTTGTTTTCAGCATCAAAGTCATCATCATCGAGTGCCTTCTCTACAACGAAGGTTGGCTACCATGGATCGCCATTCTACTCTGTTTCTTGCTTTGATGGTGCAGGCTGTCACAGATTGATTTGTCCATCTTTTGATGTTACTCGTCCATGTTAGTCTTGGTCTGCCTCTGCCTCTTTTACCTTGTATTTTCCCTTCTAATATTACTTTTAGTAGGCTGTTGTGTCTTTTAACATGCCCCAAAAATTTCATTTGTCTTGTTTTAATTGTATTTAGTAGTTCTCTTTTTATTTTCAGTTGTTTTAAAACTTAATCGTTTGTTTTCTTTTCTTTCCATCCAATTCTACTTGGGAGCCGCGATAGCTCAGTGGTTAGTGAACTGGACTACCACGGACAAGGGGTAGGGTTCGATCCCAACCGACGGCTTCCGGGTTCACCCAGCCTTAAATGGGTACCGGATTTTTTTCTGGGAAAGTAAAACAGCATGGGCGTAATACTGACCACATTACCCCAAAAATCATGTGCTGAAGGTCTGTAAAATATAGGGTCACTAACACCATATTTCCCTATACGCCACTTGGCGTGACGGGGGTACTTTACTTTTTTTTTTACAATTCTACTTATTCTTCTATAAATCCACATTTCAAAGGCTTCAATTTTCTGTTCTGTTTTCTGGTCTAATGTCCATGTTTCTGCACCATACAGTAATATTGAGAAGATGTAACATTTTGCCATTCTTAGTTTCAGCCCTGCTGATATTTGTTTTGTTGTTAGTATATTTTTCATGGCATTAAAATTACTTTTTACCATACCTATTCTTTTGTTTATTTCAATTTTACATTTTCCATCATTGGTTATAGTATGTCCCAGGTAGTTGTAGCTCTGGACTGTCTCCAGATGTATTCCCTCAACTGTGATATTTAATTGTAGGTCTTGAGAATTTTCTTTGTTTATGATCATAGTTTTAGTCTTGTTGATATTCATATCTAGTCCATATTTTTTGCTTGTTATGTTTATCACATTAAGCAATTGTTGTAGGTCTTTAAGATTTTCTGCTAGTAGAACAGTATCATCAGCATATCTCAGGTTATTGATTATCTTTCCATTAATGTTTAGACCTGGTACCTCTGAGATGTTTTTAAAGATTTGCTCAGTGTATAGATTGAACAAGCTTTCTGATAGGATGCATCCTTGTCTTACTCCTCTTTTTATGTCCATGGGTGTAGAGTTCTCCTTGTTATATCTTATTATTGCTGTTTGCTCCCAGTACAAATTACATATTAGTCGTATGTCTGTGTCATCTAGATTTACATCCTTTAGGCAGTCTATAAGTTGGTTATGGTGTATTCTATCAAAAGCTTTAGTGTAGTCTATAAAGCAGGCATATATTGGTTTGTTTAATTCTATGTAATTTTCAATCAATGTTCTCATGCTAAATATGGCTTCTTTTGTCCCACTGTTTTTCCTGAATCCAAATTGTTGCTCATCTAATTCAGTATTGATTTTATTCTGAATCCTTCCCTGTATAACTTTTAGTAAAATTTTTGTTACCTAGCACATTAGGCTTATTGTTCTGAAGTCACTGCATTCAACTGCACCATTCTTTTTAGGCAATGCAATGAAAGTTGATGTTTTTAGTTAGATCGTTTGGTATGTATCCTGTATGGTATATGTCATTGCATATGTCTGTGATCACTTCGATGCCAAACTCTTCTAGAGCCTGTATCATCTCTATCTGTATATTGTCAGGCCCTGCTGCCTTTCCCTTTTTCCATTGTTTTAATAGCTTTTTCTACTTCAGATTTCAGGATTTTATAGTTGTATGTACATTTTATGTCTGGCTTTTTGTCCCTTTCGTCATGAAATAATTCTGTTATATATTCTTGCCATCTATCTATTATATCTTTGTTGTCTGTTAGCATTCTTCCCTCTCTTCTTTCTCTGGGGGCCTCGGTAGCCTAGTTGGGAAAACTACCCGACCGGGCTACTGATGTTCGGACAACCCGTGTTCGATTCCCGCTGGGAGCAGTGTGAATTGTACTCGTGGTTGGAAAAAAAAAAAAAATACCCCCACGGTCGACCCAGCCGTTGGCAGAAATGGGTACCAGGGTATTATCCTGGGAAGGTGAGGAATGTCGCTTCGCATCTGAGTTTCGATGCTTGAGGCTACACTATACAGAAATATCCGAACATTTCTGGATAGGCGGCCGAGCACATACGGGTGTAAACTCGCGTGCTAAGACGCCGGTTCAAGTCTCGTACTTTACCTTTACCTTTATTCTTCCCTCTTTGTTTGCAATACATCCGTTTCCTGCAGCTTTTTTGTCTTTATTAGTCATTCTCTTTATTTCTGTGTGCATCTCTCTTAAGTTTTGTTTACTTTCCATAGTTTCGACTTCTAGACATCTTTGGTTGAGCCAGTCTTCTTTTGCCTTTTTGCACATTCTCCGTATTTCATTGTCTATATCCTTGTATCTTGCAGTGTTTTTCGCTTGTCTTCTTTCTTCCATTTTTTCTAAGATTTTGTCAGTTATCCATTTTTGTTTTTTGTTACTTTCCTTCTTGGGCAAAGTGTTGCAGGATTCTTGCATGCTGTTTTTTATGCATTGCCATTTTGTTGTGACTTTTTCCTCAGGATTTTCTCTTCTGTACTGCTCAATCCCCCCTTCTAGCAGTTTCTGATATGTGTTCTTTACTTCATCAAGGTACACAATTCTATTTGTGGCAATTTGTTGTCTGCATCAGAGTATGTAATTCTATTTGTGGCAATTTGTTGTCTGCACCAAAGTCATCACCATCATCATGTGCCATACCAGTTGGCATAGGTGATCATGTCCTTACACAATCTTCTATCTAAAGTGCATCTTATCAGTTCTGTTATTGACTGTTTTCCATGCCATGACACCAAGCTATCTACTATTTTCTCTCTTTGTCATCCGCAATCTGTTTTCTTGTATTTTGCCTATTGTAACCAAGTATTCCAACTTCATCTTCTCATGATGTGCCCAAAAAATGATTGTTTCTTTCTGATGTTTTTTTAGGAGCTGCCTTTTTGTGTTGGCCTCTTTGAGAGTTTCCTCACTTGCACCAAAGTACACAATTTATTTATGGTAATTTGTTACTTGCACCAAAGTACACAAATCCTATTTGTGGCAACTTTTTGCCTGCACCAAGGTACACAAATCCTATTTGTGGCAACTTTTTGCCTGCACCAAGGTACACAAATCCTATTTGCTGCAATTTTGTGTGTGTGATTGTGATTATACTTGTAGATATGACCATCATTGCTATAAATAAGAAATTAAATTTTTATAAAAACATTGTCTAAACTGTTGTTTAAAAAAATGTAATGTCTTCATTGTTATTGAATTAAATCATTTTGTTGTCTGCTTTACTATTAAATTAACCATTTTATTATTACCTATTTATTATCACTCATCAGCACAAACACAAAACTTAGGCTATTCAAATCAAATGTCCTGTCAACCCTTACGTATGCGTGTGAAAGCTGGAAAACAACAAGAGATATAGAAACAAAGTTGAACGCATTCGAAAATAAATGTCTAAGGAAAATACTTGGTATAGCGTGGAACGAATTCAAAACAAACGTGGAAATTAGAGAAATCGCCTATCAACCACTAATATCTTCAGTAATATAGAAAAGATGATGGTCATATGTTGGACATGTGATGAGAAGAGATAATAACTGAATAGCAAAGCAAGCCCTCATGTGGGAAACAACAGGTAAGAGAAAAAGAGGAAGACCCAGAGAGACAATGTGAAGAACATTGCTGAGAGAGGCAAAAGCAGCAGGAATCGGCTCCCTCAATGAGATAGAGCTGCTTGCACAGAACAAAGACAAATGGCGAGATTTGATAAAATATCTTTAAAAGAATTGGAAACTGCTAGAACAAAAATTCAGATAAGAGGAGTATCTTGGTCTACGCCCTATGGGCTGGCTTCAGCTCGAAATGTCAATAGATTGATTTATTATCAAATTCATACTTTTATTATCTTTTAATTATTTTTATCTTAAAATTGTTAAACACGCCAAAAATATTATTTGTTTGGAAATGAAATGCAATGAACCAGCTCTGGGAAACAATGTCTCACTCACTTTTGTTTATGCAATCAATCAGCTCTTGGAAACAATGTCTCACTCACTTTAGTTTATGCAATCAATCAGCTGTTGGAAACAATGTCTCACTCACTTTAGTTTATGCAATCAATCAGCTCTTGTAAACAATATCTCACTCACTTTAGTTTATGCAATAATCAGCTCTTGGAAACAATGTCTCACTCACTTTAGTTTATGCAATCAATCAGCTCTTGGAAACAATGTCTCACTCACTTTAGTTTATGCAATCAATCAGCTCTTGGAAACAATGTCTCACTCACTTTAGTTTATGCAATAAATCAGCTCTTGGAAACAATGTCTCACTCACTTTAGTTTATGCAATCAATCAACTCTTGGAAACAATGTCTCACTCACTTTAGTTTATGCAATCAATCAGCTCTTGGAAACAATGTCTCACTCACTTTAGTTTATGCAATCAATCAACTCTTGGAAACAATGTCTCACTCACTTTAGTTTATGCAATCAATCAACTCTTGGAAACAATGTCTCACTCACTTTAGTTTATGCAATCAACCAGATCTGGGAAACAATGTCTCACTCACTTTAGTTTATGCAATCAACCAGATCTGGGAAACAATGTCTCACTCACTTTAGTTTATGCAATCAATCAGCTGTTGGAAACAATGTCTCACTCACTTTAGTTTATGCAATCAATCAACTCTTGGAAACAATGTCTCACTCACTTTAGTTTATGCAATCAACCAGATATGGGAAACAATGTCTCACTCACTTTAGTTTATGCAATCAACCAGATCTGGGAAACATTGTCTCACTCACTTTAGTTTATGCAATCAATCAGCTCTTGGAAACAATGTCTCACTCACTTTAGTTTATGCAATCAATCAGCTCTTGGAAACAATATCTCACTCACTTTAGTTTATGCAATCAATCAGCTCTTGGAAACAATGTCTCACTCACTTTAGTTTATACAATCAATCAGCTCTTGGAAACAATGTCTCACTCACTTTTGTTTATGCAATCAACCAGATATGGAAAACAATGTCTCACTCACTTTAGTTTATGCAATCAACTAGATTTGGGAAACAATGTCTCACTCACTTTTGTTTATGCAATCAATCAGCTCTTGGAAACAATGTCTCACTTACTTTAGGATATGCAATCAATCAGCTGTTGGAAACAATGTCTCACTCACTTTAGTTTATGCAATCAATCAACTCTTGGAAACAATGTCTCACTCACTTTAGTTTATGCAATCAATCAGCTCTTGGAAACAATGTCTCACTCACTTTAGTTTATGCAATCAATCAGCTCTTGGAAACAATGTCTCACTTACTTTAGGATATGCAATCAATCAGCTGTTGGAAACAATGTCTCACTCACTTTAGTTTATGCAATCAATCAACTCTTGGAAACAATGTCTCACTCACTTTAGTTTATGCAATCAATCAGCTCTGGGAAACAATGTCTCACTCACTTTAGTTTATGCAATCAACCAGATCTGGGAAACAATGTCTCACTCACTTTAGTTTATGCAATCAACCAGATCTGGGAAACAATGTCTCACTCACTTTAGTTTATGCAATCAATCAGCTGTTGGAAACAATGTCTCACTCACTTTAGTTTATGCAATCAATCAACTCTTGGAAACAATGTCTCACTCACTTTAGTTTATGCAATCAATCAGCTCTTGGAAATGATGTCTCACTCACTTTAGTTTATGCAATCAATCAGCTGTTGGAAATGATGTCTCACTCACTTTAGTTTATGCAATCAATCAGCTCTTGGAAATGATGTCTCACTCACTTTAGTTTATGCAATCAATCAGCTTTTGGAAACAATGTCTCACTCACTTTAGTTTATGCAATCAATCAGCTCTTGGAAATGATGTCTCACTCACTTTAGTTTATGCAATCAATCAGCTCTTGGAAATGATGTCTCACTCACTTTAGTTAATGCAATCAATCAGCTTTTGGAAACGATGTCTCACTCACTTTAGTTTATGCAATCAATCAGCTCTTGGAAATGATGTCTCACTCACTTTAGTTTATGCAATCAACCAGATCTGGGAAACAATGTCTCACTCACTTTAGTTTATGCAATCAATCAGCTTTTGGAAACAATGTCTCACTCACTTTAGTTTATGCAATCAATCAGATCTGGGAAACAATGTCTCACTCACTTTAGTTTATGCAATCAACCAGATCTGGGAAACAATGTCTCACTCACTTTAGTCTATGCAATCAATCAGCTCTTGGAAACAATGTCTCACTCACTTTAGTTTATGCAATCAATCAGCTCTTGGAGATGATGTCTCACTCACTTTGGTTTAAGCAATCAAATAGGTCTGGGAAACAATGTTTCACTCACTTTAGTTTATGCAATCAACCAGATCTGGGAAACAATGTCTCACTCACTTTAGTTTATGCAATCAACCAGATCTGGGAAACAATGTTTCACTCACTTTAGTTTATGCAATCAATCAGATCTGGGAAACAATGTCTCACTCACTTTAGTTTATGCAATCAACCAGATCTGGGAAACAATGTCTCACTCACTTTAGTTTATGCAATCAACCAGATCTGGGAAACAATGTCTCACTCACTTTAGTTTATGCAATCAACCAGATCTGGGAAACAATGTCTCACTCACTTTAGTTTATGCAATCAATCAGCTTTTGGAAACAATGTCTCACTCACTTTAGTTTATGCAATCAATCAGCTCTTGGAAATGATGTCTCACTCACTTTAGTTTATGCAATCAATCAGCTCTTGGAAACAATGTTTCACTCACTTTAGTTTATGCAATCAACCAGATCTGGGAAACAATGTCTCACTCACTTTAGTTTATGCAATCAACCAGATCTTTGAAACGCCACAGTCCAAGAATCATAAAATACAGTCGAACCTGTCTAAGGCGACCATTCACGGGACTTTCAAAAACTGGTCCCATAGGACAGGTGGTCCTGCCTCACAGGTTTCACATAATAAATAGAGCGATAAAAAAAATTTTATCCTAAGCACTATGAAAACTAACCTGCAAATCAGCGTAATCCATGAGTAGAACATAGTGCACATGTCGGTCTACAATAGCCACTGGTTGGACACTTTTCATAAAACACGATAGTTAAACACACAAAAATAAAACACACATACACAGATTCCACTTATACTGTACATGTATCACTTTTGACTTGAAAAAAAAATCCAATATGGTAGTCTGTTGTTTGACAGATGAAATAAACGATAAGTTCAATTTTTCTCTCAAGTCCATGATAACGTCTAGTATGTCAGATCTCCCGTTTGTTATTGAATAGGTGCGCAGAAGCTCCAAAGCATTATGTGCATCTGCGATAGTGTATGTTTTCTCAATGTCAGTAGAATCTTGTTCGTTGTCTGATTCACTATTCACATCCTCGGCAGCTAAAATTGCAGTGGCAGGAAGATCCCAGTTTGTTTCTATTGTGTTGCAAGTTTGGAGCCCTGAATCAATCATGGAGATGTCTGTCAATTGGTATCCAAACAATTCTTTTGAAAGGTTATCCAAAGCAGTAGAAATTGCAGTAGAAACAATTTGCACGTCGGTCTTTGATGCAGATTCCATGTGCGTCAGAGAATATGCGTGTGTTTCAGCAGGACAATGAAAACCTGCTTTACAGAAACACTTAAGGATGGTTGAGTTGTCCACTTCTTTCCATGCTGCAGCAATCCAGTAGACTACATCCAGTAAATTGACCTGTTTCATGAGTTCGGTTCCGGAAGCATCCTTGTTTGATTCCATGACTGTGATAAGATGTAGAAGCTGTTTTTGTCTAAACTTTAATTTAAATGTCTGAATGACACCCTGGTCTAGGGGTTGAACTAATGCAGTTGTGTTGGGTGGCAGAAACTGCAGCTTAACATTCTGTAGTTCGATCTTGGTATGACAGGTAGCGTTGTCAACAAATAAAATAATGTGGCGCTTTTTTTTCTGCATCTTACGGTCAAAACTTTTCAGCCAATCTTCAAATATAGCTGCAGTCATCCATGCCTTTTTGTTGTTTCTGTAAATCACTGGCAGTGTGTTTATGTTGATGTTTTTAAAAATCCTAGGGTTAGCTGCTTTCCCAATCACTAAAGCCGGTTCTGGTTCCCCCAACATGTTAGTGCATAGCATCACTGTTATTCGCTCTTTGCTTTTTTTACCCCCAGCGCATTTTTCTCCTTTGACAAAAAATGTTTTGTCCGTAGTCGCTTTGAAAAATAACCCGGTTTCATCTAAATTAAAAATGTCTTGAGCAGCGTAACCATAGCATATCTCGGATAATTTAGAAGTCCAGTCAGCCGCAGCACTCATATCTGAATCACCGACTTCGCCACATTGCTTACCAAACACAAGATTGTGTCTTTTAATGAAGGCCTCTAACCAGCCGTTCGATGCTTTAAAGACTGAGTTTTCCAATTCTTTTGCAAACTGTAAAGCTCGTTCTTTGATCATCGGCCCAGATAACGGAATTTTTCGTGCAAGTGCTGATTGACACCATTTCCAACAAAGTGTATTTATGTCTTCATTTCCCGTTTTCCTGCTATTCCTTCTTTTCATACTTGGTGCATTATTTTCAAAGTCATTCATATACTCGGCTTTTCTCTTTAACGTACGTAAAATCCGTGTCTTTCCCACTCCAAACTGTTCTGCCAATAATCGCGAACTTTTACCTTGCTGACTTTGTCGAATCACTGATATTCGTTCTTCCAGCGTTAATGCTTTTGGTTTTACACTTTTGACACTGGCCATTTCCTATATTGTGTGTAACACTTTTAAAATCCACAAAAATAATTCACTGAGATACTGTACATGTACATGAATACACTCTAAGCGGGCAATAACTAATTCTTTAGTTAATTCCTGTAATTTATACGGGCCACGCAATGGTCTACTCTGGTCTAGACGGAACCGCGAAGTGATGTCACTTCACGAATCATAGATCTGTGTCTGCACCAGTATTGACTGATAAACGTAACACGTCCCACTGTAATCTGGGACTCACTAAATACGGGAAAACATCAACACCTGTAGACACCTGTGTCGATCGTTTATAGCTCCCAGCGAGACGAAGGACTGGCTGGTCGTCGTAAACGGGATAAATAACATTGGCGGCGATTAATTAGCCTGGTCTCTGGTCGCGTCATACGGTGAGCGCCGTAATCAGTGTTAGCATATAGTAAAAAACTCGGGGAAATTGTAGACCCGGTCCTATAACCAGGGAAACGCTTTAAACAGGTGGTCCTAAGACCAGGTTCGACTGTATATGCAACTGATGTCCACCTAAAATTTTTAATTCTGCCCTTACTTTAAATATCTTTCCTCATAACTTTCCATACCAGAAATGTACTGCAGAAATGCATATATCATCAAGCACTTAAAAATATAGATCTGTATAAAAAAACAAATGCATATTCTTACACTTTCAAAAAAACTCTGAATGAAATTAAATGAACATAAGATATATGATATCTCGATACAAGCAACAACAAAAAAATAAATAAATATGCATGTAGTCCCTTAGAAGAGACATTCAATATTAACTGACACAGATATTATTTCATTTATAAATGTACACAAGCCCTGAGTAAAATTGTTTAAATACACACATACATCAACAAAATTTGCAAACCTTACTGAGTCATGAGTGGCACGCAAACGCTTAACATTGCAAACCTTACTGAATCATAAGTTGCACACACACACTTGACATTGCAAACTTTACTGAGTCATGAGTTGCACGCAAACGCTTAACATTGCAAACCTTACTGAGGCATGAGTGGCACACACGCACTTGACATTGCAAACCTTACTGAGCCATGAGTGGCACGCAAAAGCTTAACATTGCAAACCTTACTGAGGCATGAGTGGCACACACACACATACTTGACATTGCAAACCTTACTGAGGCATGAGTGGCACACACACTTGACATTGCAAACCTTACTGAGGCATGAGTGGCACACACACTTAACATTGCAAACCTTACTGAGGCATGAGTGGCACACACACACACTTGATATTGCAAATCATACTGAGGCATGAGTGGCACACACACACACACACACTTTACATTGCAAACCTTACTGGGGCATGAGTGGTACACACACGCTTGACATTGCAAACCTTACTGAGCCATGAGTGGCACACACACTTGACATTGTTTATCTTACTGAGGCATGAGTGGTACACACACACTTGACATTGCAAACCTTACAGAGGCATGAGTGGCACACACACTTGACATTGCAAACCTTACTGGGGCATGAGTGGTACACACACACTTGACATTGCAAACCTTACAGAGGCATGAGTGGCACACACACTTGACATTGCAAACGTTACTGAGGCATGAGTGGCATGCACACACTTAACATTGCAAACCTTATTGGGGCATGAGTGGTACGCACACACACTTAACAAACATTGCAAACCTTACTGAGGCATTAGTGGCACACACATACTTGACATTGCAAACCTTACTGAGGCATGAGAGGCACACACACACTTGACATTGCAAACCTTACTGAGGCATGAGTGGCACACACACACACTTAACATTGCAAACCTTACTGAGGCATGAGTGGCACACACATACTTGACATTGCAAACCTTACTGAGGCATGAGTGGCACAAATACACTTGACATTGCAAACCTTACTGAGCCATGAGTGGCACACACACACTTAACATTGCAAACCTTACTGAGGCATGAGTGGCACACACACACACTTGACATTGCAAACCTTACTGAGGCATGAGTGGCACACACACACTTGACATTGCAAACCTTACTGAGGCATGTGGTTCATCTTTCCATAACTGGTTTTACTCAGGTCACTATAGGCAGATACTCAGGATTTAAAGCCACAAATCTGTAGCAATAAATAGCTGTAATGTGACATAACAAAACTAGTGTCTTACCATCATCATGAGATGATGTCTCTCCATAATTTTCTATCTTTACAGCAGTTTACCATTTCTGTTGCTGACTTCCTTACTAAACTATTCTCTTAAACTGTCTATTATATTTTATATTTGTTTCCCTCTATCCCTTTTTTGCTCAATTCTTGTTTTTTTGTTTTGCCACAATGGACAGAAATAAAAAATTAGTATGAAGAAATGAGCTATTTTTGTGTTTTAATTTTAATTAGTTTTAATAAACACACGGAAAAAATTTGGCCACATAAACAAACATTTTCTGAAACTATAGTGCATGATGTATCATTTTGTGCATATTTCAAGTACTTGATATTCACACTGATTGTGATATATACCAGACAAATAAGAAAATGTTATTCAATTTCTGCTTTCATATAAACTTCACATTCATTGTGTGCTTTATGATGTCCATTTGATACTGTTTACTCGACAGCAAACAGTATCGCTATATGGAGCTTCTAAAATAAAATACAAAAATTAAAATTGTCACTCTTTTTTATTAATCATCTGTGGACTAAGAGCAGTTTTTCTGAGCCTTCAGAAATAGTGAAAGCAAACCCAGCTTTGAAAACAATCATTGTCTTTTGCTTGCTGGGGACAACAAAATAGCACGTTTTTATAGAAGTTACCTCCCTGTAGTTTCAGGGAAAATCCCATTCTAGTCAATAAATATTTCAGGTTAATTTGATGCAACATCTGGAAGTATGAAACAAATAAAGTTAGAATATTTACATACATTAACTCACAACCCATTAATTTATGCAAATTGTGAAAAAAAAAAAGAATTAAATGTAATTCAAGTAGACCAACGATGCAAAATAAATGCAACAAATAACAATTAGAACAACAACGCTAAAACAGACACAACACCATGTTGTGATAGCCACAACAAATGCATTTAGGAAATATACATGTCAAGCGAGCTCTTGAAAGAATTCCAAAATTCCTGTAATCTGTTATCCTCATTTGAACAAAACTTCCTGAAATCAGCCAACATTGTATCTTGGAAGCTTTCATCACCCGTATTGGCTGATCGCCAGCGACGTGACGACATATAGTTCCAAGACCAGAGAAAACCAACCTCATTGACCACAGATTCTGGTCGGCCTTGCCTGGAGATGTAAAGTCTATGAATGTCAGAGAAAGATCGATTGACCTGCCCCATTGTCTCGACCACAAGCTGTGGACTGGGTGTAGATGTGGTGCTCGACTGGATAGAAGAGACTGAAGTTGCTGGAGTGCTTTCTGGTATGAGGATGAACATTCCTACAGTACAGTGAACATATTGGTGGTTCAAGTTCTTCACATCTTCTGGCATGACGGCTGAGTCTGGCACCTTGACGCTGGCAGGCAGGAAACCAAATCTGAGTGCAAAAAATGAGTATTTAGAAGAACTTTTTGGCTTTTATTAATTACAATGAGCATAGTTTACAAAGTTGGATAAAAGAAATTAGCATTTATTACAAACTGCCATTTATTATTATTTCTGTTCTTTTCTCAGAGCAAACAGACAATGAATACCAACTTTAAACAAAATTAAAACATGTATTTTTAAAAAGTTGAATTAAATCATGACAACACTCAAGATGTTCTCTTAACAGAAATCGTTACTGACACAAACTCATCACCACACCACACTTGCAACTTTTATACACAGTTTCCTTTCACTAAAGTTTGTGTATGTATAATACTTTGGATGTGTCCAAGAGTGTGTTAATTTACTGTCTTAAAAACCATTATAACAATGTAAATGTTACTTTATTATAAACATGAGTTTTTACGGCCATAAATATGAAAATATTTTATTATAAGTGAGAATTTACTTATCATTGATGTAAAAATATTTATCACAATATGAGTTTATTTATTATACTATGAAGCCATCATACAATAACCACAGATTACGATACTGATCAGTGCGACAAGTTCATGAAACTTACTACTCAAAATACCCCCTTCGTAATTTAGAGAAATAATATCTTCGTTGAACTTTTGCTACAGATCTTTGTGTCTACCTAATTATAGCCGCAGAAATCACATGTGGTAATCTTTTTCCTGCTTATACCCAATATCTGTCCTGGAATTCAACTCAAACTGCCCTGTCTATCGGCAAGCCATTTTGCCCACTGACACATCAACCTTCAGGCCGGTCAGTATGTTCACTTTTATCTTTGCGGTCATGCATTGCCTATCCCATGTTTACAAAGGTTTGTCTGATGACATGTCGACAATGCAAGAGAATTTGTGGTCAGAAGTAAAAAAAAAAAAATGTATTGCAATTATGGCTAAATTTATATGTTGAAAAAGCAGCAATTTTACAAATATATTATTTTTTACACTTTTGACTTGTCAGGGGTCACCGGCGAAAATAATTAGGAAGGTATAAGGCAGAAAAAAATGTTTCACACGTGGCAAACTATAATTTCTAGAACTTTTATTTTGAGATCAATCGCCATTTTTACGAAGTATCGTAATCTAGGGTTAATGTGATGTTAAGTTATCATTATAACAGAAATCAGAGCTATTAATGATCTGTTGTTAATTTATCACACTGAAAGTGGTCAAAGCAGTACCTTTTAACGATAGCATCCTGGATAATATAAAGCATCTCCTGTCTGCTCTCATCAGAGCAATCTAAAAAACGTTTCAAACAAATTATTTTCATTTGTTATGTACAGATCTAAACAGCAATTGCAGAGACAAGATCACCCACACCAGCAGGCATGGTGCATGATGATGATGATGACAGATCTAAACAGCAATTGCAGAGACAAGATCACCTACACCAGCAGGCATGGCACATGATGATGATGATGATGACAGTTCTAAACAGCAATTGCAGAGACAAGATCACCCACACCAGCAGGCATGGTGCATGATGATGATGATGACAGATCTAAACATCAATTGCAGAGACAAGATCACCCACACCAGCAGGCATGGCACATGATGATGATGATGATGACAGTTCTAAACAGCAATTGCAGAGACAAGATCACCCACACCAGCAGGCATGGTGCATGATGATGATGATGACAGATCTAAACAGCACTTGCAGAGACAAGATCACCCACACCAGCAGGCATGGCACATGATGATGATGATGATGACAGTTCTAAATAGCAATTGCAGAGACAAGATCACCTACACCAGCAGGCATGGCACATGATGATGATGATGATGATGACAGTTCTAAACAGCAATTGCAGAGACAATATCACCTACACCAGCAGGCATGGCACATGATGATGATGACAGATCTAAACAGCAATTACAGAGACAAGATCACCTACACCAGCATTCATAGTGCATGATGATGATGACAGATCTAAACAGCCATTTTATTGAAGCACATTCAAGTTGTGATTAAAATTGAAAAAATAAATTCTACCAGGTCACAAGGCACATATCTTCCCTCAAGATTGAAAGGCAAATAAGGAAGGAAAGAAGAAAAAAAAAAAAAAAAAAACTTTGTTGAAAAGGTGGCCAATGATTCACAGCAATCTGTAAGCATCAGAATCAATGAACCATAGTGAGACTTCAATTGAAAACTTTTACATTATACAATATTACCAATAAAGCAAAAGATTTTGGGCAGCTGTTACAACCTGTGAAAGGTTGTGGACTGTATCATAATAACAGAACTGCAGATCAGATTTACATGACATGAACTCATCACAACAGAAGAAGAATCCATAAACAATATCCACTACTGCTGATGTCCCATTGGTGTTGATCAAAGCTTTAACTAGGCAAGAGATTCACTAATAATCTCCTCGCTAAATAATTGTTCTCTGCCTGCAATATTCTCAATTAGCTATTCTCTCACAGTGAAATCATTAGTACCATAATGTTCATGACAGTTAATTAGCCATGATCAGTCTAGAAAAACACTACGAAGAACACTGAGGCAAGAGGCATTAACAGCAGACACCAGCTCCCTTTCCAAAATACAGCAATTCACACAGAACAAGGACATGTGGCTAGACACGGTACAAAGTCTAATACTTAACAGCAAAGATCATTAGGCATGGAAAGTCGAAAAATTCAGCCCTATATGCCGTCTTTGGCTCAAAAGAACAACAGATAGATAGAATTAGCTATGATTATGTTTAATACTTCCTATCCTTATAACATTATATGCACCAGACATGCCTTACCTTCAAGTCATCTATTGAACACTCCAATAACTAGCATCTCTGTCATTTTCTTGACATCTATCTATTGACTTTTGAACCATGGCCAGCCCATAGAGCATAGACCCAGGTAGGAGACAAGTAATAACAAATGAATATTATAATACAGGGAAATTTCCGAGGTGATAATCAACTAATCAATTCAGAAGAAGAGGTATGTTTACAGTACTAGGAAAAAATGACAAATAATCAACAACAGAAAAAACCGTTAGTTAGCCCAGTTGGCAGTGTTCCCTAGTGTTTACTTTTCGTGGCAAGGCGCTGTGCCAAGGAGTAGGGGGTTCGATCATGCTTTGGACCATTTATTGTTCTTTGTTTTTTTTTCTGTTGTTGATTATTTGTCATTTTTTCCGAGTGCTGTAAACATACCTCTTCCTCTGAATTGATTCATAGACCCAGATACTCTTTCTCTTTTTCTAAATTTTCTTTCTAGCACTCTCACAAGGTGGTCTTCTTGACATGGTGACTTCAAAAGTGCTGAGTATGCCTGCACTTGAAATGGTCAAAGAGAGATACTTAGCCGAAGGACGGGTTGGCAGAAACGAGCGAGCCGGCGTCATTAAGCCTAGCGGCCTGCGCGCACAGGAGCTATCGCACCTTCGACGCTGATTCAGCAGTTTTGGTGCACAGGCACCCAATGCCTGCACTTAACTAAAACAAATATAGCACATTAATGAATACATCTACCAGTGCAGAAAAGTCACCTTTAAATAGATCCAACCCAAACGCTTCCATGTTAAGATGAATAAATATGGGATCACGAAGAGGGTCTGAATTGTCTGTGTATGGCAATGCAAAGGGATCACAGGGAACGGGTATTAGGTGGAAGCCACATGAAGATGCCCTCCTGGTATAAGAATAAACCTGGAAAACGTGAGAAAAAAAAACCTATTTAAATTCTGAACAAGTTATTTTACATTTTTCAAGAACCATACACAAAAGACACACATTATTGTTTTTTTAACCTTGACAGCTGCATTGCTAACTTCTATAAATCTTATCAACTGATCACAATAATTAGAAAAGCAAGAACATTAAAATAAAATGACACAGTAGTAAATATTAATTAATATAAGAAACACTGTAATCTTTTTTATTTCATTCCAGCTTTGCTCAACAACCCCCACTTCGGGAGATACATTTTGTGGTCTTTTGCTCTTCTTTTGGCCTCTCCTGCTGTTATGTTTCCTAGTGTTTCCTTTTTCTGTCATAATTCACCTAGTAAGTGGTATGGGCACAATGTGTCACTGGTTTATGGCTAGTCACAATGTCTGTGTCCTTCATCCCAACACATCCATCTTCACTTAGGGAGATTTTTTTTTTAATTGCTTAATTATTTTGCCCTGGCAACAGCCATTTTACCCTACTATTTTCAACTTGTAACCACCAAGGGCTCTTTAACATGTGCAGAGTGCACAGAGGGTCTTCTGTTTTTCACTGTTATCAAAGACCATGAATGTTAAGATAAAAATTGCTATAGCTTTTGTTTGATGGGATTCAAGCCTGGAGGTAAGGCACCTCAAAGCAGCAGAACTGGAATCTGTTAGTGACTCACAATTGGTGGTTTGTGCCAGGATCGGTGAACCAGAACCATTCAGACCCTAATCCACCTCTTCATGGTGCCTCTAGAAACAGACTAACTTGTCTAGTCTGGCCAAGCGAGTAGGGATCGAAGAGGGATGGCAACCCAGTACTCAAAAATGCCATGCTGAAGTTGGTTGTGTTGGACCAAGAGGTGCAAATATCCCAGTTCTATTGCAAACCACAACACAACTCTTACACGCCCACTTAACATTTTTTTAAGGACAAATGATGAAGAGCTGTACTCCTTTAGTCATCAGGTGAATGCAAGCAAGCAAGCAAGCTTAGATGAACGTTCTTGTTCAGAGGCCAACGTCTGACCTCTAGACCATCCAGGTGTATCCCCCTCCCCCTCCATTTTGTAAGAAAATGTGATGACATCATAATATATGCTGTAAGTGACCATCACCTGTATCTAAAAAGGATGATAATTATTGAGGAAATGTCAGGTTCAGCAGCGAGTGAAACGCGGTGTGTTTACAATGATACATGTTGTCTTACCAGATCTCCCAGAATACAGCCGGTGGCTACCATCCATTGTAGTTGGATCTCAAAAGCACACTTTGGACTGTAGTAAGCATGGTAGCGGGCTATGGCAAACTCTTTCCTGTCACTCTTCTTCTGTGGATCCACCTCAACATTTGTGTACTTGTGTAGCAGTGTGGCTGGGAACAAAGGGTACTCTAATGTCATCTACACTGTGAACACAATCATCATTCCAGCATTGCAATTACCTGCTCATATTAGCATGTATAACATCATAGTCAAAATGACCAAATTAAGAGAAGTCAAATAATTTCATTGGTGCAGTACTAAATAAACCTCAGCAAAAAGAAATATGAACATAAATGACAGCATGTTTTAGCAGTAGGAACATCAGTGATCAAGATATAATTTTACACAAGTTAGCAGTATCAATGAAGACGATGTTACTGCATGTCAGGTAACAAATGCAATATATCCATGTATGTGAAAATGATGTAATGAGAAAATCATACCAGTAAAACACCAAGCATACTAGCTATTTTGAAGGCACTCAAGGTGGAATCTTAGAAAGACAGATACATT
The DNA here is from genome assembly GCA_032433765.1 of Megaustenia siamemsis. Lineage (NCBI taxonomy): Eukaryota > Metazoa > Mollusca > Gastropoda > Stylommatophora > Ariophantidae > Megaustenia > Megaustenia siamemsis. The sequence continues at coordinate 65,758,660 of JAVIAB010000008.1, forward strand.
AACATTTATTAAGATTATTTACTGGAGAGTGACTTGGCAGCTGATGAGGATGTAGGTCAACTTAAGAGATTTCAAGAATTGAGAGTTTAGCTTTTAGTACAAATAGAAGATTATGAAGAGGGAGGAGACATGTATGACCAATGAGTTTCCGGAACTATCAGCTGGCATACTTTATGCTCTCTTTCTGAATGAATGAAAATGGGGCTGGGTGGTCTAGAAGTAAGACATCAGGCTTCAGACAAGAAGGTCCTGGATTCGATTTTCACCAAAGTTAGTGGAATTTAAAAGAAAAAAAATTGAATTCATGGTTTCTTCATAGCTTTACCCTCCCCTGGTCTCTGGGTAGTGAGATCCAATGTCCAGTCTTCTTGGATAAAGACAAAAAACAGGAGGTCCTGTACACTTTCTGTGCATGTTACCCTTGGCAATTGGAAATCAAAAAGAGGTCTAAAATGGTTGCTTTCCAGGCAAAATTAATAGGGAAAAATCTACCAAAAACGTTAAAACTCTTGACGATAACAATTATGAGAGTATCTCTGAAGTCTGAGAATATCAGCCTGTATGGCGGGGGACACCTGAGCACATGGCTGCCGGTGTAAAAAATAGAGAAAAGTGATATTCACGTAAAATTCAGTACCTCAGACTTCTCTAGACATATAAAGCTGGTGAACTCAAACAATAAATAATCATGAATGAAAACCTAAGCGTTTGCCTTGAGTGTTGTGTGATCAATTATTTTAATCAGCAATCAGCTGGTTAACATAACTTCATGGATCAGCAATCAGCCTGTAACAAGGTAACTTCATGGATCAGCAATCAGCCTGTAACAAGGTAACTTCATGGATCAGCAATCAGCTTGTTACAAGGTAACTTCATGGATCAGCAATCAGCTTGTTACAAGGTAACTTCATGGATCAGCAATCAGCGTGTTATAAGGTAACTTCATGTATCAGCAATCAGCTTGTTACAAGGTAACTTCATGGATCAGCAATCAGCTTGTTACAAGGTAACTTCATGGATCAGCAATCAGCTTGTTACAAGGTAACTCCATGGATCAGCAATCAGCTTATTACAAGGTAACTTCATGAATCAGCAATCAGCTTGTTACAAGGTAACTTCATGAATAAAAGGTTGAGGGTTAAGGAACAAATGGAAACACTATCATGACAGGCATAATGGAAGACACAAAACTGAAATGTGGCAAAGAAACCAGACAAAATATAATCATCCACTTAGTGAATGATGAATCTATTGTCCTTTCAAGCCGAAGACAGCACATAGGGCAGAACCACAATCTCAAAAACAGAAACCTTGCATGCCAAAATGGCACATATTGCAGAGATCACTGCTCTAAAATCTATGGCGCTGTTATGATGAATGAGCCAGGTAAATTCAGTCAACCTCTTTAATGCACATTATATTCATCACATTAAAAAGAATATCATTGGTCAAGCAAACATTATACATGCTAATATTTACATAACTGTATTGATAACAATTATTTGATTATTCTTAGCTATGTTCAAATTTAATGCCCATCTTTCTGGCTCTTATTATAAATACATCAACCACAAGAGAATCAAGTGTAGCAAGCATCAGTTGAAATATGACAACATAAAATGTAAATTAATATCAGTCTCAGAAAATATGTAAAATAATGATTAGTATGATATTATACTGAGATGTTATAAAGCTGGAAGATAGAAGCAATAACAAGAACAAAAAACTAGCTACTGTTATAATTTTATGGTAAAAATATGATATGTAAAATAAACATAAAATATTATATAATTACATGTTATCTGCATCTCTGCCCCACATAGTATTTAATATTTTATATATTTAATATTTGTGTTCATCTCTGTTTTAAAGTGATACCACACTGAACATTTATAACATCATCATCATCATCATGTGCCATACCGGTTGGCGTAGGCGATCATGTCCTTCCACAATCTTCTATCTACAGTGCATCGTATCAGTTCTGTTGTTGACTGCTTTCCATGCCATGACACCAAGCCATCTAGTATTTTTTCTCTTTGTCGTCCGCGATCTCTCTTTCCTTTTATTTTGCCAGTTGTAACCAAGTATTCCAACTTTCCTCTTCTCATGATTTGCCCGAAAAATGTTGATTGTTTCTTTCTGATGTTTTTTAGGAGCTGCCTTTTTGTGTTGGCCTCTTTTAGAATTTCCTTATAGGTCGTTTTAGCTGTCCAGAGAACTTTCAACATTCTTCTGAGAAATCCCATCTCTGGGGCCTATAATCGCCTTTTCATTTATTTGTCTACTGTCCATGATTTACTTCCATAGGCCAGAATTGGTTCTATACAGCACCCATGAACTCTCTTTCTCATTTCTATTAACATAGATTTGTTGCGTAAGATATTTTTCATTTTCTGAAATGCTATTTTGGCCTGAGCTATTCTGCTTTATATTTATAACAATTGTGGTATTTTACCATTAGCTCAACGGCTTATCTGTTTTTTTTTCCATTTACATTCGCCTGAAGAATCCTCCTCTTCACCTGTCCTTAGGACATTAAATGCACATAGAATTAGCATTGTGTCATCATTTAGAGCAAGCTGTGATGCTTTACATCATTCACCTCAACACATCCAACTTCAGCTTAACATTTTTGTGTACTGATTGGGTTGCCTTCCCCCTTCAATCACTCTCTTAAAATATTTCTGGAGGCACAGAAAGAAGTGGAGTAGAACCTTGATCAACTGTGGCCACTGATCCCAGTGCAAGCTGTCAGCTATGAGTCACTGACCAGCTTGGCCCTGGCTGGTCAACTGTTAGAGAAGACAAGACTGGGCAAGAACAATTTTCATTCACCATAACAAAATTGGGGCAGCAGTCAAGTACTTAAGTACCAGACTTAGATTATTCAATACAGATGTAAAAACAGTTGTTACCCCATAGACATAGATGATGAAGAATACAGTCAAACTAAAGATACAGATATTTATAAACAAATGCCAGAAAAAAATTCGGAACTTCAAATAGTAGGGCAAGATGAGAAAGATATCAGTAAAAGAACATAATAACAGTCAAATGAACAAGCTTGAATAGAAAATGGAGATTGATTGAACACACAGAACACCTGATGACAGCAAAGCAAAACAGGTCTAGTTATGGAACCCACAGGGAAAGATGAAACAAGAAAGACATGGAATACAGAGAGAAAGGAAACTATGAAACCCCTAAATGAGAATTACCTAGATTGTAAGGAAATAGAGCAAAAGTCAAGGAATGAGGAAGAACTGTGAAAACATAGAGGCCTATGCTTCAAATAGAGGTCTGAAGGGCTTTGATTGAAGGAATTGCTCACATTGATAACTTACCATTTTGTTTCCTATGTTTTAGTTTGTATCCCTTAAGAGGCCTCTGACAGCAACATATGAATTGCCTATTGCAATGTTTTTCTTTTAAATCAAAATCTTTATAGCACCTGTTATTTTTTAGTTTATCTTTTCCTTCCAAACTCATGTAAAGAACTAATTTTATAAAAATAAGTAACGATTTAAAAATGACACAACAAAGATAAACATAACAAATAAAAAGTACAATGAAAAGAACCACAACAGTCATAATGGCTGCAACATGAAATTTTATGTGATAATTCTTCTCTTACACCAACCAGCTTTACCATGACCCTACATGATTAGATTATTATACATTGATGCCTTTTTCAAAACAGTCACAACAATCAATCCTTAACTTCATTAGTCTAAGATAAATAGCATCAGATATTTAGATTATATTAACACACATGCATTAAAGTATAAGATAAATAGCATTAGATGTTGAGATTATATAAACACACACATGCATTAAAATATTGAAAATGTGAAAAGATTACAGACTGCTATTAACATGCATTATGCAACAAATCATATTGAAACAGCTGTCTCATGTGTAAGATATGTAATACATTATGTTACTAGCATTTAAACACACACAATAATCAGACACATACCAATCTACTCTAGACACTTACTGCTAATAGTACTTGAAACAGATCTAATACTACATAAGTCTGGCATGCATGTTATATGAGCGTTTTCATTGATTAGAGTATTATCATAATTTTATACATTAAAAAAATAATGTTAGTTTCTTGAACTATATGTATATCTTTACCAACGTGCACTTAGGTTAATAATCTGAAGAGATTCATGTCTCAATCATCAATCATCAGTTCTTCTTGTGTCCACAGTGAAGATTCTCTTTTATTGGAGAGTAATATGGAGATTTATGTAGAGCCAGTCTTAACGTATGGATGTGAATCATGGACAATAGGACAACAGACAAGAAAACCACTGGAGTCTGTAAAAATGTGGTTTTACAGAAGAATGTTGAGAATACCATGGACAGCTAAGAAGAGTAATGAAAATGTTCTGAAAGTGGTCAAAGTAAAAAGAGAGCTAATTTCCAATATTAGGAAGAAAAAATCATCATTTTTTGGCCTTGTAATGAGAAGAGAACAACTGAAATATATTGTAACAACTGGAAAAATTGAGACACGAAGAGACAGAGGGAAGCAAAGAGAAAAAATACCAGACAGCTTAAGAAAATGGCTTGGCAGAAGGTCAACAACAGAAATGATAAATAACTGTCAAGATCAAAAGTTGTGGAGAGACATGATCACCTACGCCAGCAGGCCCGGTACTTGATGATGATGATGAATATGGAGATTAATGAGGGTGCTGGTTTGCGATTCTGAGAACTGGGAGTTAAGCTTGATACAAAGAGGATAGGAAGACTGAGAGAATGGATCAAAAATGTGTATAACCCACAAGTTACAGGAACTATCAGCATGGATATTTAGTGACATCTATTTGGAAGGAAGATGTATGCACAGTTGGACAAGTCATGCATTTGGACAAGTTATGTACTCAGATAGGTCATGTACTTGGACAGGTTATGTACTTAGTTGGATAGGTCATGTATTCAGTTGGATAGGTTATGTACTTAGTTGGATAGGTCATGTATTCAGTTGGATAGGTTATGTACTCGAACAGGTTTTGTATCCAGTTGGAGAGGTCATGTATTCAGTTGGATAGGTCATGTATTCAGTTGGATAGGTTATGTACTCGAACAGGTTTTGTATCCAGTTGGAGAGGTCATGTATTCAGTTGGATAGGTTATGTACTCGAACAGGTTTTGTATCCAGTTGGAGAGGTCATGTATTCAGTTGGATAGGTCATGTATTCAGTTGGATAGGTTATGTACTCGAACAGGTCATGTATTCAGTTGGATAGGTCATGTATTCAGTTGGATAGGTTATGTGTACAGAAGAGATCCAGAAACAATCACAAGAACTGACATACTGTGGATTCCAACTTCAGAGGAAAGACAAATGAGAGACAGACAAGAAACATAAACAAGAGACAGACCATGGATGTTCCAGAAAACATAGAAAAGAGATGAATACAGTGAGCCAGGCCTGGAGGTATCCTGCAAAAGATTTTCAACAATCGCATGAAATGAATGAACTTTGTTGTTGCACTAGATGACACCACAGGTCTACCAGTCACTGACTGTTCTGTTGGTCTGTGGCCATGAAAAGAAGAAGATGGGAAAGTCCTAGTACCCAGAGCCTTTAGTGCAAAAAAGCTTATTCTTGTAAGTAGTAAATTCTTCTTAATCCTCTGAACTCTGGTCGAAGCACAGAGCACCCACAAGAGATCGGCGCCCAATTCAAGCAAGTATGGATGAACTCTTGCCAGCCTCTTTCATTTCATCATGTATGGTTCATCATCATGTACCCAATAGTCTGCCGCTTCTTTGTTTGCCAGGTGGTGTCCATGTTAAAACTAGGTGCAGATGCATGGTTCATCCATTTGTAGAACATGGTCTAGCCATTTCCAACGTCTTCTTTTCACTTCTTGATTGATGTTGTTAATGTCAGATCTTCTGGCGACTTCTTTGTTTTTAATGTGTTAATCCCAACAGATGTTTAGAATCTTCTTACAACAGCTACCATCAAATCCTCTAAGTTGACTTTCTATCTTATGGTTCATTCTCCACATTTCTGCTGCATATAAGAGAATAGACTGCATATTTGACTTATTGCACTAATACTTGATGATGGTCTGTGGTGTCAGATTGATTTGTGGTGTCTAAATAATTTGGGATATCAGACTTATTTGTAATTTCTAATTGATTTGTGATGACTGACTGATTTGGCATGTGATATCAGATCTTTGCTGTCTGATGACTGACTGACTAATCAGTCACATAATGTCTAACTTGTGATGTCTCATTCACATGCCAAGATATGAAATATTTGGTGTCTGAAGTCTTATATTTGACATGTGATCACTTATCAATAATAGAATTGTTCTATCATCTTCACTATTAAACAAAGTTTTCTTCTATCATCTTCACTATTAAACATAGTTTTCTATCATCTTCACTATTAAACAAAGTTTTCTATCATCTTCACTATTAAACAAAGTTTTCTATCATCTTCACTATTAAATAAAGTTTTCTGTCATCTTCACTATTAAACAAAGTTTTCTTCTATCATCTTCACTATTAAACAAAGTTTTCTATCATCTTCACTATTAAATAAAGTTTTCTATCATCTTCACTATTAAACAAAGTTTTCTTCTATCATCTTCACTATTAAACAAAGTTTTCTATCATCTTCACTATTAAACAAAGTTTTCAGTCATCTTCACTATTAAACAAAGTTTTCTATCATCTTCACTATTAAACAAAGTTTTCAGTCATCTTCACTATTAAACAAAGTTTTCTATCATCTTCACTATTAAACAAAGTTTTCAGTCATCTTCACTATTAAACAAAGTTTTCTATCATCTTCACTATTAAACAAAGTTTTCAGTCATCTTCACTATTAAACAAAGTTTTCTATCATCTTCACTATTAAACAAAGTTTTCAGTCATCTTCACTATTAAACAAAGTTTTCTATCATCTTCACTATTAAACAAAGTTTTCAGTCATCTTTACTATTAAACAAAGTTTTCTATCATCTTCACTATTAAACAAAGTTTTCAGTCATCTTCACTATTAAACAAAGTTTTCTATCATCTTCACTATTAAACAAAGTTTTCAGTCATCTTCACTATTAAACAAAGTTTTCAGTCATCTTCACTATTAAACAAAGTTTTCTATCATCTTCACTATTAAACAAAGTTTTCTATCATCTTCACTATTAAATAAAGTTTTCTGTCATCTTCACTATTAAACAAAGTTTTCTTCTATCATCTTCACTATTAAACAAAGTTTTCTATCATCTTCACTATTAAATAAAGTTTTCTATCATCTTCACTATTAAACAAAGTTTTCTTCTATCATCTTCACTATTAAACAAAGTTTTCTATCATCTTCACTATTAAACAAAGTTTTCAGTCATCTTCACTATTAAACAAAGTTTTCTATCATCTTCACTATTAAACAAAGTTTTCAGTCATCTTCACTATTAAACAAAGTTTTCTATCATCTTCACTATTAAACAAAGTTTTCAGTCATCTTTACTATTAAACAAAGTTTTCTATCATCTTCACTATTAAACAAAGTTTTCAGTCATCTTCACTATTAAACAAAGTTTTCTATCATCTTCACTATTAAACAAAGTTTTCAGTCACCTTCACTATTAAACAAAGTTTTCTATCATCTTCACTATTAAACAAAGTTTTCAGTCATCTTTACTATTAAACAAAGTTTTCTATCATCTTCACTATTAAACAAAGTTTTCAGTCATCTTCACTATTAAACAAAGTTTTCTATCATCTTCACTATTAAACAAAGTTTTCAGTCATCTTCACTATTAAACAAAGTTTTCAGTCATCTTCACTATTAAACAAAGTTTTCTATCATCTTCACTATTAAACAAAGTTTTCTATCATCTTCACTATCAAATATCATGTTTCAGGCATAATCATTTCTAACTTTAACTTGTCTAGTTATATTACTCTTTTACTCATCTCACATATTGTGATCTGTCTTTTATGCTGTAGATCAGAACTATGTCTTACACTGATAACAAAGAGATGGCAGAATATACTGTTCATGGGTTACTGCAATTAATGCAATAAATAGCCATCACAATCTTGGATACTAGATGGTATTTTCTGTAATATTTATTATTTTTTTTAAATATTAGTTTGAATATACTGTTCTTATTTCCTCTCAATGTATAGTCCTGTCAGCTTATATACTGTTCTTATTTCCTCTCAATGTATAGTCCTGTCAGCTTATATACTGTTCTTATTTTCTCTCAATGTATAGTCCTGTCAGCTTGTATACTGTTCTTATTTCCTCTGAATGTATAGTCCTGTCAGCTTGATTATTGTTCTTATTTCCTCTCAATGTATAATCCTGTTAGCTTTCATAATACATAATCATAATAATCTATCTATCTATCTATTAACCTTTCGAGCCGTAGCCGGCCCATAGGGCATAGACCCAGATACTCTTTCTTTTATCATAATAATATACTGTTTTTATTATTTCCTTTCATGAATAGTCCTGTTAACTTTGATAATACACAATCATAACAAGGCTTACTCTGAATATAACCTTTAATAAGATTATCTAAACAAATGCAGCTTATGTTGAATTACAAGCTAGTCATTTATGTCATCATTAACATTCATTGCAATATTCAAATGCTTACATGAGAATAATGAAAATACATGTCCAGCACAAGTAAATGATATAACTCAACACTTGGTTCAGCATCATTAGAAAGCAGACCAACAACAAGTGACATAAATAAATATCCACATGCTATACTAACCAACAGATCAAGCATATTTTGATCAAACAGTAAAAAACAAAGAAAATATCTCATGCATGGAATTCTTCTTGCCTCAAGAAAGAGAATAAGAGAAAAGGCACTAATGAATAAGGAGTATAAAACTCAGTAAGGTTTCTGCTTAGTGTTAAGTAATAAATAATGTAATAAATGATGTAATAAGTAATGTAACAAATGATGTAATAAATAGTGTACTAATAATGTAATAAATAGTGTAATAAATAAAGTAATAAATAATGTAATAAATACATGTAATAAATAATATAATAAATAATGTAATAAATAATATAACAATAATGTAATAAATAATATAACAAATAATGCAATAAATGATTAATGAACAATGTAATAAATAATGAATTAAATAATGTACTGAATAATGTATTACATAATGTAATGAATGATGTAAAAATAATGAATTAATTAATGTAATGAATGATGTAATAAATAATGAATTAAATAATGTAATGAATGATGCAATAAATAATGAATTAAATAATGTAATGAATAATGTAACAAATAATGAAAATAATGTAATGAATAATGAATTAAATAATGTAATGAATGATTTAGTAATGATGTAGTAAATGTTGTAATAAACGATTCAATAAATGATGTAATAAATAATGTAATAAATGATATAACAAATAATGAAATTAATAATAATGTAATAAATGAAGCAATGAATAATGTAATAAATGATGTAATAATACTGTATAGCTGATGCAATGTTAAGAATAATGTAACGAATATTGTAATAATACTTTAATAAATAATGTAATAAATGATGTAATAAATAATGCAATAACAAAAATAGCTCTTGCTTAAAATGTTTGAACTTTCTGTACCCCCTCGCTCACTCAACAGAGAAAAAAACAATGAAATGCACAAATCTGAAAATGCATCAAGAACAAAACAAACTTGAATTGTTGAATGTTGTAAAACATTGTCCCATTATTTTGCATGTGATATATGTTACTATCTAAGTGCAACAATTTCAAACTCAAAGCTTGTTTTATAAAGATAACTATTAATATGTTTATAAAAATTGTTGCTAGCTCTCCTGAGAAAAAAAGTCAGAGTCATATATTTATTGCTAATAAGATCCATCTCAGATTTAAACACAAAGACTTTCTGTGATTTCATTAAAATCCATCCATCAAGAACTAGTAACAGATACAAGTTTGTGACTACAGCGACCTAATGGAGCTGAATGGATTTAGGAGATATAAAGAGATACAAAAAACATCATTAAAAACTGTGACACAATGGAAACAGAAGGTAACAACAATAGGAAACTCTCCTCACAGAGCATTGCAGCAGGAGGCAATCTGATTCTCAGAAGAAACCCAGTTGAGCAAATCTGGTAGTATTTCTTGGAAGTGAAAATTCAAGGTAAAAGAGGCAGAGGCAGACCAAGACTAACATAGACAAGTAACATCAAAAGATGGACAAGTCAGCCTATGACAATCTGCACCATCAAAGCAAGAGACAGAGTAGAATGGTGCTCCATGGTAGCCAACCTTTGATGCAGAGACAGCACTCGATGATGATGACGACAAGAAAATGAACATATCAAAGGGAGAAACTACTGAGATAAGTAGATCCTTTTCTCCATTAACATTTATAACAGTGATACCAAGTGTCTGGGATGCATTTTCACTGAGAACAAAATGTTTGATAGAGAAACTGAAACAAGATGTCATATCTGACATCAAACACACACGAAAGCATTAACCGTGGTTTGGCCATCTTATAAGTATTGAGCATAACCATCCACTATTATGTGTCTTTAATACCTGATGAGCTAGCTCAAGATTCCAGAAAAATGAAGAATCTGGTAGATAGTCAATATTCTAGGTATTTTATTGCTGCACAAGATAATAGCTGCAAGAACAACAAACAACTACAACTTCTCACAATGTTGCAAAACACTTATAAGTGGGATAAGTAAATAAATAAGATGAATTTGAGTAACAGTAAAACTGGTATAAGAAGAAAAAAAACACTTTACTGTCAGAAAATGAGAAGCTAAACTGAAATAAAATATAGCCAATGTTAAGGAGAATCTCTCCTACTGGTACATGAAGCAAGTCTTACCACATGGGAAGTAAGAGATGGTTAGTAAGTAGCAAACTAGAAAATGAATCTCTCCTACTGGTACATGAAGCAAGTCTTACCACATGGGAAGTAAGAGATGGTTAGTAAGTAGCAAACTAGAAAATGAATCTCTCCTACTGGTACATGAAGCAAGTCTTACCACATGGGAAGTAAGAGATGGTTAGTAAGTAGCAAACTAGAAAATGAATCTCTCCTACTGGTACATGAAGCAAGTCTTACCACATGGGAAGTAAGAGATGGTTAGTAAGTAGCAAACTAGAAAATGAATCTCTCCTACTGGTACATGAAGCAAGTCTTACCACATGGGAAGTAAGAGATGGTTAGTAAGTAGCAAACTAGAAAATCACTGGAGACCATAAATGTCATTTTACAGAGGATTTTTTAAAACAGTTCTAGAGAAGATTAATGAGAGCATGCTGAAAGTGGTCTATTTGCAGAGAAACTTATCACAAATAACAGAGAGACATGTATTTATTTTTGTTGTGGGGGAGGGGAGGGGGACGAAATCAGGGATGTTATATGAATGGGCTGAGTGGGTTATCCTTTTCATTTGGTTTTCAAGGAGAAAATCAATTCACTTTCTAGTAGGGACCATATACTTTTTATGGAGGAGTGGGAGTGAGTGTAAAAACAATACAAATACATTAAATGGTGAATGTGCTGGGCTGGAACTTTTATTTCTAGCCTCTATAATCACTTCCTCCTCCACCCACTTAAAAAAATATATTCCTTGAATGTGGATTTATAGAAGAATAGGAAGAATTGGATGGAAACAAAAGATAACAAACGATGAAGTTTTAAAACAGCTGAAAATAAAAAGAGAACTACTAAACACAATTAAGACAAGACAAATGAAATTTTTGGGGCATGTTAAAAGACACAACAGCCTGCAAAAAGTAATATTGGAAGGAAAAATACAAGGTAAAAGAGGCAGAGGCAGACCCAGACTAACATGGACGAGTAACATCAAAAGATGGACAAGTCAATCTATGTCAGCCTGCACCATCAAAGCAAGAAACAGAGTAGAATGGCGATCCATGGTAGCCAACCTTCGTTGCGGAGAAGGCACACGATGATGATGATGATGATGTTTCTTTGAAGGATTAAGGATTGAAAAATATTATAGGCAAGATTCTTGGGTGAAGTGAGGAGGACAACAGACATGACAGTCTAGTCTTGTGGCTTGGAAGAAATTCAACATGGAAATGATGAGGGACAGGGGAAACTTTAGAAAGTATTCAGCTAGACAATAACCTGAGAAAATGTGGAAAGTACTCAGCTGGACTATAACCTGAGAAAATGTAGGAAGTACTCAGCTGGACTATAACCTGAGAAAAATGTGGGAAGTACTCAGCTGGACTATAACCTGAGAAAATGTAGAAAGTACTCAGCTAGACTATAACCAGAGAAAATGTGGAAAATACTCAGCTAGACTATAACCAGAAAAAAATGTTCACAAATTCATGTGACAACAAACACATTATGTGAAAAATGTACTAAAAGCAAGAGAGCCTATCATACAATATATGCAGCTGTGCCTACTTTGATCCCACAATACCAAGACTCCAAATTTCTAGTAGAGTGGGCAATGCTGTTTCTTATTATCTTCACCTTTCCTCGCTCCCATGTACCTGCACATTGTTTGACTGACTCAAGTGACTCTGCATATAAAAGCAACATATTTGTAGATGAACCATTACATGTTGATGCATAACTGTAGATACTATTTATAAAACACCTCCTGTCCCCCCCCCCCCCCAATTAAGAAAAATAATATATAAGCAGCACTATACTTGTAATTTATGTACTAATATTCTGATTATGAAACTTTACATGTATTTTAATCTGTTTAAAGCTCCTGAGAATTAATTAAGCATATTTAACCCAAGATTGCTAGTGCATCGCAAAAATGACTGCTTCAAAATATTTTGTGTGTGGAATTGAACAGATTGCTGCGTGCAATTTTATTTTTCCACCATTTACTTCCTAATTGTTCCTACCAGTAACCCTAGATTAGTCATCATGTGTGGATATTTTTAATTTGTTCTAAAATACCATGAAGTTGTGGTAAAAGTTGAACTGTTTATAGTAAAAAATGAACTATATTTGCTTTTAAAAAATTTTGTTTAGATATGAAAGTTGCACATTTTAATGAAATGGTATAGTCCGTTTCAACATGGTTTGCCTACGCTTGACTTCAAATATCTCCATAACCTTTGCACACATAAACATGATTTTTTGCATTTGACTCTTATTTTTTCAATGTCCCAAAAGTTGTCTAAAATAGACAATATAGCAGATAGTGTCATTCACCTGTAACGGCTAATTCCTTTGATCTTTTCGACAGATGCAGTTATTTTGTGGTTGAAGAAAATAGTTTACCGTAATTGAAGCAATTGGCCTATTCCAGCGTAGGCGTAACACAATTCAAATGTTAATAATAACACTCATTTCAATAAATGCCTAGAACACCCAACGATTTATACAACGCCAATGAATAGAGAGCCAGAAGCTCTTTATAAACATCAAAAATTTACTTGTTGTTCAAACATTGTGCAAAAATGTGCGGAGAAACTACACAAATCATAGGAATTGTGTGAAAGCTTAGCAAACGAAATAGGTCAGAAATATGAAGGGGTAAACCATATAAAATAATGGTTTGTCTAGGAGGTAGTAAATTTGTATACATTACATTTTAAAAAATTTAAAACCATACGTTTTTAATTAGGAACAAAAATATATTCGTGGGGACATTGAGATTATTATGTCATGTGTAAAATTTGAACAATTTCGATCAAGTGGTTACAGTGATATTAATTGTTAAATAAAGGCTAATCATTTTGAAACGGACTATAGTAATAACATGATTTTAAATTGATAGCCATAATCTAGGGTTAACCTTGAGAATTTCAATGCTATATTTGTTAACAAACACATAGAAAGCATTATGTGTAGCACTTGAGTCAGTGTTCAGCTACAGCTGCTGTTAGCATCAAATTGTTTCATTTAGGTTTTGTAAAGTGGCAATATTCTTTGTGTAAAGAGAAGCATGTAGTAGTGCTACATATCCAACTAATTTACTACTCTACAGAAACTTGAAAAAGTTTGTAATGAAAGCAAATCTTGTGTAAACTAGAACAATAAAATCCCAAATAAATACAAAGCTCACCAAGAAGAAATATAGAAGCAAACTACATAACATAAACTACACAGCGAGAGGGTCATGCGCACAGCAAGAACCAAACAATACAAAACTATCTCAACTTCAATGGTTACCTTTGTAATACTCGTTTATTTTCACACCACCAATATTATAGGGGTCGCTGAGATCTGCATCTAATTAAGGTACAAAAACAAACATCACAACCTGCATTCTCCAGAACAAAGGAGGAAGGGGTGAAATGAGGAGGCATTTCTCAAGTTAGAACGACTATTCTTGTGTAATGAAATACCTTTCACCCATATTTAAGTTCACCGTCTCTATGAGGCCTCCATATATGCTTCCTCATCTCTCAAAATCTTCAAATGTTCTTATTCTTCATTTGTCCAAGGCAGGAATGGTGTTGTGGTTGTTAACAAGAAACCTATGATATTTGCATCTTTGAGCCTGACACACAGTATGGCATATATTTTAGACCAGGCTTGCTTTCCCTATACTATCCTCACTCTTATGGTTTGGGGGGCCTCGGTAGCCGAGTTGGGAAAATCACCCGACCGGGCTACCGACGTTCGGACAAACCATGTTCGATTCCCGCTGGAAGCAGTGTGAATTGTACTTGTGGTTGAAAAAAAGAAAAATACCCCCACGGTCAACCCAGCTGTTGGCAGAAATGGGTACCAGGGTATTACCCTGGGAAGGTGAGGAATGTTGCCTCGCATCTGAGTTTCAATGCTTGAGACACTATCCAGAAATTTCCCAATAGGCGGCCGAGCACATATGGATGTAAACTCACGTGCTAAGATGCCGGTTCAAGTCTCGTACTTTACCTTTACCTTTATGGTTGGGCTAAGCAGTTGGTTTACATGACCACTAGATTGAGACAATATTGGATCTGTACTGGGTCAGGCTGAGCAGTTGGTTACAAGACCACTAGGTTGAGATGATGTTGTTTCTGTAATGAGTCAGGCTGAGCAGTTGGTTACAGGACCACTAAGTTGAGATGATGTTGTTTCTGTACTGGGTCAGGCTGAGCAGTTGGTTACAGGACCACTAATTTGAGATGATGTTGTTTCTGTACTGAGCAGCTGGTTACAAGACCACTAGGTTGAGATGATGTTGTTTCTGTACTTGTTGTTTCTGTACTGAGTCAGGCTGAGCAGTTGGTTACAGGACCACTAGGTTGAGATGATGTTGTTTCTGTACTGAGTCAGGCTGAGCAGCTGGTTACAGGACCACTAGGTTGAAACAATGTTGTTTCTGTACTGAGCAGTTGGTTACAAGACCACTAGGTTGAGATGATGTTGTTTCTGTACTGAGCAGTTGGTTACAAGACCACTAGGTTGAGATGATGTTGTTTCTGTGCTGAGTCAGGCTGAGCAGTTGGTTACAGGACCACTAGGTTGAGATGATGTTGTTTCTGTACTGAGCAGTTGGTTACAAGACCACTAGGTTGAGATGATGTTGTTTCTGTACTGAGTCAGGCTGAGCAGTTGGTTACAGGACCACTAGGTTGAGATGATGTTGTTTCTGTACTGAGCAGCTGGTTACAAGACCACTAGGTTGAGATGATGTTTCTGTACTGAGCAGTTGGTTACAAGACCACTAGGTTGAGACGATGTTGTTTCTGTACTGGGTCAGGCTGAGCAATTGGTTACAAGACCACTAGGTTGAGATAATGTTGGATGTGTACTGGGTCAGGCTGAGCAGCTGGTTGCAAGACCACTAGGTTGAGACGATATTGTTTCTGTACTGGGTCAGGCTAAGCAGTTAGTTACAAGACCACTAGATTGAAATGATCTTGTTTATGTACTGGGTCAGGCTGAGCAGTTCGTTACAAGACCACTAGGTTGAGATGATGTTGTTTCTGTACTGGGTCAGGCTGAGCAGTTCGTTACAAGACCACTAGGTTGAGACGATGTTGTTTCTGTACTGGGTCAGGCTGAGCAGTTGGTTACAAGACCACTAGGTTGAGATGATGTTGTTTCTGTACTGGGTCAGGCTAAGCAGTTAGTTACAAGACCACTAGGTTGAGATGATGTTGTTTCTGTACTGGGTCAGGCTAAGCAGTTAGTTACAAGACCACTAGGTTGAGATGATGTTGTTTCTGTAATGAGTCAGGCTGAGCAGCTGGTTACAGGACCACTAGGTTGAGATGATGTTATTTCTGTAATGAGTCAGGCTAAGCAGTTAGTTACAAGACCACTAGGTTGAGATGATGTTGTTTCTGTACTGGGTCAGGCTGAGCAGTTGGTTATAAGACCACTAGGTTGAGATGATGTTGGATGTGTACTGGGTCAGACTGAGCAGTTGGTTGCAAGACCCCTAGGTTGAGATGATGTTGGATGTGTACTGAGTCAGGCTGAGCAGTTGGTTACAAGACCACTAGGTTGAGATGATGTTGGATGTGTACTGGGTCAGGCTAAGCAGTTAGTTACAAGACCACTAGGTTGAGATGATGTTGTTTCTGTAATGAGTCAGGCTGAGCAGCTGGTTACAGGACCACTAGGTTGAGATGATGTTATTTCTGTACTGAGTCAGGCTGAGCAGTTGGTTACAAAACCACTAGGTTGAGATGATGTTGTTTCTGTACTGGGTCAGGCTAAGCAGTTAGTTACAAGACCACTAGGTTGAGATGTTGTTTCTGTAATGAGTCAGGCTGAGCAGCTGGTTACAGGACCACTAGGTTGAGATGATGTTATTTCTGTAATGAGTCAGGCTAAGCAGTTAGTTACAAGACCACTAGGTTGAGATGATGTTGTTTCTGTACTGGGTCAGGCTGAGCAGTTGGTTATAAGACCACTAGGTTGAGATGATGTTGGATGTGTACTGGGTCAGACTGAGCAGTTGGTTGCAAGACCCCTAGGTTGAGATGATGTTGGATGTGTACTGAGTCAGGCTGAGCAGCTGGTTGCAAGACCACTAGGTTGAGACGATTTTGTTTCTGTACTGGGTCAGGCTAAGCAGTTAGTTACAAGACCACTAGATTGAGACGATCTTGTTTCTGTACTGGGTCAGGCTGAGCAGTTAGTTACAAGACCACTAGGTTGAGATGATGTTGGATGTGTACTGGGTCAGACTGAGCAGTTGGTTACAAGACCACTAGTTTGAGATGATGTTTCTGTACTGAGTCAGGCTGAGCAGTTGATTACAAGACCACTAGGTTGAGACGATGTTGTTTCTGTACTGAATCAGGCTGAGCAGTTGGTTACAAGACCACTAGGTTGAGATGATGTTGGATGTGTACTGGGTCAGGCTGAGCAGCTGGTTACAAGACCACTAGGTTGAGATGATGTTGTTTCTGTACTGAGTCAGGCTGAGCAGTTGGTTACAAGACCACTAGGTTGAGATGATGTTGTTTCTGTACTGAGTCAGGCTGAGCAGCTGGTTACAAGACCACTAGGTTGAGATAATGTTGGATGTGTACTTGGTCAGGCTGAGCAGCTGTTTACGAGACATCTAGGTTGAGACAATGTTGTTTCTGTACTGGGTCAGGCTGAGCAGCTGTTTACAAGACCACTAGGTTGAGATGATGTTGTTTCTGTAATGAGTCAGGCTGAGCAGCTGTTTACAAGACCACTAGGTTGAGATGATGTTGTTTCTGTACTGGGTCAGGCTGAGCAGTTGGTTACAAGACCACTAGGTTGAGACGATGTTGTTTCTGTACTGGGTCAGGCTGAGCAGTTGGTTACAAGACCACAAGGTTGATACAACATTGGATCTATAGCAATCTTACTTTGCTGATGGTCACAACGGATGTCAGCTATAAATCATTGGCCATTGTCAGCTCTACAAGTGTTCTAATGCTTGTTCATATCTATAAACAACTGCTTGCCTGTCTATTCCAAAGTACCCTTGGTATCCTCTCTGGTGTCAGCATGATAAATTATTTATAATCTATCTCCACTTAACTCTGTTGTGTGCCACTTTCTGTTATTGTTTGAATGTTTTACCTGCCAGGTCTCAAATATTAACAATCAATTGCCTGTTTAGAGGCCGAGTGATTCATGTGTTTGATACTGACCAGAAGGTTCCCAGTTAAATTTCAAGATGTGGCAACATTTTTTTTAGACAGACATAGCTTCGAGCACCCAGTCTTTGAAAATTGGTACCAGAGATGTTTTTTCTTGGAAAGTCAAGCAGCCTAGTCGATACCGACCATATCACCCATAAAATGTGCCATTTATACACTGAGAAATATAGGTAATAACACCATATTCTCCATACACCTTAAGGAACTTTTACTTTTACTTTACTATCTCTCCCCACCTTTCACTGAAATGGTCTTAGCCAGATATACATACAAGTAAAATTTCTTCTTCCTTTCTGATGTAACAAACTCTTTATGCAAACTTATGTTGTAGGTGATGATTTGATAAACTTTCTTAACTAACTCTTTATGTAAACTTATGTTGTAGGTGATGATTTGACAAACTTCTTAACTAACTCTTGATGTAAACTTATGTTGTAGATGATGATTTGACAAACTTTCTTAACTAACTCTTTATGTAAACTTATGTTGGTGGTGATGATTTCACAAACTTTCTTAACTAACTCTTGATGTAAACTTATGTTGTAGGTGATGATTTGATAAACTTTCTTAACTGAACTCTTGATGTAAACTTATGTTGGTGGTGATGATTTGACAAACTTTCTTAACTAACTCTTGATGTAAACTTATGTTGTAGGTGATGATTTGATAAACTTTCTTAACTAACTCTTGATGTAAACTTATGTTGTTGGTGATGATTTTACAAACTTTCTTAACTAACTCTTTATGTAAACTTATGTTGGTGGTGATGATTTGAACTTTCTTAACTAACTCTTGATGTAAACTTATGTTGTAGGTGATGATTTGATAAACTTTCTTAACTAACTCTTTATGTAAACTTATGTTGTAGGTGATGATTTGACAAACTTTATTTACTAACTCTTTATGTAAACTTATATTGTAGGTGATGATTTGACAAACTTTCTTAACTAACTCTTTATGTAAACTTATGTTGTAGGTGATGATTTGACAAACTTTATTTACTAACTCTTGATGTAAACTTATGTTGTAGGTGATGATTTGATAAACTTCCTTAACTAATTCTTTATATAACTTATGTTGTAGGTGATGATTTGACAAACTTTTTTTTACTAACTCTTTATGTAAACTTATGTTGTAGGTGATGATTTTACAAAACTTTCTTAACTAACTCTTTATGTAAACTTATGTTGTAGGTGATCATTTGACAAACTTTCTTAACAAACTCTTTATGTAAACTTTTGTTGGTGGTGATGATTTGACAAAATTTCTCATTGCTGATGTGAGATACCAAAGATCTCATGCTAACACCTCACTTCCACGCCTTACATTTTTCTGTCTAATTCTGCATATATTATCCACATTATGCAGCTATATAAGAACAATTAACATTACTGGTGTGAATAATGATGTAAACTAAACCCAAAAAATATTAATTGAAGTCTTAAACTTTCAAATAAACACAAGAAAATAATAACAAACCTATTTGTAAAATTAAATATGAAAGCACAAAAAACCAGAATCATGCTTTTGAAGCTGTAGTTTTCATAAGCAATTAGAGAACACCATAGCTGTTAAATTCAAAACAAGATTAAAACCACCATTAGATAGTAGAGGAACACAGATATGTATACAATATGTGAATAGAAAGATATAAATATGCCACATCAGCTCAGACTGTAAACACATTATTCTATATCAAGTGGTCATGGTTATTACAACTAGCTTCTGAAAGTATAGCCACAAGGTCAAACGTGACATGAAGGTTAAGAGAATTCTTTATCTTAACAGATGGAGTGGTCTTTGTATTTGCTTTACCCTGGAAGAATAATCAAGTGGTCAGAGATTACATCATGAAATATAGGAGGCCTTTTAATAAAAATAATAGATCACAAACAAGAATAGAGCTGCTTTGAGTTATAAAACACTAAGTGAAGTATCTTAAATAGACTTTGTTGTTCATGCACTTCTGTTTTTAAAAAAACAATCTTAATATGGTTCAAAACTTCCTCATGGTTGGACAGCAATGTCAGACATTCATTATTGAACAACCAATGAATAAAAATCATACAGTTTGACAGCTTGTTGAAAAGGCACATCCAAAACAGAAACTATAAAGATAACCAAGTTAATATTCACATAAATAGCACCAAGCTCAGACATCCACAAGAATTAAAGTCTTTGGGAAGCACATTTAATATAGGATGGAACTATAAAGATAACCAAGTTAATATTCACATGAACAGCACCAAGCTCAGACATCCACAAAAATTAAAAAGTCTTTGGGAAGCATATTTAATATAGGATGGAACTATAAAGATAACCAAGTTAATATTCACATGAACAGCACCAAGCTCAGACATCCACAAAAATTAAAAAGTCTTTGGGAAGCATATTCATGGAGGCTGGAAGACTTGAAGGAGAAATTGAAAGCCAACACAACAACATATCAACCTGCACTGTTAACCAAACTTTCACACATCAATGTGACAACAAAGCAACCAATGAAAAATAGTATGAGCATATTCTTGCTGTACTTTTGTTACCAACAGAATGCATCTTCCCCATCTAAGAAACAAGATATTAAAAAACCATAAATGCCACCAGAAGAGAAAAAATGGCAATGATGACATCAGAAATATTGAAGAAAATTGTGGTTCAATCATCAAGTGAGTTGAGTTAACCAGCACTCACAAAAGTTGATTGGCCAACTGTCAGATAGATGGACAACACAGAAATATTTTGTGGTGGTACAGATTAACAATGGCCAGCATGACACATTTGATCATGGACAGAAAACTGAGCATGCAGAAACTTCATGGCATAAGCGGTGAGGACAAACCCAAAGACAGGATCATTGACTTTCTCAGCTCTGAGACTTTTAGTTTAGTTACAAAACATGACCAGTCTATCAGCTAGTGCCATGCTTGTGAAAAAACAAGATCTTGCAAAACAAACACAAACCATGTTATGCATTGAGATCTGCCAAGTTGTGAGTCCAGTTTAAAAATGAGTATGTTTTAGTCTATTAATCCATTTTAGTTTGATCTGATTTCTTACACAAAAATGTTTGTAGAGTACAAACATAACATGTTCAGTTTTTTCATGAGTCATGGTAGAGCAGTGGTTAGTGAACTGGTCTACTGATTACAAGAAGTTTCTTCGATGCCTCAAGCAACTGGCTTCTATGATCACCCAGCCTTAAATGGAAGCCACATTTTTATTCTGGAAAAGAGAGACTGATCTGAAGTGGTGCTGACTACATTATCCAAAATGAGTTGGTGGTAAAAAAATATACAAGCACAGACACAAATTCCCTAAGCACCATACACAAGTCATGTTGAGATTCTTTATTTCTTCTTTTTTTTTTATTTAATGTTAAAACCTGATGTACTACAATTCAACATTCTAAACCTCTTGAAGGACCACACGAGTCAGTCATTGGGACAAAGTTGTATCAACTTGTCATGGGTCAGAGAAATGGTGACCCTGATATAATTCAACATTCCATACCTCTTGATAGACAAGTCCAACCATAGAGACAAAGTTGTATCAACTTTTAAAGGTTCAGGGGTCAGAGAAATGGTGACCCTGCTATAATTCAACATTCCATACCTCTTGCTAGACAAGTCCAGCCATAGAGACAAAGTTGTATCATCTTTTAAAAGGTCAGAGAAATGCTGACTTTGTTACAGCTGGGTACAAATAATAATACATAAATATTATTATATGGGGAACTTCCGAGGCGATAATAGGGAATAATAGAACAAAGAAGTAAAACATTCTTTGTTCTATTATTCCCTATTATCGCCTCGGAAGTTCCCCATATAATAATATTTATGTATTATTATTTGTACCCAGTATATAACCACTGGGAACTACTATTCGTGCTGTTTCGTCCAATAAATGTTTGTCTACAACACAAGTATTCAGCCCTACTGGGAGATACTTGCATTAATAGGAAAGTACAAATATACAATTTATTTCCGGTCTGTGATCGTTACCCTATGCTATAGTCATTGAGATCGCCTTTCGTGGAAGACACTACTGCAATAGCCAATTTTTTAGTTGGCTGCGTGGCAGTGTACCAAGCGTTCGGCTTCTCGTGGCAAGGCGCGGTGCCACTGAGTACGGGTTCGATCCCACTTCGGACCATATATTGTTCTTCGTTTTTTTCTATTGTTGTTTGTCTGTCAATTTTTCCGAGTGCTAACACATACTTCTTTGTTCTATTATTCCCCTTTGTTACAGCTCATTGACCAGAAACTGCATTCTGTATAAATGCCCACTCTAACAATGGCACTAATTGCCTGTTACTATTCACAACAAATACAAATATACTTCTGTTGTTCTTCCTTGTAATTCCAAGCATCTGAAAAAGATTATAAAAGTTAGCACACATTGTTTTAAACACATACATGTAAGTGAATAAAAACAGATGAACACAAATTGAAGGTTTGAAACACATCTCACTCACCAGACTGTTGTCCCACTGACTGTTTACTCTGGCCCGTCATAATTCTCCAGTCTTCCTCTTCTGACACCAAAATGGAGTCTGTTTTTTTGTGAACCACATCATCATGGACATAAAATTTAGCCCTTGGGAAAGTCTCTCCTTCTTTAGTGCTTTCAGCAGCAGAGTCTAGAGGGTAGATATGTTTTATGTACCAGACAGGACATTCATAACCGGTTAGGAAGTGAATGATGATGAAAGAATTGACAGATTAGATCAAATTATATGTCAAAATATTTTCCTGTGGAAATTGTGACAGTAGAGAGTATATTGTATATTATAGAGTGTAATGTCTAAGGAAAATACTTGGTATAGAATGGAACGAATTCAAAACAAACGAGGAAATTAGAGAAATCGCCAATCAACCACTAATATCTTCAGTAATAAAGAAAAGACGATGGTCATACGTTGGACATGTGATGAGAAGATAATAATCGAATAGCAAAGCAAGCCCTCATATGGGAAACAACAGTAAAAGAAAAAGAGGAAGACCAGGGAGACACTGAGAAGAACATTGATGAGAGAGGCAAGAGCAGCAGGAATCGGCTCCCTCAATGAGATAGAACTGCTTGCACAGAACAGAGACAGATGGCGAGATTTAATAAAATATCTTTAAAAGAAAACTGCTAGAACAAAAATTCATATAGGAGAAGGTGTATCTTGGTCTACGCCCTATGGGCCGGTTACGGCTCGAAAGGTCAATAGATAGATAGATAGATAGAGAGTATATTACGATAATGGTTCCATCAGATAAACAATGGCATGTGTTTCAATTAGATTTATACTAAATTTGTAGAAAAACTGGCATCTTTTATAGTTTCACCTTAACTCAGCAGTCAACTAGATCAATTAGTATCAAATTAGGAGAAAAGATTCTCTTAGGATGAAACGAAGTCTGTAATTATGTGACATAGATCTGAAAATTTCAACAACAAATTAAAGTAACCAACAATAAAAACAAACCATTTTATTTAAAACAGATTGTTAGAAGGAATATAGAAAACACTGATTTATTGAAGGATGAGTGGTCTCTCAACAAGTCCTTGAGAGTCACTCTTGAACAAAGAATGAGAATACCAAATCATGCTAGGCATCGATTTTATGAGAAGATGTGCTCCGTGCAGAACCTGCTGGCATTGTCTGTCTTCTGAGACAATGGAAGAGTCTTTATGAAGTACTTGTTTGAGACTGCTGTTGCCTTCTTTATACTTGTTTAGAGTCACCAGCCTTTCTCATACTGAGTTCACCTGCCTCCAGTTTGACTTGGAAGTCAGCTGTGCTGGTGGATAACTCATTGATGTCACACATACATTCATCTTTACAGCAAATGAAGTACTTTGCTTTTTTTGTCAGAGGTCAATTTCTCTGTATAGGATGACTGTAACAATCCTTCCATCCTCCATTTGGTAGGAATGGTCCAACCATTTTAGACAATGTTGTAGGAGGTTAGAGATCATGCTTAGAATCTGGGTCCCCCTGTGTTGGGTTTGATTCATAAATTATAAAAAAATAAATAGTAGAAACACTACATCTCTAACCTATTTGGAGAGTTGATCAAGTATAAAGAAAGAAGACACAAAAGAAATAGTGATAGAAAGGTAGAGAGATATAAAAGAAGCTAGAGTGAGAGATATGGAAGACAAAACAAGGCACAAGTGATGTAATGAAATAGGCAGAAAGAGATTTGGAAGAGTTATGTAAACAGAGAGAGAATATGGCTATACACAGGAGGAAGAGAAAGAGAGACAGAAAGAGATGAGGTCAGTGGGACAGGCAGGTGACAGATTATGTAAAAAAAGACATGCTTACTGCTGTCATCTTGTTCTGAGTGTTCCACAGGTATCACAGCCACCTCACACCACTCATTTTGAAACAGACAATTGTAATTAGCGCCTGGTGTGTTCAGATGAGTAGTAGAATGTGTTGTAGCATCACCAGGCTGAACTGAGAACAGAAATCAACACAGCAAGCTGCTGTAACTAATACCTGGCCACAATTCTTGAAATTGGTCAACAAGTGAATGTATCTCTGTGACTATATGACTTGATAATAATGATACAAACTGTTTTTGTTATTCATGTTTTTACATTTAGTGTGACTGAACTTCATCTAACATTGATTCCTTCATCATTGGGTGCCAACTCCGCATCAAAGGTTGGCTACCATGGAGTGAAAGGTTGGCTACCATGGAGTGAAAGGTTGGCTACCATGGAGTGAAAGGTTGGCTACCATGGAGTGAAAGGTTGGCTACCATGGAGTGAAAGTTTGCTCCGTCTCATGTCTTGATGGTGTATGCTGTCATAGTTTCACCTGTTCATCTTTTGATGTCATCAGTCCACTTTTGGCTTGGTCTGCCTCTGCTTCGTCTACCTTCTACCTTCCCTTCCAAGATAACTTTCAGCAGGCTATTCTGTCTCTCCACATGCCCCAAAAATTTCAGTTGCCTTTTTCAAATTGTGTTAAGTATTTTTTTTTTTTTTCAAATTATGCGCTACATGGCTTGCTTTGGTGTGATACAAGGTGAGGCTCCTATATCTTTCACTGTAGTTAGCCATATTCGCCTTCCATATCCTGAATATGCCTCTAGTGAACCACATACACTTTGCCATTTTCACTTTCTGAGCCACTGATCATATATGTTTCTTCCATCTAATTCACTGTTACAGACTTTATATAAGAGGGGATGTACATTCCATGTAATAGTGCTATTGTGAAAAAATATGTGTTTTGCCAATGAAGCAGTGAACATGATTCGTTAACCAATTGATGATAGGTCAACCACACAAAAAAAAAAGAAAAAATAGAATTCCACTTAAACATAAAAAATCACACTATGCATGTCTCCGACAGAAATCAAAAAACAACAACGGGTATTTAAAAACACTATTTCAACACAGCCTTCCTTGTAAAAACCACTTAAACACCATCAAACCATGTTGAATCGGAAGTACTGTTTACATGTTAATGCCAAGACATATTGATAATCTTTGAATGATCATGTATTGAATGATTATATAATGGATGATTATGTATTGAATGATTATGTATTGAATGATTATGTATTGCATGATTTTCTATAAATAATCTGTGTTCAATATTTTTTTTATAATTAACAAACTGCACATTTTGGATCTTTTAAAATGTTATCATCAGACATGTTGTGGTAGCATTTTGTTGCTAGGAAGAGAGTGGATTAAATATCCATCCAAATAAAGATCCAGAAAATGATTGCTACATCATTATAAGTCATAAGTATGTGCCTCTGCATTGATTGCTACATCATTATAAGTCATAAGTATGTGCCTCTGCATTAGCTGCAATCTAGACACAGTAAGTAAGGTAGATTTCACAATGCTCATTTTACTGTCCCAGTATTACTACAACAGTTTTAGTTCTCAATATTACACATTTTTTTTAAGGACACAGACTTGTAAAGGTACATTGTAAAAGAAAGAATATTCTCTGTGTTTACTACATCAACTGAGTTTTATTGCAACACGGTGACTGTAAAATAAACACTAAATGATATAACGCAGCTAAGCTAACAGAGAGATGAGGTAAGCTACTTTTAAAAAAAAAGCAAACCCTTTATCAAGTACCAAACACAAACTATTCTCAAATAAACACAAAAATCCAAACTCAAAACCTAATACAGTAACAAAGATCTGAAATGTCTAGTTTGACAGGTCATAGGAGAACTGCCAGAATACAATTAAGGAGACATGAAGAATTTGTTCAGATAAATTATATGGCTACAAGTGTTCAGGTTCAGGTATAGAGCAGTTAGTTCTGCTGTAAATTGACACCTGCTTGTAAAGTTTGTACAGTGAGAATGAACACTTGTCACCTAACCAGAAAGCTATGAAACCTTAATAATTTGACATCATCACAAATTGTCCTACAGCTTTATACATACACTATGGAACCACCTCTGTCCTTGAGACCAAAAAAAGTTATATATATAATAATGGTTATGGAAGGCCTCGGTATCACTGCAAACGAATTAAAATCCATAATAATAATATGTTATATTATAATGATAATATATTATTTAATGACTTGCCTGATTTGCAGACAACTTTGTGAGGAATGTAGTAAAAATAGAAGCCAAAGATAAATTTGTGGTTGGGATTTCCTGATGCATGAAACACAAACTGCTCATCCATCAGTCGCTGTCAGATAACACCACAATTAAACATAATATATCAAGATTATTTTCAACATTTAAAAACTATACACACCATCAACTCCAACAAAAGAAAAATGTTGTATCCACTCAAAAATTGAAAAAACAAGTAAAAAAGTGGACCACTAATAACGATTTTGGTTTTTTGAACAAAGATATATTAGAAATAAGGTAATTTAATAATCATCATCATCATTGAGTGCTGTCTCCACACCGAAGGTTGGCTACCATGGAGCGCCATTCTGCTCTGTCACTTGCTTTGATAATGCAGATTATCATAGACTGACTTGTTATTCTTTTGATGTTACTTGTCAATGTTAGGCTTGGTCTGCCTCTTTTATCATGTATTTTCCTTTCCAAGATTACCTTTAGCAGGTTACAATGTCTTTTAAACATGGCCCAAAAATCTCATTTGTTGTGTTTGAATTGTGTTTAGTAGTTCTCTTTTCATTTTTAGTTGTAAGACTTAATCATTTGTTTCCTTTTCTTTCCATCCAATTCTTCTTATTCTGTAGATCCACATTTCAAAGTCTTCAATTTTCTGTTCTGTTTTCTTGTCTAATGTCCATATTTCTGCACCATACAGGAATATTGAGAAGATATAACATTTTGCTATTCTTAATTTTAGCCCTGGTGTTATTTATTTTGAAGTTAGTATATTTTTCACGGCATTAAAGTTACATTTTGCCATTCCTATTCTTTTTTGTTTATTTCAGTTTCACTTTTATTATTATTTATCTAAATTTTATTTCAGTAATAATTTAATCACAGAAATGTAATACAGAAATGTGTGCCAATTTAAACATGTTATTGTCTTTTTGTTACTTCTGCGGAGATTTACTGATAATACACATATATTGCATCATTGTAATCATGTACTGGTTCAAAATTCACATTTTTTACAATTATTAAGAAAAAAAAATTAGGGCTATAAATGCATATCTTAATATCACAACTTTTTAGCCTTAAACATTATTATGGTGTATTTTATATCAAAATATGTAGAATTGAATAAATTTTCTTAATAAAATGTATTTACACATTTTTTTTTTCAAGAAAAGTGCAGAAAGTAACTGAAAAACCAGATAAAGAAAAAAATCAAATTGAAAAGCATAAAAAAGAAAAAAACTGCACTTGAAATAATTTTACAGGTTTATGCATGTCAGTAACACTGTAAATTTTGTTTATTGTAAAATATATTCATTTTTACACAAAATTGTCAAGTTTCAAATGTTTACGTTTAACAATAAAATTTATGTGATTTTGACAAATTTGTAAGATCTTATGTCAATTTTAATTTTAAAAAATAAAATTAAAAAAAAGGGCAGATTTCACATCATAATAATGTCACAATATTTTTGTATCAACACATTACAGTGATGTATCATATATACAAATGTATACAATTGAATGAACTTCTTATAAAAAGTATCTACAATAATAATTTTATTAGAAAAATTTTTTTAAATATTACAAGATTGACCTGCTATTTCTAGAGCTAGAAAAAGGAATGGGCACTGCCTCCTTACTACAGGAACCCATGCATGTTCTCATGATCAATATTATTAATCAAAGAAAAATTAGAATCTGACCTTCCATCCACATGATGGATAAAACATCACCTACATTTTTAACAGTAATCTATGGTTGAATTAATTGTGAAGCTTGTCTGGCCATAAATCGTTAGTTACATTTATAAGGAAGCCATTTTCTTATCAGTGAAAATTCAATAACCTGGAATAAAACACCATTGAAACTGATTAAAAACACAATGAAACAGATTAAAAACACAATGAAACTGCTTCTAATAACTTTAGCATGATTGAGTTACAAAAGTAAACATCTGGAATAGACTTACACAAATTGATTGGATGAAATACGAATATTTAAACTCTGAAATTAAAGTAAAGACTCAACTATCAAACAGCTTTTATCAGCTGGGCTTGAACGATGGGTATACTTTTCACAGCTATTATTAGATGAGCCAGATAGAAAGAGTTGAAAGCTTGTGACAAAATGAATGATCGAGAGTACTGACACAGAAAACAGGAAGAAGTAGCATGACAAAGTGACAGAGCAAAGAATATTCCTGAGTGACTAAAGTACTCAAAAATCTCAATTTAGATTGAACATTTGAAGTGATGATAATTTAAGATGGAAGATGTAGCTTAAAAATATAAAACAGCATAGGCTAGACAAAGTCAACATGTCAGGAAATAAAGAAAACTCAGTGCAACAAATCTTTGTCAACCCTAGATTACAATACCTATCAGTGAGTCATGTTTTTACGATACCGTAGTTAAAATTCTCTTTTTACCTTTCAGCTCCTTATGGAGCATAGGTTTTGAACAAACACTTTCCAAACCGTTCTGTTTCTTGCCATTCTTTTAAGATCGTTCCATGTCTTCCTCATCATCTTCATCTCTGTTTTTATCTGTCTTCTCCAAGAATTTCTTGGTCTTCCTCTTTGTCTTTTTCCCTGGGGATTCCAAAAAACGGCTTGTTGTGCAATACTCTCAGTTGGCTTCCGCAGTGTGTGTCCTATCCAGCGCCATCTTTGCTATATCTCATTATCCACTGGTATTTGACTGGTACATTTCCATAATTCTATGTTAGTGATTTTGTCCTGCCATTTCCATCATTTTATTCTGCATAAGCCATTAATGAAAGTCTGTATCTTCATGATTGTCATTTTAGTTGTTCTCCATGTTTCACAGCCATATAATAAGACTGACTTAACATTGGAGTTGAACATTTTTACTTTAGTACTTAACCTAATTTCTTTGGACTTCCATATGTTTCCCAGTGCAACAAAAGCTCCTCTTACTTTTGATATCCTTATTTTGGTATCATTTTCTGTTCCTCCTTCTTTATCTATATTACTGCCCAGATATATGTAAGATTGTACATCTAGTAGAGGTATTTCTCCTATTTTTATTTAGTTATTGCCAACTGCATTCATTCTCGTAATGTTGGTCTATCTCTATTAATTTTCAGCCCCATCTGTTGTGATCTCTCATCAAGTATGCTCATTTTATCTTGCATCTGTTGATGGTTGTGTGATAGGAGAGCTATATTATCAGCAAAGTCTAAATCATTAAGTTGCTTGGTCAGTGACCACTAGATTCCATTTCTGTTTTTTTTATAGTTATTTTCATAATCCAATCTATGGCCAGTAGAAAGAAAAATGGGGATAGAAGGCATCCTTGCCTTACTCCTGTTCTTATTTCAAATGCTTCTGTAAGTAGTCCTTCATGCACCACAGTACATTTCATTCCTTCATACATTGTTCTTATCAGTTTAATAAACTTTGTAGGTATTCCGTAATGACTCAGCAACTTCCAAAGCATTCCTCTATCTAAACTATCAAATGCCTTTTCATAATCTATGAATCCAATATAAAGTGGGGACTATATATTTATAATATTACTTTATAATATAACTATTATATGTAGGGTTGTTATTTGATCAGCACATGATCTGTTCTTCCTAAAACCTGCTTCTTCATCTCTCAAATGTTTCTCTATGGCATCTTTTAGTCTCTCCAGAATGATTCTGCTTAATATTTTTCTGGCACTGATAGTAGCATAATTCCCCTATAATTTGTGCACTCCTGTAAACTTCCTTTCTTTCGTAGTTTGATCATATAACCTTCTTTCCAGTCTTTAGGTATTTCTTCCCTCTCCCAAATTTTATCTAATAGATTATGTAACATCTTGGTAGAGGTGTTAATATCTGCTTTGATGGCTTCTGAAGGAATTTCATTTGGTCCTGTGGCTTTACCAATTTTTAAAAGCTTGATGGCTTTCATTAGTTCTTTCTTGCTTGGTTTTCCACAGTTAACATGTAACTCTTTTTCTACTGGTAGTATATCTGGTGGGTTATTTGAGCCAGGTCTGTTCAAAAGTTCTTCAAAGTGCTCTTTCTATCTTTCCATTTGTTCCCTTATATCACTAAGCAGATTTCCTTTCTTATCTTCAATAAACGTATTGATCTGTTTGTATTTTCCACTTAATTTCTTTGTGCTGTTGTATAGTTCTTTCATATTTCCTTTATTTGCTGCTTCCTCTGCCACTTTAGCTAGTTCATCTATATATTTTTTTTATCCCTTTTAATACATCTTCTTACTTCTTTGTTCACCTCTGTGCAAGCTTCCTGTGTCTTGGCTTTATTACTTCTCATTTTGCTTTTATTTATGTCTGCTTTCTTATTATTTCTTTCTTTAATTTTATCCAGGGTCTCTGCTGTCATCCATGCCTTATTCTGGCATTCTCTTTTTCCCAGCGTTTCTTTGCATGTCTCTTTCCATATATCCTTTACCTGTTTCCAACAATCTTCTATATTTATTGTATTTTCTAGTTGTTGTAGGACTTGGTATTTGTTTGATATTGTGACTGCAAATTTATCTTTAATTCCTTGTTCTTTAAGAAACCCATTTAAATACTTTCTACCCTTATTCGTTGTAGTAAATCTTTTTAGTTTAATTTGTCTAGCAGAAGATGATGATCTGAAGCCACATTTGCTCCTCTATATACTTTTACATCCTGTAAGGATGACTTAAACTTATTATTAATACATATGTGATCAATTTGATTCTCTGTTCTATGAACTGGTGACACCCATGTAGCTTTATGTATTCTTTTATGTTGGAATATTGTTCCTCCTAGACTCATTTGGTTAAGAGCACAGACGTTCATGAATGTCTCTCGATTCTCTTATAAATTAAAATCTTAAATTTATATCTCAAAGTCCATGTTTTCCCATAATCTCTTCGAAGCCTTTGTTGTCCAATCCTACTTTTGCATTTAGATCTCCAATCAAGATTATAACATTCTTGGCTCGTTTTGCAACCATCTAACATTGCAACTGTTTATAGAATTCATCTTTAACTAAATCATCCCTATCATTGGTTGGTGCGCAGCATTGGATAATATGTATTTTTATTTTGTTTCTTGTTGTTTTAAATGTTGCTCTCATTAGTCTTGGCCCTACTGCTTCCAATTCTAACAGTATCTTCTGTGCATTCCTTGATAACATTATAGCTACCCCTTCACTATGTTGTGCTCCAAGTTCCTGGTGTCCTGATGATAAAATTATCTCTCCTGTATTTAGTTAAAAATCTCCTGTATTTAGTATTTAGTTAAAATTACTACCACTTAATTGTTACATTTGAAGTTCTGAAAATAAGATTTTGATTGAACTTTTGCTATACAGTTGTGTGTTTCCCCTAGCAGAGACATATAAATTGGATGGCAAAATCATTTCCTGGGTTAAGTTAGATTTACGGCCTGAAATTCAACCACATTGCGTCATGGCTTCCGAAAGTGTTTGGTTGTCTATTGACACGGCAGCCATCAGTCTGTCAACCCAGCTATATGTTTGGCTTCTTTTTAGTATTGTTCGCTGGTTATCACATATTATAAAGGTTTGTTTGATGTCTGAGTTGACAGCCAAGAAGATTTCCCCCATCATAAGAAAAAAAAAGAATTTCTTGAAAATTTGCGAAATTATAAAAAAAAGCTCCTTTTTGTATGATAGCATAGTATTTTTTGCAGTGCGCAAGTTTGTGTCTGATCCAACATGAAAAAAACAAACCCAACACTCAGAGGTCACCGGAAGTAGTAATTAGGAAGGTATAGAGATTGTATTTGCATGCAGCAAACTGTCAAGTTACAAGAATTTGTATTTCAAGGTAGTAATTTTTACAACCATATCGTAATATAGGGTTAATGAAGGAAAAGGAATTTCTTTACCGAAAGAGAATTCTTTAACATTTAAGTAAAATATGGTTTTGGAATGAACTGACCCTTCCAATCCCACAAGACCAGAAACATGATGATGATGGAATGTAAATTCACACACTAAAACAAACTGGAATACAGCCTACCTGCATAAGTTCCACTCCTTGATCTGTGCTCTCCACTCCCAGCACATTCTGCTTGCACCAGATAACTGCTTCTGTTGATATGAATGTATTCACTGGCAGACCAGCTTGGTTCTGGATCAGAATGATACCATTTCTAGAACAAAAGAAAAACTATGATAAACCATAAAATAAAGAGATATAATAAATCACAGCCTGTAGCACAAAATTTGAATAAAGGCTTGTGAAAAGAGAGGAGTTTATAACCGATGCGATTTCTTGTTCTGTTCAAGCCACGCTGAGGCCTATCTTACACACAGAGCCACATGTAGCAGCCCGCCTTCCACACACTGATAGGCAATTGACCTCAACTGGCACTTGATGCGGTGAAGGCTCGTCAAGACCTGAGCCTTCACTTGTTCAGGTGTCGATGCCTGCAAGGCGACAGGGACACCCAGTGACCGCCTGAATCACTGAACACGTGACCCAATTGTGGACTGCTTGGCGTTTGATCTCACGTCGGGAATTGCGTTGTATCACAGGCACTTATGATCAGCTAGCGATCATTACAGCACACTTGTACTGGACTTGCCGGTGTGTGAACTGCCTTGAATGAACTGACAAGCCGAGTCGACCTCTGCTTGTGATAAATGGTCACTTCTCCGTACTGTCGCCACGTTTAACTCTGCCCCTGTATGACACCCTTGGCCGGGTTGATCGTTGCCCGTCGTACTCCGCGCTGTTTAGTGTTAAGCTGTCGGTTATTTGCAAACCAGCTTCGTTCTTCACCAGGGACAGACAAATACAGCTAGCGCTCGAACAAGCATTGACTAAACACCAGATAAAAAGAACCCACCTGTGGTTTTATTCTCAACAATGTCCACCTCACATAACATGTTCACATGCACAATTACAATAGTATGTTCGCAACCTCACATACATTGCCCGCTCACCTTGCAGCTTTCCCTAACGTTATCTATGACACTACACAGTCAGATTGCTGCACTATCTCACACCACTCTGGCCTCTCCTACCTTCCTCTAAATTGTAGTTGCCTAGGAATTCTCCTGCTAGTACCCCACAGCAGCCAGATTGCTACTCATGAAGCAGCGATATTGGTTTCGCTCACTTTGTCTATCTTGTAGTCTCCTGGAGCATCATACTCCGTATCGAGCCCTGTCTTGGTTGATAGGGCCCCAGCGAGCCTGTCTCGCCCATGTACAATGCGCAGTGTCGCTGCCTGCACACCCCACTATCTTGTCATGCTTCCCCACGAAGCTTGACTCATTGACTTCTCCTCCCTACTGTCACTTGAATGGTCATAGTTTTCTCGCTACTTCTCATGAAACCTAAGTTGGTGAGATTAACTCCCTAATTGACACTGACTTGTTCGTTGCGGCAACTTGCCCAACTACACTTTATCTTCATATGTCTGATGAAGACTAACGTGGTGATTGACTCACAAATTGACACTAATTGTTCGTTGTTGCGACTTGCACAACTACAATTTGTCTTCATATGTCTGATGAAGATTAACTTAGTGAACTAACTCACAATTTGACACTATGTTGGTTG
This sequence comes from Megaustenia siamemsis, assembly GCA_032433765.1. NCBI lineage: Eukaryota > Metazoa > Mollusca > Gastropoda > Stylommatophora > Ariophantidae > Megaustenia > Megaustenia siamemsis. The sequence continues at coordinate 65,792,897 of JAVIAB010000008.1, forward strand.
CTACTACGTTCACACTATCCTATCACTACTCTATATCCCTTCTACTTAACACTGCTCCTGGAATAAGGTCTGTTCCCTGTCACGACCACACACCAACTCACTTACTTTATCACTTTTAGGTGACTAACCCTACCCTGTTCCCGGTACCAGTTGTAACACAAAAACACACAACCATTCGTATCGAACCTTCACTTCCTTTCGAATGAATCTCCCAACCTATTCTTTGTCTCACCTTTTCTCTCTTCCACCAATCATACCCCTTGTTACATCTCTGCCTCGTTTCTACATTGTCTTACAATTCCCGTGAATCACGAAGTGTTCATTCTCTTAACACTTCTCGTGGATCCCATGATTCTATTTTACTCACCCTTCTTATCTCCCCTCGATTTCTCCTACCTCACTACCATCTTATCGTACACTCTTTAATCACTGCTACCTCCCTGCTTCAAGTTGACAAAAATAAAGAGTTGCAGTAAAGCAAGAAACAAATGTCATTTTTTTAAATATTGAGTTATTTTCAGGTCATCATCACTGCACTCTGAATATGTCCTTAGGTGCTCAGATCTACTCCTCAGCAAGTCCCCCAGTGTCCAGCAACTGATGACTCCAGTTCTGTGTTGGTTGATAAGTCTTCTTATACGCCAACTACGTTTCTCATTTCTGGCTGTGCCCACCTTAACTCACATCTCTTTCATCTGAAGGAGTGACGTGGACTCATGGTTGTCAAAGTCCTGTGCCTTTCTGACATCTCAGAGGACATTGATGACATCCACCTGATCCATAAATAAATATTTTTAAATATATAAAATAATATCTTAGCAACTGCAGAATAAAAAAGACAATCATTTCATCAGAAAATACAAACAACCTAGACTAAAATATACACATTTTTAAAACCCAAACAACTTTTGGGTGTGATGTACATACACTGGATCCAACATTGCCTCTGCCAATCTCTGGGATGGGTGAGTCAGACTTAGTCTCTCCTCCTTTTCCTGTTTTCTGTAAAATTAACATCAGTAACAGCTTTATTAAAATCATTGAGGATACATGAAATATAAATCCAAAATAATTTCTAAAAGAAGCACTGAAAATGTCTCACCACTTGTCCCTGTGCTGGGTGAAGCTCTCAACCTAACACTTCATTACCCAATGACAATTGCTAAAGGACTACCCTTACCCAACATTGACAGACACATTCTAAAATACTAGTAACTTCAAGCACATATTTTATTTGGATTTTCATGTTAATGAATAGTTGAAGCATCTTTCATCAAGCTAATAACTTCTGAAGATTACATTTAACCCAATATCACAATTCCCTCGCAAAAATTACCATCTCAAAATACAAATTCTTGAAATTTGATAGCTTGCTGCGGGCAACATTCCCCACCCCCTAAACTATTCCTTCCTACTTCCTGTGACCCCTGAGTGTTGGAATTATTTCCTTTGAAGTGAGAATTTTTTTAAAGCTTAATTTTAAAATTATGATGGTATAGTAGAAAGGGGGATGTTTTTGAAATTTTTTAGAAATTGTTGTCAATTTTAAAGATATTTTTTTTCTTTCTTTCTCAAGAAGGGGAAAAATCTCCTTTGGCATCAGTGAGACATCAAACAAACCTTTGTAACATGGAAGACCAAGCAAACAACAATTTGAGAAAGCCGAACATATAGCTGGATTGATGGACATACAGTCACTGTGTGAATAGACAATGTAACACCTCTGGTAACCATGGTGTGAGGCATTCAAATTTCAGGCCATAAATTTAACGTGACCCAGGAAATTATTACAGCGTCCGGATCCCGTCTATCTGCTTGGGTAAACACACAACTGTGTAGCAAGCAAAAGTTCACAGAAAATAAAATTTTTGGAGTCCAAATGTAAGTTATAAATTATATAAAAATTATAAAAATTAAGTTGTAGTAATTTTTACAATGGTATCTTGTATAAACAAATAAAAAAAACAAGTAAACCACTCAAGTTTGATATTTCTGATGCTATCTTGTAGTTGATCTTACCCCTCATTTTCCAACTTTCTGGGAGAATCTCCTCCTGAACCAGATGAATTAGTGCCAGCATTTGTTGTGGCTGCAGCATCAGTCTTTGACTTTCTCTGGGTTACCTTTTTTACTTTATTCATGGTTTCTAGGAACTTGATGAAGCCATTAATTAATTCTTTCAGTTGAGCACTTGTCCTTTCTTCATAAATGTCACACCTATCAGAAATAATAAGTACAACACTGGAGTTGGCTGGTCATTATAAAGATCAAGTTATCTCAATATTAAGTTTGGTTAAATTGATAAAACAACATATTATTTAATGCTGTTTCTCAAGCTTTCAGAGGATATTAGAACCAAAGAACAATAAATGAACATTCACTATTAAAAGATGTAGCTGGTATCAGAAATAGGAAATTATATGTCATTATTTTGTGTTATATTTTTTATAATAGTCTGTAAATTAAATGAAACTTCAACCTTATTGAGCTCATGTTAAGTGTATATCCAAACTCCAGAACTCATCCTACAAAACTGAGAACTCTTAAAAGGACAAAATATCCAAAACATGATCACAAAAAAGAAAGCCTTGGAGGCAAATTATAAGGGAGCTATGGTAACCTTCTGATAACAATGGGATTCATGGGGTGACTCATCTCATATTTTCTGTGTATAGGAAACTGAATGCAGAAGAGGTGTTAGTGTACTCATTTATTTTTATATCTTTTGTACAAATACAATATCTCAAAAGAGAATTTGTATGAGCATGGAGAAGAGGCCAGTGCTGTATGAACATTGTTTCAATATGTTTTCTCATATTTTTTTCCCTTACATTTTAGAAACACAGTATACAAGGACTCAACTTACAGGATGTTACATAATCATTCATACAAGCTACAGCATTTCATATGAAGCTTACTGTGGACAGAAGCGAAATACCTTGTTGTTTCCTTGTCAATGATCTTCTTCGTTGCTGGATTGTTAAAGGGAAGCAGAAAGAATCTTGATCTCCAGTACTTCAATGGCTAGAAAAAACAACAACCAAAGAATAATTTATTGTTACAAATATGCTACTACCTCAGAATCAGGCCCCACATTTACTAGATTTTCTCAATAAAAAATTGCTAATCAACCAATAAACAAAGTAATATCTTGTCAGCAAGTCTTTCTATTTGTTTCACATCAAAGTTTTAATGTTGAGAATTTATCATATGTATACTTTTCTAGTACAAATAAAAATATATCAATTTCTTCAACATTTTCATAAGGAGCACTAACTATGTGAAGTATGGTCACCAAGACAAGGTCATGACCCACTTCACCTCTACATGTGTCTACTCAATAACAATTTGTATCAAAGTGAACTGGCTAACAAGGTGAAAATCACCATAATTCCAGCAGTAATGATTGATGATAGTGAATACTACCAGGATGGACAAGTCATCAGAAGCAAGAAAGTGAAAAATAAAGGCCCACTGCAGACACCACATAAAAAATCTGGGTCTAGCAGTTAATAAATGATAGACATAGTAAAAGAAAGTAACAAAAAAGGTCTCAGTGTGAATAGTAAGAAAACAGAAGTAATGGTCATATCGAAGAAACAATCATCACCAGCATGCAGCATAAAAATAAACAGGACAAATTTGAAACAAGTGCAACATCTGAAATACTTGGGCACAATAATAACATCAGATGGAAGATGCACCACAGAAATAAACAGCAGAATAGCTCAGGCCAAAATAGCATTTCAGAAAAGGAAAAATATCTTATGCAACAAATCTATGTCAATAGAAATGAGAAAGAGAGTTCATCGGAGCTATTTAGAACCAATTCTGACCTATGGAAGCGAATCATGGACAGTTGACAAACAAATGAAGGGACGATTAGAGGCCACAGAGATGGGATTTCTCTGAAGAATGTTGGAAGTTCCCTTGACAGCTAAAAAGACCAATGAGGAAATTCTCAAAGAGGCCAACACAAAAAGGCAGCTCCTAAGAAACATCAGAAAGAAACAATCAACATTTTTCGAGCACATCATGAGATGAGGAAAGTTGGAATACTTGGTTACAACTGACAAAATAAAAGGAAAGAGAGATCGCGGGTGACAAAGAGAGAAAATACTGGATAGCTTGGTGTCATGGCATGGAAAACAGTCAACAACAGAACTGATACGATGCACTGTAGATAGAAGATTGTGGAGGGACATGATCGCCTATGCCAACGGTATGGCACATGATGATGATGAGCAGTTAATGACTCACTTTGATCCAGCAGCATTATTAAGTGAATCTAACCTTTTCATCCTCTGTCTACAACAGACCTTTGTTTCATCAAAACAAACATTTAACAAAATATCTCTTGTAACTCTTTCTTCAGTTCTTTCAAATTTATTACCATGATAGCCTTTGTTTGTTCAAAGTTGACCTTCATTATTCTGCACAAATCACTTGTTGATTTTTATTTTTATTAATTCATATGTTGTTTGTTTGTTTGCATTCGCCAGCTTTATATCTCTAGCAAACTCCTGAGGGACAGAATTTGGCCAGAATATACATATGTCCTATTCTCCACACCAGTAGTCGTGAACTCAGGTGTTCCTACTGTAAAGAGCAAATATTCTCTGACTTCAGAGGTAATTTCTTTTTTTTATTGTTGAGAGTTTTGATGCTTAGGTAGATTATTTTCTATCAAATTGACTAAGGCAGAAGCAATTTTTGGCCTGTTTCTTTTTTTATTGTTGAGAGTTTTGATGCTTAGGTAGATTATTTTCTATCAAATTGACTAAGGCAGCAGCAATTTTTGGCCTGTTTCTTTTTTTATTGTTGAGAGTTTTGATGCTTAGGTAGATTATTTTCTATCAAATTGACTAAGGCAGCAGCAATTTTTGGCCTGTTTCTTTTTTTATTGTTGAGAGTTTTGATGCTTAGGTAGATTATTTTCTATCAAATTGACTAAGGCAGCAGCAATTTTTGGCCTGTTTCTTTTTTTATTGTTGAGAGTTTTGATGATTATTTTCTATCAAATTGACTAAGGCAGAAGCAATTTTTGGCCTGTTTCTTTTTTTATTGTTGAGAGTTTTGATGCTTAGGTAGATTATTTTCTATCAAATTGACTAAGGCAGCAGCAATTTTTGGCCTGTTTCTTTTTTTATTGTTGAGAGTTTTGATGCTTAGGTAGATTATTTTCTATCAAATTGACTAAGGCAGCAGCAATTTTTGGCCTGTTTCTTTTTTTATTTGCAACTACTAAGAGCACTTGAATGTGTGCTGAGTGCACATGAGACCGCCAGTTGTTTGCCTTTATTGAGGGGGGCTTCACTATCAAAGAGGTCATGGGTGTGTAAAATGAAGAAGAAATTACGGAAGTGATTTTTGAAAACTTCGCACCATCTGTGGTGGGAATGGAACCTGAGATCTTGTTCAAAGGCTGATGTCTTACCTCTTGACCACCCAGCCCCCAATTCATATGTTAATTAGTCTCTCCCCCCCCCCTCCCCCCCAAGCTGAAGACATCACACAGGGCATAAATTTGTAAATGTCTGTGTCTGACGATTTGTCTCCCTCTTTGAAGACTCTTGAAGAGTCAACTTCTTTTTGGTATCAGTGGATGTTTCATGACGTCATCTTTCAGGCCTCCAATCAATTATCCATCATCATCATCAAGTACCAGGCCTTGTGGCGTAGGTGATCATGTCTCTCCACAACTTTCGATCTCAGCAGCTATTTATCATTTCTGTTGTTGACCTTCTGCCAAGCCATTCTCTTAAGCTCTCTGTTATTTTTTCTCTTTGCTTCCCTCTTTCTCTTCGTCCCTCAATTTTTCCAGTTGTTACAATATATTCCAGTTGTTCTCTTCTCATTACATGGCCAAAAAATGATGATTGTCTCTTCCTAACATTGGAAATTAGCTCTCTTTTTGCTTTGACCTCTCTCAGAACCTCTTCATTACTCTTGGAATGATGATTGTTTCTTATCCATCATAACAAGCATAAAAAAACAGGCCCTCCATCTTGAACTGGAACCTAGAAACCCTATTTCATATGTACTAACTATTAAAGTGTACAAACACATACTGATTATGTTATTTTGCGTTTTCCTGCTTTCCTACTGGTGAATAACAACACAACAAATCACACATTCTAAAGAACTGCAATGGCAATAAGAATAAAAAATGCTCAAAGAACTGAAGGTAAAGACACATCATCCATGTAAAACACATAAATCAATACACTCTCTACTTGTAAATATTTCACAATAGCAATTAACATGATAGTTTGTCAATTCTATTTTGGAATTTTAGACCTCAAAAAATGTTTTAGACATGCCTAATTTCAATCAATTAACTTGAAGGTACATAACTTTGTTATCAAAATTATTCTTTCTCTGATGCCAAACATAAGAAACAATCTCTATGAAACAAATGATAGATTCACAAACACTTCAAGATACAATTACTACATGGATTTGATACAAATGATGCAGGTTGTTAAAACAAGCAAAGAAAGCTGTCAAAGATAAATTAAAACAAGTGCTTTACTGTCAGCAATAGAGAACAAAAGGCAGCACAAGTATTTATCCTCAGACCTACTTATCTTTAGCTGGAAATCCTTGACAGCATTACATTTATGTCCCTTGAAAGCGTTACATTTATGTCCCTTGACAGCATTACATTTATGTCCCTTGACAGCATTACATTTATGTCCCTTGAAAGCGTTACATTGATGTCCCTTGAAAGCGTTACATTGATGTCCCTTGAAAGCGTTACATTTATGACATCAAACAAGGAATAGAAAGAAACCCATCCAAACTACTCACATCAATGAGTCCATACTCCCAGTCTCCTTGAGTACAGATGTACTGGTCCAGGTGGTTCCAGTTATAATTCTCCAACTTCTTGTTGGAGAAGTTGGTCCATGACACATAGTAGCTGCAGGTATCTGGAGCCTGGTGTCTGTACCTGTACTCATAGTACAGTTGGGGCTGGGGATGGCTGGGTGAAGGGAATGATTACAAGTAGCACAGTGGATAAACCATTTAAAAAAAAACTGATTCCATATCTAGTCACTATAGCAATCATAATTACAAGCTACTGAAGAAATGTGCAATCACTCAGGATCACTGATCTATCAGATGTTATTACAAAAAAAAGAATAAATTCTATCATTGTAAAAATTATATTATGTTTAACTGTTCAGAGAAACTCTAAGACAGGACAAACACAACAGGGAGTAATGCAGTTTTTTTTCTATAACAAGACAGGTATTTTTGTCAATTGTTGTTGTTGTTGTTGTTGCGTTCGCCAGCTTTCAACTCTGACAAAGTCCCTAGAGACTAGGAAGTAAATTTTGCGTGTTAATCCATTTTTCCCTGGCAGCCGTGTGCACAGGGTCCCTCACAGCACAGGCAGATAACTCCAACTTCGGAGGTACTCATGTTTTATCCGTCGATGAGTAACTGACGTTTCAAGCCGGGTCTCACTGCTGAGACCAGGGGTGGTTGCCGCAGAGAGAAATCATAAATAAAAATCCCAACTGGTGTGGCTGAGATTTGAACCTACAACCTCTCTGTCCTGAGGCCGGCGTCTTGACTTGAGACCAACAAGTCCCCCATGGAGTGGGAATATGAGGAAACTGAAACAAGGAACACTTTTCATGCCTAACCTTCAATGGTTCCCGCCGCCTAACCACCATATATCCCGAAGCCCACGTCCCCCCGAAAATGATGATCGTCATATTTCCTGAAAAATGTATAGCGCTCTATGATGTTAGGCCATCGGTGTTGACTCCAATTCCAAACATATAAACACACAGTTAGTCATCAGATCATCCCCGTCACACATCAAACAACAGACCGTAAGATTAGCGTAAGGCCGGTCTAGGGATTTATGATGGCCATTACGATGACGTAGCACACATAGCAATGTCGCAAGCACAGCAATGATGCGCACATTAGATTCTTGATTACTCTAGTGGATGCAGCCTACGACGAACAAAACACAGTGTAAATTCCCTAAAAGGATAAAACTGCGGCTGACGAAGCATTTCACATTAATAAGTAACATGTAAATAACTTGCGTCAAGGAATTCCAACAACGGTCATGAACAGCACCAATGTGACGTAAAGCGCAGATCAAGTCTTGACGGTGGAAGGTCGCATTCACAACACTAGATTTGTCAAATAGGGACTGTTGTCGGCCTACAACCTCACTTTAGCGGCGCAGATGTAATAAGTATATCATCATTTTGACTTTAACGCAGAAAAGTGCAATGCAGAACCGAAATTAATCGTACCCCGAATGCACTTTCTGCAGCGATCGCGAGGACATGGACTAGATCCGTCAATTGAAATGTTTTTATGTGTTCTCATAAGATTGTCAGTTGTAGGCCTTGATAAGTGATGCATCACTCAACATTGTATAAAGACTGTTGTTGGAGGGGCTGTTAATAAGAGGAAGGTTTATGGATGCTTTCTCATCATCTTCAAAAGTTGACAGTTTGTGTGCTGGTGGTTGTTCCATTGTCACTTTCTGACAGAAGTGTTTAAGTTGCCATCTACAAAATAAGTTTGCGTTTTAATAATTTTCATGTCACAGATACCATAATCTGTAATGGTGGCACATCTGTACTATCTTGGTGCAATATCTGCTGAGCTAATACATCCATTTTGATATCCAAAACAATCAAGTGTCGGACAGAGAAAAATGAGACAAGAACACACAATTAGTCCATGAAAGGAGGATATACGTAGGGAGGTCAAAAAGTAATGCACACCAATTTTTTTCTCGGAAACTATTCGGGCAAAATGTGTGAAATTTTCACAGATTGTATCTGAACATCCCCTTTACACTACCTATTTTTCAACATAATCTCCGTCCAAGCGTATTGCCTTACACCAACGTGAAACTAGGTCATGAATGCCTCGTTTGTACCAAGTTTTGTCCTGCTCGCGTTGCCATTTTTTAACTGCACGGATCACATCCTCATCATTGTCAAAGTGTGTCCCACGCAGGAATTTTTTGAGTGGTCCAAACAGATGGAAATCTGAGGGAGCCAGATCAGGGCTGTAAGGAGGATGGGGCAGTACAGTCCAACCAAATTTGTTGATTGCTTCCCGTGTTACCAGACTTGTGTGAGGGCGTGCATTGTCATGTTGAAGCAACAAATCTGCAGATGGCTTATTAGGCCGAACTCTGTGGAACCGATTTTTGAGTTTTGTCAGTGTATTGATGTAATCTGTCGAGTTGATTGTCTCACCTCTTGTCATTACATCAACAAGAATCACACCATCAATGTCCCAGAAGACAGTGATCATCACCTTTCCGGCTGATGGAGATGTTTTGAATTTTTTTCTTTTTGGTGACTGCGGATGATGCCATTCCATTGACTGCATTTTTGTTTCAGGCTCATAATAATGTGCCCACGTTTCGTCACCGGTAACAATTTTTGACAAAAACATTTCTCCTTCAACACCGAAATGCTCCAACAATTCAGAACAGAATGTTTTCCTTTGAACTCTGTGATCATTTGTTAGGCACCGAGGAACCCATCGAGCGCAAATCTTTGAATATCCGAGAGTTTTAAAAATTGCGATTGCACTTGCCTTGCTGACTGTAAGCTGCAATGCCAATTGCTGACTAGTGATACGCCTATCCTTACGAATAATGGCATCAGCCCGGTTTAACATGTCTGTGCTGGTAGCCGAGGCAACACGTCCAGAACGCGGTAAATCATGCAGCTCCACTCGTACACTTTCTGCAGCTTTAATTCTCTGAACCCAGTGACTAACTGTGCTCCTATCGACTGCAGAACATTTGTACACTGCACACAGTCGTTTATGAATGTTTGCCACAGTTTCTTTTTCCGCAACCAGAAATTCTATGACAATTCGCTGTTTGTAACGGACATTGTTGACAAGCTCCATTTTAACGGTTCATAGATTGCGTAATATTTATCAAAATGCTGTGCAATTTGGTACACATAATTGGAACATGTCATATTCCAAGTGTGCAAAATTTCATATTCCTATCTTTATTATTAGCCGAGAAAAAAATTGGTGTGCATTACTTTTTGACCTCCCTTTAGTATTAATGCAGATCAGAGCTTGCATCATTCATGATGGGTTAGGCAACTGCCCTAATGACCTTCCTTGACCTGTCTGCTCCTTGACCCTTTAGCCTGGTCTCTAACCAAGGAAATGTCCAGATTTGATAAAGCTGCTGGGGCTACTACAGCTAGAGTAAATTCCTGGAACCATTAGGCACACACAAGTCTTCCAACTGCTGCTGGGTAGGTCTGATGTTAAGGTGTCATTTCGTAAAGCTACTATAAATACACAAACCTCATTGACAGTTAGAATGATATATGTCTTACCGTGGGCGGTAACGAGTGACCCGGATTGTTTGTCCACTCAGAGTCAATTTGTGGTAGATTCTTCCTATACTCATGTAGTAATCTTCCTGTAGACAGCATTGCAGTTTGTTAATAAAGCAAATGGTATAAGCAGAGCAACGATAAGATGTCATAAGGAATCATAGACCACATTGAGATCAGAAATTTAAAAAAAGACAAAATTATTGCAGACACAAAACTTTCATAAACAAAGTATGTATTTAGAAATGAAAGTATAAAATAAAACTGAATACAAAGGAGTTAAAAGAAAAAAAATGAATGGGTGAAAAGAATTTTTTTAAAAATAGACCATGCTCTCTCATGTCTTTTATTTATCAAATGCTCCTCTTTTTTCTTTATTTATGCACTTTTCTTCTTCCACCATCACACAATTGCTCTTTAAAACATCAATTTTAGTTTTATGTTGTTTTAGATGCCAAATATGGAATCAAAAATAAATTAATTTTTATAAAATTATTTGAAGGTGAGTGATCTGCCTATTAACCATAGATTACGTTACCTATATGTGACTCGCATATTTACGAGACTGTAGTTAAAATTACTACCACTTAAATGTTACTTTTGGAGTTTGGAAAACAAGATTTTCTTTGAACTTTCGCTAGATGTGTTTACCCTAGCAGAGACATGGGAATTGGATGCTGCAGTCATTTCCTGGCATAGCATAGCACAGCAGACATAAGTCTGTCAATCCAGACATATGTTTAGCTCCTTCTTAATGTCAATGGCTGGCTATCCCACGTTACAAAGGTTTGTTTGACATCTGCACCGACAGCCGAGGGGAGGTTTTTCCCATCATAATAAAAAAAGGGGCAAAAAGTGAATTTCTTGAAAATTAAGCAAAATTTAAAATAAAACAGCCCCTTTTGTATGAGACTGTAGTAATTTTTTTTACTGTGTGCATGTTTGTGTCTGATCCAACATCAAGGGAAACAAATCCAACTTTCAGCAGTTCTCAGAAGTAGTAATTAGAAAGGTATTGGTGGTTGGGGGAGGGGAGGGGGAATGTTTGCCATGTCAAATTACAAAAATGTATATTTTTTATGGTGCCCTAATCTAGGGTTAATTTGCATCAAAATAGTAACAACTGTTAATGGAAGGGGTGGCATCTTCACTAACACAACTCCAAGGCATCATAATTAATAATGTTAGTCAGATCGCTCTTTTCTGACAATAGCTCTGCATTTTTAAGTGTTTAGTAATTAATTTACTGTATAATATTTATTAAATTGTTTGGAAAATAATGGATTTTAAAAATGTAGCACTAATTTAAAGTTACGCATAATATAATGCAAAATTTGAATGAAATTTGACAATCACGATGTGGCGATGTCATGTCCAGTCACTGAGTCGGAACTTCTTGCAGAAACTATTAAATATTATTATAAAATAAGTAATCAATAAATTAAAATTTAAAAAAATAATGAATAACATTATAGTAAAATAAATATTTATTATAAATATTAAGTGGAAGAAGTAGATCTTTTTGTATATCTTGGAAGCTGCATAGATCAAGGAGACACAAATAAAGAAATTATAACCAGAATAGCAAAGGCAGCATTGACTTTCACAAACCTTGATAACATATGGAATTAACATTTCCTAAACGAAGCTCAGGATTTTCAAATTAAATGTATTGTCTATACTTACTTATAGATGAGAGAGTTTGAAAACAACTAATGAAATAGAAAATAAACTGGATGCATTTGAAAACAAATATCTGAGGAAATACTTCATGTACCATGGAATGAGTTCAAGACCAGTGTGGAAATAAGAGAAATGACAGAGCATCTAAAAATATCAACTATAGGAAGGTGATCATATGTTGGCCATTCAACAAAAGAATCTCAAAGCAGGTGCTCAAAAGGGAACCAGACAAGTTATTTCAGACAAGTTGTGGTGAATGCAACATTCTGCAAAGTGCATGTAACCTGATGATGATGATGACCTAATTTCACTTAACCTATGAAAGGTGACACATTGCCTATAAGCTTCACATATCTTCAGACTCCACAGTGTGTAAATGGTGGCTATCACTGGGTGTACATATCTCTGGTAGTCTTGGTTGCTCCATATGACAGAGTGACTTCTAATTTTGTGAGCAATTGCTGGCTCCACCACAAAGGGGGACAACTGTACATGATACATCCTTGAAGATAAAGTAAAAGGTATCCTCCACACCTTCAGATGTATGGGGAATATGGTTTTCGTGTTCACATTTTCCCATTACCAACAGAACATTTTATGGTGGTATGGTCCTACCTATAGCTACCCTAACTTCTCAGAAAAATCTCTGGTACCCATTTTCAGAGGCTGGGTGAACCATGTCAACATGAACAAAATTCATGAATTCTAGAAAATGAACCCAGACCCTTCTGGTCAGTTCTCCTTCTTGCATTTGAGAAGGTTTGTATCTGCAGATATTCAGGACACAAAAGGCAAATATGGTTGACCATCATGGAAGAGATAGGAGCATCTCCACAGAAAGTCATGGAGAGCAGTAACTCATAGAAAAACAACTGAAATGTTTAGGATATGAGAAGTGACACAATACCCTACTGAAGGTCATCTTTGAATGGAAGATACAAGGTAAATGATGCAGAGGCAGACCAAAACTAAAGTGGACTGACAGCATCAAAAGATGGAGAGGCTAACCTATGACAACATGTACTATCTAACATCATCATCATCATCATGAAGTACCGGCCTGCTGGTGTAGGTGATCATGTCGAGAGTTATTTATTATTTCTGTTGTTGACCTTCTGCCTAGCCATTCTCTTAAGCTGTCTGCTATTTTTTCTCTTTGCTTCCCTCTATCTCTTCGTCCCTCAATTTTTCCAGTTGTTACAATATATTCCAGTTGTTCTCTTCTCATTACATGGCCAAAAAATGATGATTGTTTCTTCCTAATATTGGAAATTAGCTCTCTAAAGCAAGAGTTAAATGACACTCCATAGTAGCCAACTTTTCATGTGGAGTTCCAATGAATGAATATCTGTAAAGTTGTATTTAACAGTTCCTGTAAGGAGCAATTAAGTTTTGTGTTTAGTGTAGTAGTACCATTTGGTCAGTTTGCATCTCTCAAAGCATTGTACTGGCTGCATCTGGTCAGTAACAAACGCAATATCACTCAGCGACCTAACTTTTTGGAAATGCAGAAACTTTATTTTCATATGGTTATTCTTATTACTCTGAATTTTAGTTAGAAGTTTGGTAGTTTGGACTTAGATATTTCGTACATGATCTTACAATTGGAGCTTACCTCATCAGGTTTCTTGGTGGCTATACTGAATGTAGCTGTGGAAGTCTGGACAGGAACAGCTTGAGGCTTCTGCTCTACTGTCTGGCGCAGTTTTTTCTTTGTGATTAGTTGAAATCCCTGGACAACCATAAAAGATGTCATTACTGTACATGTTAACAGGAACGTCAAAGCTATGTTTATTGCTTAGAACACCATTAACTTAAGAGAAAGTAAAAGACAAGACGTTTATAAAAACTATGCATAGATATTTTTATCTGAAGTTGTAATTTCTCATAAAAGGAAAGAGAGATCATGGACGACAAAGAGAGAAAATACTGGATAGCTTGGTGTCATGGCATGGAAAACAGTCAACAGAACTGATACGATGCACTGTAGATAGAAGATTATGGAAGGACATGATCACCTACACCAACTGGTATGGCACATGATGATGTTGTAATTTCTCACTGCTTTTACAATTTCTACTGAGAAAACTTGCCGACATAAAACTTTTCCACATAATATGCTCTTGAGTCAACTAACCTACCAATAGAACTTCAATTTCACCTAGTCTACACCAAGACAATCTATTACTAACTTTTATTACTTATTCACAGAAAAACACAGTTGCTATATTTAGGTGTGGAGCTTTTTTGCTATAAAACCATAAAATCTGAATTTATTAACAATTGTAAATGGGTAAGATGTGTTTATTAACTTTGTCAGAGAAAACTAGACAACCTTTTCAATCTTCTAGGAATAATTTTCATTCTTTTTTTTTGTTTAATTTGTAACAAGGAATGGAACATTGACATATACATCATCTTGATGTCCCTATTAAGGGTGTCCATCTTGTAAGAATGTTTCCTCAATTTGAAATAATTTTTTTAATGGATTTGCAAGTCTTTACAAAGTATTTGTAAGGAAATGACAGATTACTTGTACAATTTTCTTCATGTTTGTGGTGGCTTTTAAATACATAGACTTATAAATTTAAGATTTATTTTGACATGATAGTAGAAGTGGTTCATGTTCTCTATTGTTCTCATATTATTGAGGACTTTAACTGAGGAAAGCTCCCATGTGTGACTTGGTATCCTTTTGTGATGTCATAGAATGTGAGCTTTTAAAATAAATTGTGGAATGTTTATATAGATTTTCTTCAAAAAATGGGTTCTAGTTTTCAGAGGTTTGAATAGCACAGACAAGAGTTTTGAGTTTATTGTTTTCATTTCTGTATTTGATTATTGTTGAGTGTTTCTGGTATAGTTATCATTTATCCTTCAAAATTATTATTACAAAATGCACAACAAAGTACAAATAAAAGTTTGCTTAAAGTTTTGCCTGGAAAACCTATAGGGAAAAAAAATGATACTAGTACATAAATGCCATCATTAGTCCATGGTCAACAATGAGTAAAACATCAGAAGAACTTGGACTTGTTTATAACGGTTCCAAAAGCCTGGTGTTTATTTTGAGCATACTCAATGAAAAACTTGATTGTCTATGATAGAATCAAATGAAAAACTTCATTGTCTATGGTAGAATCGAATGAAAAACTTCATTGTCTATGGTAAAATCAAATGAAAAACTTCATTGTCTATGGTAGAATCAAATGAAAAACTTCATTGTCTATGGTAGAATCGAATGAAAAACTTCATTGTCAATGTTAGAATTGAATGAAAAACTTGATTGTCTATGTTAGAATTGAATGAAAAACTTGATTGTCTATGCTAGAATCTTGCTCAACTTTTTAGATATGGTTACTAGAGATTTCATCGTTTGACATGACTTTGGATAATTACCACATTTATTAATTTGAAATTATAAATCTGCGATCTGTTCTGTTTTTGTCTTAAGCTCCTAATGAAGATCATATATGCATACAAATGAAACATTCAATTTCTATGCAATTTTTCCTGAATCTGCATGCATACCCTTTTCATCTGTTGGTGAAAAAGATACAGAGCACTTGTGGAGTTGGGTGGTGTGGAACAAGAGTAGATCTACTAACCAATAACCATCTTCCAAAGTGTTTATATTTGAGGGTTAAGGCATAAAAATGCGAAGCTGCAGTAAAGCTGAATATAAGGAAAAATACAATTTAAAAAAAAAAAAAAAAAGTTTTTTTTATTTTTTTTATTATTTTTCCTTGTTTATATTTGAGCTTAATAGATTAAGGTCATTGTGTACACAGTAATAGATATTCTAGGAGAGGACACTGGCAAAGAAAGAGCTACATCAACTATTGAATGCTACAATACCTGGCCCAGCCGCTGGGAGATCAGCTCCAGAAACACTTCTTGGGCACTCAATGGAGGACGACGATAAACAAGCACAGCTTTGTCATCGCAGGTAGGAGATCTTGGAGTGGGTAAAACAAATAAATATTAACAGTGATCAGTAGATAGAAAGGGAACCCAATTTACTTATTAATTTTTTTAGAAAAAGAGTGTTAATTCAGATATTATCTGTTTACAATAGTAGTTGTAGCAATGTTAACTAAATTTAGAGTTAACCAATCTAAAATTATTCTTCAAATGTAAATATGATAAAAATAACAAATGTTAACAGTCACTAGATCACTTGTCCACTATAGGGGACAAATACATTCATTCTATTCAAAAGTATACATTTTACTTGCTTTTACTATCCCTCTGTCTCAGCATATAAGAGAACACTTAGCAGATAGAAATAGAAAAAAGTAGGCCAAATATAGCCTCTGCTGGACAAAGACTGCTCAGAAATTAATTAAAAAAATATATATCCAATTACAACCTCCCTTTTCAAGGATTTTGAAGGTGCCACAGAGTTCATGCATCTGAGCTAAATACATCTTCGGTGCTTTTACTAATATGTGGCTACAGTTATGCGTACTTGGGGGAACGACACCAAAAGCGATCTAAGCATTATAGAGTTGTCCAACTAAACTAAATTATTTGTAAATGAAAGGATAAAAAACATATTTAATGATTATTATCTATGTCTATCTTGATGAAGAATTAACACTAGATTACGAGACCGTAGTAAAATTTACCGCATCAGAACAGAAATTCCTCAAAATTTGACATTTTTCCATATTCAAACATTACCTCCTTCTATGTACCTTCCTAGTTATCACTTTATGCAATTCCTGAGCGTTTCATTTGTTTCTATTGCTGTTGGATTTTTTTTTTGTTTTTGTTTTTTTTGAGATACATTGTTTAATGCGAAAAAAAAAAATCACAAATTTTCAGGAAATTGCCCGTTACTATTTTTTTGCTGTGACCAGGGAAATTTCCTGGTCATAGGCAAACATCAAACATCCCTTTGTAACTAAGGAAACACAGCGAATAATGCTATGCAGTCGTCGAACATACTGACAAACTTACAGCAACCATACCAACAGACATTTAATACGCCCAAGAAGTGAAACTCAGGTCATAAATCAACCTGAGCCAAGAATTTTGAGTCTCCATGTTTTGCCTAGTGTCAACATGGGACTGTGTCAAGAGTTCAGAGAAATTACTAATTTTAGAATACCTAATGTTATATATAAGTGGTAGTAATTTTTACTACAGTATCATAAATGGGACAGTTACAGATAGGTATTGTAATCTAGGGTTAAACCCACATTTTACTTCAACATCAGCCAACTTGCCCAGAGGAGGGCCATCCAATGTTTAGGTGCCAGTCTGTTATGGATCCAGAAGCCTGTGAGCTGACGACCTTCAGCCTAATATCATGTAATGATATCTGCAGGTATTTCTGAGTTCCCTTGTAATTCCGTACAAGGTGTTCCAGTTATCAGGTCTTTGAGGAAGTAGAGCTGCTCTGATGTCAGTGAGCTTTGGACAGTCAAAAAGATGATGTTCGACTGTTTCATGTGGGAGTCCACAAAGTGGACATACTGGAGTTTGATTTATTTGTATTCTATTGATGTCACTGTTTAGTGGTACATAACTGATGTTCAGTCTGAAGATAGTGGTTCGGTCTCTTCTTTTTAAGTTGTTAATGTTATCATGGGGGTTTGGCCTTGACATGTATTTAAAAAGATCTCTCCCTGGTTGGTCCCATAGTCCATCCATTCAGGCAAACTTCTCTACTGTTGGAGTTTATGATTTGTTTGGCTGTGTTTAATGAGTTGGTGTTAAATTGTGTCTGTCTGGACTTTCTCTTAGCTAATATATCTGCCTTGTCATTTCCTGGTGTGTCCTGAGATCCATCACTAGCCTTATGTCATGTGTGCTAATGAGGTTATCTATGTCTTTGGGGAGTAGTGTAAGTTCTGGTTTGTTTATGTTACTTACTAGCACCTGCAGAGCTGATCTGGAATCAGTAAAGATGACTATAGTTCTTCTATTTGATGGTATGGTATAAAAAACAGTATTCAAACAGTACACTGCTGTTTCTAAGGTTGTTATTTCTGCCTTGTAATTGTTCAAACTTCACCACATGGGCCACATAGCTCTTTTGCTGTTTTATCTGGAAAATATATCCAAATACCATATCCAGCTTTGATAGTTGACTTTCTGGCTGCAGCATCAGTATATACATCAGTATATACTATACCCAGTCATCTGGATAAGTATCTATAGTTTTCATTGTGGTAACGGGTCAGCATTTTTATCTAATCTGTCATATATTTCTATACAGAAAAATTCTGGGTTTATGTAATTTGCATTTGGTGACAGTTCTTAGATGACTTTTGATGTTTCTCAGGTAGATTGTATTTTTCTTGTATGTTCCTGACATGCTGCAAAGTTGAAAACTGTTTTGATTCTTTGGTTAGGAAGGTCTTTCTCCATTCTTTTTTTATCTTTTATATAGCACCATAGTGGCCTTATCTCTTCTCATCTGTAAAGGTTCTACATTGTAGTGTATTTCACATGGGGTGTCAATCTGAATGTTTCTAGTTGTCCACATGTCTTTCCTGCCTCAGTGATTGTAGTCTGTAAGAAGTTGCTATTCTAGTCTCTTTGATATCATTTTAACCCTTGATTATGATACTTATCTGTGAGTCACGCTTTTATGATGCCAAAGTAAAAATTATTACTTTGACCACTTAATTGTACAATTAGAACTCTAAAAATTGTATTTTCTTTGAATTTTTTATACAAAGCTGTGTGTTTACACTAGGAGAGACCACAGGTGCATGGATTTCCTGGCTTTGGTTGATTTATGACCTGAAATTTAACCTCATGGAACGGATGAATTATACATTGTCTACTGATAAGACCGTCAGTGTGTTCAGCTCAGCTACCTCATAGCATTATTCGCTCTTTCCCAAGTTATAGAGGGTTGCTGTCAGCCGCTAACCGAGGAAATTTCCCTGGTCACAGAAAAAAAAAAAAAGGAAAAACTACAAATTTCTTGAAAATTTGCACATTTTTCTTAGCATTAAATGAGATCTACCTCATACAATGAAAAAAATCAAAAATAGAATCTTAGAGGAAACAAATTCAACACACTGGGATTACTGGAAGTAGTAATTAGGAAGGTGCGTGGAGGTGGGATGGGGGAGGAGAATGTTTGACCACATATATAAACTCAGATAATTCAATCATAAGGCATTATTTTTCTGTAGAAATACCTTGACCAGGAAGCCCATATTTCTGCATTGACAGCCTCGGGAAGCAGCTCATATTCTGCCACAACATAATCGTAATGTAGACTTCTACGGTCAGGGAAGTAGTCAGTTGTGACCGGCAAGGAAGCTGGTATTGTTAAAGATTTCCAGTCAACAGCTGTAGAAATGTCCAAGGGAGAATAATCAAAAGCTATTGATAGTGCAGCCATTGTGGTCAGCTACAAAATAATGTAACTCATATTTGAATTCTCCAGAAAGAAGAAACTTGGCAAGACAAAGGATTCAATATTTTATTTCACTTTATGTCCAATTTATAAATATTTTTAGTCACATTTTGAAAAGATACTTTCGTTATTACTTACATATAGTGTCATTAGAGAGGTGGATATTTCTGATTCAGAATGTTAATGCATAGACCACTATTAAGTTTCATATCCAACTTTTAATTCAATTAACACAAAACTGTTTACTTCTAAAACAGAAACTTGCAAAGCTTTGCTTCTAAAACAGAAACTTGCAAAGCCAGCACGCACCACTGCTATAATAAGCCCTTCCCTTCTGAAGAACTCAAGAATGAAAAAATACTAAATAAAAGGTCAAAAAGACAAATATACTTTATAATTTGAATGCAACAATACATGATAATTTACAATTTAAAAGAACAAAAATAATATTTTGTGAATACATAATTTTGGCATCAAATTTTAAAGAAATAAACAAAACATGCAATAAATGTTTTAACTGTCATTTTGAAGCAGTGACAATGAGTCAATTAAAATGCTGAAATAGGGCAAACTTTATAATGAAACTTTATCTAAAAGATGTTGGAGTGCTTCCTTAAAAAAAAAAAACCTGTTTTTGCAGGTTTAATAATTATTAACAAAATAATTTTATATATTTTATTTAAAATAGTACAACAGATAAAGAATACATAATTAACTATTGTACGATGCCAAACGACTATAAAGTTGTTATAGTTTCCATTTTAATTACATCCATTACACCAAATGATGATTTATTACTGTCGATGACGATGACGCTTGTGGATGTATTGATGTAACAAATCAATTGAAGCAATCAAGATTCTCAACAGCAATTAAAATAAAACTTTTTTTCTTCATAGAAAGAAAATACATTAAATATTACACATTTATGATAAAAGTACACATGAAGTATTTTATATTTTTTACATATTCGTTTCAGTAGCTCATAATTTATTCATTTTTAAAATTAATTCAATGTCAAAGGCTTATGAAATTTTCGTAAACAAAGTAATCAAGCCATTAAAAAAAAATTGTTCAGTTGTTAATATACATGTGATAGAAGCATACAAAGTCATGATATAAAGAATGCACATAATGAAGAATACATTTCACCACACAGTTAGTAATACTATTATTTGTATATGCAGTAATATATCAGTTCTAGGTGCAAACCAAATAGTTTATACAAAAAAATTACTACCTATTAATGTCACACAAGATATACACTGGTGCAATCACACAATTAAGTAAAAGGTTTGTATGAAAGGTGCAGTAAATATTTATACAAACTAAAAATAAAATAAAATAGAATAATGGCTGAAATATGTTTAGCTGCAATTATTTTTCTTTAAGAAATAAGGCAACAGACTAATTAATAAAGTACACAGTAAATCTAAATAATCCAAACAAAACTTTCAAATTCAGATAAAAAAATAAAATAAATGTCCAGACATCTTAAACATGTCCTCATTAATAGGAACATTCTCATCAAAGTACTAGGACAGTGCTCTGTAGTACTCCAACACCAGAACAGTGCACAAGCTTCATAGTACTGGCTAGAGTTCCTGAGAAGTTTTTGGAAGGACATGTCAATGAAGGTAAGAATTTAACTTTCAAAATTTGTTACAATTTTTAGCTGCCAGGGAGTCTTTTGCTTGTTTATAGTACATATATTATTCACCTGTTTCTGATAGGACAAAACATTCAATCTCACCTCTAATATTAGGGGTCACTGAAAGAAAATTGATCATTCCACATTTCAATTTTATCATTCTAACCAGGTAACTTAGAATGTGAGCCTTATACTTCAACCTCCATGCAGCAGCAACATTCCCCGTCATAAACTTGAAAGTTTTAATAACTGAGAGGTACCATTTTGTAAAGAGAATGGAAGAGGGAGGTAGCAATTTGTAAAGAGAATGGAAGAGGGAGGTAGCAATTTGTAAAGAGAATGGAAGAGGGAAGTACTAATTTGTAAAGAAAATGGAAGAGGGAGGTACCAATTTGTAAAGAGAATGGAAGAGGGAGGTACCAATTTGTAAAAAGAATGGAAGAGGTATGTTCTAGTAAAAAGGAATCTTGAAGAATTTGAAAGAATTAATTTGTATGGTAATAAAGATGTGATATAATAAAGATATTACATGACAATTATAACTGAGAGCTTATGAATAGTTTTAATCAATGTTTATTTACCAAATCACTTGGCCTCATGTGATGATCAAATAAATTTCTTAATTCATAATTAGTGGTCATCATCATCAAGTACCAGGCCTGCTGGCGTAAGGTGATTATGTCTCTCCACAACTTTCGATCTCGACAGTTATTTATCATTTCTGTTGTTGACCTTCTGCCAAGCCATTCTCTTAAGCTGTCTGGTATTTTTTCTCTTTGCTTCCCTCTACCTCTTCGTTCCTCAATTTTTTCAGTTGTTACAATATATTCCAGTTGTTCTCTTTTCATTTTCTCTTTGCTTCCCTCTACCTCTTCGTTCCTCAATTTTTTCAGTTGTTACAATATATTCCAGTTGTTCTCTTTTCATTACATGGTCAAAAAATGATTATTGTTTCTTCCTAATATTGGAAATTAGCTCTCTTTTTGCTTTTAACTCTCTCAGAACATTTTCATTACTCATCTTAGCTGTCCATGGTATTCTCAACATTCTTCTGTAAAACCACATTTCTACAGACTCCAGTGATTTTCTTGTCTATTGTCCTAATAATTAGTGATGGTTGATAATAACTAATTAATTATTCAACTTACTCTCATGATCAGGTATTGTAACTTGTTCCACCCAATTCCTCAAAATGATATTGGTAAATAATTTTTTTTTGCTGTGGGGGGAATGGGGCTAGGCTACCGCAATGTGGAGATGTTCATATCCCCAATTGACTGTATAGTTCCTGTTCTATCTATTCATCATCTACTCGGCACAACTCGAGATCATTAACATCTTTATTTTATTATTATCAACATCTTTATTTATGTGAATTACTTCTGAAACACTGATCACAAGCAGCTTCTAAATTATTCATCTGGACTGCATCTAGCTAACTCTAACTCACTTCTTGATTAATTATACTCTATCTTGTGATACTTAATTCACACTGATTATTTATTTTTTTTTGGTTAGTGGACTCTAGAATTATGAATATAAATCATAGTTGAATCAACTTGGAGACAAATCTAATCGATACAAATCATTCCCCTCTCAATGTGCTCAGCTACTTATAGTCTATGTCACATGTCTCAGTCAACCAATGAAAAGAAGTGTTTGTGAGTTTCTGGCATACATAAGCTCCCACATGAACTTGGTGGAAAGTTGTTTGTTTCTCTGGTTGGGTCATTCGTGGACTAGAATATTCTTTATTTTTCCCTCTTGCTATTCTAGATATCACATTCAGCAAGTGACCCTTAAAGTCAGTGACCTCTCTAAATTAAGATGTAAATATCTTAGCATCTTATTGTCGTGACTTTCAACTCTAAAAGAACTCTCAACTTAAACCTGTAAACATATTGTTCTTGGCTTTAACTTTAACAATTTAGCTGCTGGTGAGTTCTTCTCTCTATCAACTTATATCTCATGTTATGTTTTTGTTCTTGGCAAAATCTAGGCATATGAATACAGGGAGTCACTAATTTGTAAAGAGAATGGAAAAGAGTGAGGTACAAATTTGTAAAGAGAACAGAATAGGGATGCACCAGTTTGTAAAGAGAATGGAAGAGGGAGCCAATGTGTAAAGAGAATGGAGGATGGAGGTAACAAAGTTTAAAGAGATTGGAAGATGGAAGTACCAATGTGTAAAGAGAATGGAAGAGAGAAGTAATAATTTATAAAGATATTGGAAATGGAGGTACCAATGTGGAAAAAAATGGAAGAGAAAGGTGCCACTTTGTAAATAGATTGAAAGAGGGAGTACCAATTTGTAAAGAGAATGGAAGAGAGATGTAAAGTGATGAGATGACAGTATCAAATAAAGGAGGCCTCAACTCTGTCCACTCACAACAAGCACCCACAAATTGAGAAATAGAGGAAGACAGTTGCAGCTATCAATGTCTGTCCTATGATACTGAGAATTGCAGGACAGTAAGGAAGAACAAATGTGTTGTCCTTTATTTCATGAACTGTGAAGTTGCTTTCAGTCAAAATGTGGAACATTTTTATTAAATTTTAGAAAGTCTTTATGGAAGATGATTACAAATTGTTTTATTTACAAACACTTGATTGCGCTTAAAAAATCATATTTATTATATTTTTCTATCATTTGGTTTAGGAGATCATAGTTGTCATTACCATTTTGTAACTAATATTGTTTGATTTTCCTTTCCTATTAAAGCCAAATTAAGTTGTTTTTGTTGTTGTTGATAAATTAATATTTTAAAAACTATTTTATTATTTTATTACTTATATATTTTTTTTAAATTGTATATTATTTATAATTTTTTATTTTAAATACATATCTGTGTGTGTTTTGTATGTTTGTTCCTGCTGAAGGCACATTGAGCCGAAACGTCATTTTGATTTGTGTCGTCCACTTACTACATAAGGTTTTAATGATACCGTTTTTTTTTCTATTTTTTTTTTCTATATTTCTTTTCATTTTTCCTTGCGCGCGCGCACGCACGCACGCACACACACACACAGAGCGAGAAAGAATGTTGAGAGTACTTTGTGGCTTTAGCTTCTGCACTGTCTAATTGACAAGTATTAATTTCACTTGCATCAAACCACAGGTCAAAGACCAAGGAATAGGACTACATTACTCTATAGGACTACATTACTATAACTTAAAGAGTCCAACTGCCAGATATATACAGATACAACACAGCCTTGTCAATGATTCCAATTTTGATCTACATCTTACATTCAGCAACCCTGGGTCCACACTCTGACTTCTAGTGTTACAATTCTAAGTATTGTTATGTTCATGAGAAGTGGAAAAGGTAAAGTCAGGTGTCTTGTTTTCCAGGAAGATATAGAAAAGGGTTATTTGTGTCAAACAACATATTTTTCCTTCATGTAGAAAGTCACATAAAGATGACTGAATCTGAGTGGAACTAGCATCTCCAATATCACTTTTACTGTTAGTATCTTGATGAGCAAAGCCATGCAACTGGTTTTATAGGGTTTAGATTATCCTGTGATCTTTCCAGAACAGAAAATGCATGACAGATAACAAGAAGAATGCATTAATTATAAATCTAAGACAACAACAAAAGTTAAGACCATTAACTCCACAAACTGGGAACAAATTAATGTATTAATTAAAATAAAATATTGTGTGGGTAGACAGTACGTCTCTAGCGAATAAAAGTTTGCCACTGTAATTATTTAAGCAAGCCCTGCTTATCTCCGCGGACTATATTTGCCTATAGGGTGAATGCAAAGCAGCATGCATAACATATGTTATAAGGCCAACCTGCATATACATCAACTGCTCTATATAATTTTAGCATCATCTTTAGTGCACATCCCACCAAAATCATCATTATCATCAATGATGATGATGATGATTATCAACAGATATCAGACAATAGTTAAGCAAGCTAAATTAATGTATCAATTACAAGTTATTACTTGTGTACAATATTATATTGTTTAATTACTTAGCTTGAACACAGAGCTTTTCTATAATCTTGTATATGTACATTTTTCATTAGTTCTGTTTCAAAATCTGATTACTAATTACATAAAGCACTTTTTTTTCACTTGCAAAGCAAAATAGGTATACAAGATTAAAGGCAACATTCATGCACTTTTGCTGAACAAGGACAATACCAAAACAACATCAATCATCAAACAACAGATCATAGACTGGTAAAACAAAATAAGCCACAGCAAGTTTCAATCAGAATTTACATTAAAGAACTAGTTTTAAAATAGAAGGGTCATTCAAGGCTGACTGAGAATTTTTTGCAAAAATAATTGATGAATAGTCAGAATATGATAAAATTAGCGTGGACATGATGTAATCTTTCTAGAATATTTTGCAGGTGTGAGTGATGCCTTCTCTACTACACATATTTGGGTCTTTGGTCTACTTACTATGCCATACTTTTTATAGTTCTTCTCCTCTAGTCCCTTATGAGACACTTCGGTTTTCTCCTCTATAAAAAATTTTTTTCTGTGCTTCTTACCCCTCATTTATTTTTACTGTACCCCACTCTCAGACATCTCACTCTTAGCGTCTTTTTACACCTGTGAGACTACTATTCGATTCTTTCTCCTTTGTGTTTGCACACTGACCCTTGTGTTTACTCCTCTGGTTCTGTTTACATTTACGCACTTTTTCGCACGATTTTCGACGTTCACGACAGCCGCACTTGGTTACGATTTTATTTTGGATTTGACAGGATAGTTTTACTTTTTGTTGTTGTTTTCTTTAACACATTTCGATTGTTTTTGTTTTGGTTGTTTCGTTATTAATTTGTGTGTGTGTGTTTTTATTGTTTGTTCCTGATGAAGGCCTATTGAGCCGAAACGTTGTTTAGTCTGTGTCGTCCACTTGTCACGTAAAGCTTCTTACATACCTTTTTTTATTTTTAATTTTTCCTAGAATATTTTGCACCTGGCCTGACATACTTGGCGCAACCACAGCAGTTGCAGCAATAAAAGCAGCAAGCAGTACAGGCGTACAAGTGAAACAGTGATGTATAATCAAATTTCCTGCGCAGTAGTATGTTAAACCAGCTGAAATTTCATGAAGAATTCAAGTACAGTATAAGGAATGCTGTCACAGGCAAGAGTGTTTGAATGATGTGAACAATTTCACAATGAACAGAAACTGATAAGTGAAACACATAGACACATTCACCAAACTATAGTCACAGCAATGAAGATTACACTGGAGAGTATGGGATTCTTCACAACAGTATAGAAACTACGAGGGAACATTACAACCAAGATGAATATCAGTATCAGCAATGTTGATACAATCATTCATGAGCACTTATGCTTCTGCAAAATCTGTGCAATAAGTTCCCCAAAAGCTGATGTTTGATCAGAAGTGAGCATGCAAGAAGTTTTGTGAACAGGTCTCGAGCCAGTTTCAAGCCAATGATGATTTTTTGTTTACCAAACATCAGGTGTGATAAAACATGTTGGCACAACTTCACCACAGAGACCAAAAGAAGTAGCATGGAGTGTTTGACATAAGGGCTCTAGCCAAGAAAAGCAAAACACAGCCATCTACAGTAAAGAGCATGGGAACTGTATTCTAGGACATAAACAATGTTATCCATGAGGTTTTCCTGGAGAAAAAGATCAAAGAGTCCAGTAAAGGTATGGATTTCAGCATAATAGTGTTATTATCTATGTGGATATCCTTGAGAAGAGAGTCAAAGATAATATCCAGTATTACTGCATGTTGTTGACTAGCACAGTAAAAAACTGTGGGCCTCGGTAGCCGAGTTGGGATAACCACCCGACTGGACTACCGACGTTCGGACAACCCATGTTCGATTCCCACTGGGAGCAGTGTGAATTGTACTCGTGGTTGGAAAAAAAAAAATACCCCCACGGTCGACCCAGCCGTTTGCAGAAATGGATACCAGGGTATTACCCTGGGAAGGTGAGGAATGTTGCTTCGCATCTGAGTTTCGATGCTTGAGGCGACACTATACAGAAATCTCCAAACATTTCTGGATAGGCGGCTGAGCATATATGGGTGTAAACTCACGTGCTAAGACACCAGTTCAAGTCTCGTACTTTACCTTTACCTTTACCTTACAGTAAAAAAAGTCCATTCACATAACAACAAAAAAAATCTGGGGAGTTGTCTGTAAATGTAATTCTACTTCATGACAATACCTGCATACATTATATTATTTCCCTATAACTTTTATTATATTATTTCCCTATAACTTTTATTCCTTAATCTCAAATAAGTTAAGAGGGACTTAATTTTAACAACTTTAGATAAGCAGATGGTATAGTACTGATATCCAAGAGCAAAACAAAAAATCATTAATAGATGCACTTACTGAAGAATGTGAGAAATAGGGACTCGGTTTAAATTAAAAGAAAACAGAAAAAGTGGTAGTCTCAAAAGAAAAGATTTCATCCAAGTTCAATATATATAAAAGTAAAGAGTAAAGTACCCCCGTCACGCCAAGTGGCGTATAGGGAAATATGGTGTTAGTGACCCTATATTTTACAGACCTTCAGCACATGATTTTTGGGGTAATGTGGTCAGTATTACGCCCGTGCTGCTTTACTTTCCCAGAAAAAAATCCGGTACCCATTTAAGGCTGGGTGAACCCGGAAGCCGTCGGTTGGGATCGAACCCTACCCCTTGTCCGTGGTAGTCCAGTTCACTAACCACTGAGCAATCGCGGCTCCCTTCAATATATATGCCAATGGTAAAAGCCACAGACGAATAGATGGTTCTAGATATCTGGGTACAAGTTAACATCTGATATAGATGGTTCTAGATATCTGGGTATAAGTTAACATCTGATATAGATGGTTCTAGATATCTGGGTATAAGTTAACATCTGATAGAAGATATCTTATTCAAATGAAAAATAGAATTCCAGAGGCCATGACAATTTTTAATAAAATGAGAAATGTTACGCAATGAGTCATTGTCAGTGAAAAGTTAGAGAGTTTTACAATGCTACATAGAGCCAGTGCTGCTTATAGTCTAAAGGTGGAAAAGGGATCTGGTTGATCCGGAGTGATTAATGGGAAAAGATGTTGTATCTATAATCAACATATTACAGGAACAATCAGTCTGCATACGTTTTAAGAAATGCAGGGTCGGATGGTGGAGCGGACATGGAGATTCCCCAACTGCAATGAAACTGATTCCAAGAACAGAATAAGTGTTGCTTTATGGTTGTGAATAATAGACCAGTCAGGTGCATAATGGTAGAATGTCAGGTAGAATCAGCTGATATGTGCTTTTTTTTAAAAGAATGCTGAAAATGCCATGAAAATTTAAAAAAAAAAAAAATTAGGTACTAAAAGAGGAAGAGAGAAAGATTATAAAAAAATTATAAAATCAATTTGGTATTAAAAGATGAAGATAGAAAAATTATAAAATCAATTAGGTATTAAAAGATGAAGTTAGAAAAATTATAAAATCAATTAGGTATTAAAAGATGATGGACAATAGACCAGAAAACAGAATAGAAAATTGAGGCCTTTGAAATGTGGATTTACAGAAGAATAGGTAGAATTGGATGGAAAGAAAAGAAAACAAACGAGGAAGTTTTAGAACGACTAAGGGTGAAAAAAGAACTACTAAACACAATTAGAGCAAGACAAATGAAATTTTTTGGTCATGTTAAAGACACAACAGTCTAATAAAAGTAATATTAGAGGGGAAAATACAAGGTAAAAGAGGCAGAAGCAGACCAAGACTAACATGGACGAGTAACATCAAAAGATGGACAAGTCAGCCTATGACAATCTACACCATCAAAGCAAGAGACAGAGTGGAATGGCGCTCCATGGTAGCCAACCTTGCGGAAAAGGCACCCAATGATGGTGATGATTAAAAGATGAAGATAGAAAAATTATAAAATCAATTAGGTATTAAAAGATGAAGATAGAAAAATTATAAAATCAATTAGGTATTAAAAGATGAAGAAGAAGAAGAGAGGAAGATTATAAAACAATTTAGAGAAAGGAGGTCCAGATTAGTGGGGAATGTGTGAAGAGGTGGGTTGGAATACCTTGTAACAACAGGAAAAATAGATGGTTGGAGAGATAGAGGTAGGAAAAGGGAATAAGATGCTGGATAGATTAATGATGTGGCAAGAAAAGATCGATGGCGGAACTGTTACAACACACACAAAATCTAGGGTTATGGAGAAACATGGTATCCAATGCTTCTCAGCACGGACAATGAATTAATGAATGAACATTATTGGTCCCCTGTTCAGGTATGATATCCTCATTATCATCAAGTACCATACTGGTTGGCGTTGGCGATCATGTCCTTCCACAATCTTCTATCTACAGTGCATCATATGAGTTCTGTTGTTGACTGTTTTCCATGCCATGACACAAAGCTATCCAGTATTTTCTCTCTTTGTCGTCCGCGATCTCTCTTTCCTTTTATTTTGCCAGTTGTAACCAAGTATTCCAACTTTCCTCTTCTCATGATGTGCCCAAAAAATGTTGATTGCTTCTTTCTGATGTTTCTTAGGAGCTGCCTTTTTGTGTTGGCCTCTTTGAGAACTTCCTCATTGGTCTTTTTAGTTGTCCAAGGAACTTCCAACATTCTTCTGAGAAATCCCATCTCTGTGGCCTCTAATCGTCTTTTCATTTGTTTGTCTATTGTCCATGATTCGCTTCCATAGGTCAGAATTGGTTCTATATAGCATCGATGAACTCTCTTTCTCATTTCTATTGACATAGATTTGTTGCATAAGATATTTTTTCATTTTCTGAAATGCTATTTTCGCCTGAGCTAGATTACTGAATAGTAATGCTTTAGATTACTAAATAGTGGACAGTTCTAGAGTATATGTAGAGTATAGATTCAGCATTCTAAAGGTCTTCTCTTGATTGAAACATGACAAAGCATTCTCATGGTATATAAACAAAAGAAACATGATAGGGCATTCTACTGGTATGTCATCAATGGAAATATGACAGAGCATTTACTGGTACGTCATCATGGAAACATGACTGAGCATTCTACTGGCATGTCATCATGGAAACATGACTGAGCATTCTACTGGTATGTCATAAATGGAAACATTATGGAGCATCCTACTGGTATGTCATTATGGAAACATGACTGAGCATTCTACTGGTACTGAGCGTTCTGCTCGTATGTCATCAATGGAAATTTGCATATTGCATTCTACTGCTATGTCATCAATGGAAATTTGCACATTGCATTCTTCTGCTATGTCATCAATGGAAATCTGCACATTGCATTCTACTGCTATGTCATCAATGGAAATTTGCACATTGCATTCTACTGCTATGTCATCAATGGAAATTTGCACATTGCATTCTACTGGTATGTCATCAATGGAAATTTGCACATTGCATTCTACTGCTATGTCATCAATGGAAATTTGCACATTGCATTCTACTGGTATGTCATCAATGGAATTTTGCACATTGCATTCTACTGCTATGTCATCAATGGAAATTTGCACATTGCATTCTACTGGTATGTCATCAATGGAAATATGACAGAGCATTCTACTGGTATGTCATCAATGGAAATATGACAGAGCATTCTACTGGTATGTCATCAATGGAAATATGACAGAGCATTCTACTGGTATGTCATCAATGGAAATATGACAGAGCATTCTACTGGTATGTCATCAATGGAAATATGATGGAGCATTCTATTGGCATGTCATCAATAGAAATAGGACAGGGTATTCTACTGATACATCATCAATAGAAACATGATAGAGAATTCTACTGGTATGTCATCAATAGAAATATGACTGAGCATTCTACTGGTACATCATCAATGGAAACATGACAGAGCATTTACTGGTATGTCATCATGGAAACATGACTGAGCATTCTACTGGCATGTCATCATGGAAACATGACTGAGCATTCTACTGGTATGTCATAAATGGAAACATTATGGAGCATCCTACTGGTATGTCATTATGGAAACATGACTGAGCATTCTACTGGTATGACATAAATGGAAACATGATGGAGCATTCTAATGGTATGTCATAAATGGAAACATGACTGAGCATTCTACTGGTATGACATAAATGGAAACATGAAGGAGCATTCTAATGGTATGTCATAAATGGAAACATGGCAGAGCATTCTACTGGTATGTCATAAATGGAAACACAATGAAGCATCCTACTGGTATGTCATCATGGAAACATGACTGAGCATCCTACTGGTATGTCATTATGGAAACATGACTGAGCATTCTACTGGTATGACATAAATGGAAACATGATGGAGCATTCTAATGGTATGTCATAAATGGAAACATGGCAGAGCATTCTACTGGTATGTCATAAATGGAAACACAATGAAGCATCCTACTGGTATGTCATCATGGAAACAAGACTGAGCATTCTACTGGTATGACATAAATGGAAACATGATGGAGCATTCTAATGGTATGCACAATGAAGCATTATACTGGTATGTCATCAATGGGAACATGACAGTCACCTGAGCCTATTAAGCTAGAGGATTTGTACAGCATGACTATCACCCCTCTTACTTGTTCTTGCATTTAAAGGAGAAATGGTGAGCACAAGGCCAAGGATTCCTGAGAGCAGCATATGATCAGTACTTCTGTAAGGATTTGAGTGCTAAGGAATTATAGAAGTGGAAACATCAAGAATATAATAATTTCATACAGTGTGCCCTCATAGCATTATGATCAGACAAAATGAGAAATCAAGAACCACTCATTCCAATGTTGTGCTACCAATGCCAGACTTGGAGTCTAGATGCAAGAACAATAAGAAAGATAACCACTAGCGAGACGAAATATGTTAGACGAATGACAGGAAACAACCTTAGGGATAAGATCAGATATAATGAACTGAGAAAAAAAACTAGGAATAATTCCTGCCATAGAGTACATAAAGAGACAACAGATAGAATTGTTTGGCCACATGATAAGGCAGAATGATCAAAACACAACATAATGGGCCTTCAATAAATGTTGCAAGAACATCAGACCCAAAGATCGACCACGAAAAAGATGGATTGATGGAGTATTAGAAACACTAGGAAACATAATAGCAGGAGAGGCCAACAGAAGAGCAAAAGACCACAAATTATGTCTCCCCTGTGGGGTGATGAGACAGGAGAAGAAGGAACACTCAATAGGTAAAAGCAAGATCATAAGAGGAAATGCACAAAATGATAGCAGGTGAGCAATGCAATTTACTGAAAACAAGAAAAGATTGAGCATGTTATACATTATCAAGAAAACAATTATTTGAAGGTGAATTGTGATTATCACAAGATCAGCTATTAAATAGTTTTCCCAGCTGTTTTGTTTCTTTATATATTTGAATATTAGTCAACACATCTAGCACCAATTCAGAGCTTCTCTCAACAAGTAAAATATAAATTCAACTACAAACCAAATGTGGTAGATTACATTTGTCCTAATTATACCACTTAAAGAGTTACACCACTGGCACATGACTGAAAAAAGCACACAAAAATATAAAAAGCAAGGATATTAAGGTTCTACCAAACAAGGTTATGTTTTAGTGTTTCACTACATCTATTCAAACTCTACACAAGCTGCTAGCAGAAAAATATGAATTCAGAAATTGCTCCAGCTGTAAAGGGAAGCCATGTCATGCATTAGATTCAAGTAATGAAAGCAGTTGTGATGTTCACTTAAAATAGAATGAGAAAAGACATTTTTATATCTTCAGCTGATGCTTATTATATAGAATATTTAAAAAAATAACCAAACAAACTGTTTGTTAAATAAACCAACACCCATTAGTTAGAGCTCTCAGTTAGAGCGTCCACAAGGTTTGTTTTAAACTCACGAAAAAATCAATTTAGAGATCAGACATTTTGTAAAAGTCTTTAACAACTAATTTCTTTAACTCAAACAGGCCATGACGGACAGCACATTATATTTAAACGGGTAAATAGTGGACCTGACCTGCCTATATGTTTTAAAAATACCTGAGGTAAACAAAGACAGGGCTTCATGGTAGAAATGTAATATGGAAACAGCTTAGTGATCTTAGATGGATTTTCATATCCAAGAAGACTTTTTTTTTTCAAGGAAAATTATCACAGACAGGAAATTGACACATTGTTAAATATAAGCAGAGCTAATAAGACTTGTTTGTTGCTATCAGGAGCAAGAACAATAACTGGACAGGAAACTCCTCAGTGTCCTTGTTGAATATCTTAAAACAGTTAAAGCCTAGACTAAAAGACTAGGATAATCACCAAAAGGAGATGCACTACCAGATGGATGAGAAAGAACAAAGAAGTGATCTTCTAATGTTAAAAACGCAAACTCCCTCAATGAGATAGAGCTGCTTGCACAGAACAGAGACAAATGGTGAGATTTGATAAAATATCTTTAAAATAATTGAAAACTGCTAGAATAAAAATTTAGACAAGAGAAGGAGTATCTTGGTCTACGCCCTATGGGCCGGCTAACAAACACAAATTCCCAAAAGTACAAAGTAGTGACAAAAGGAGTTATACAGTTTTCTCTTTCTTTCCTTTCTTATTTACCTTTCAGCGTCAAGGGGAGATATGGTTCAGTTTCTTGCTCTACTATTGATCTCTTCTGCTATTTTACCTCCAAGTGTTTCCAGAATTCCATTTATCCACCTTTTTCTTGGTCGGCCTCTTGGTTTGGTGTTCTCAGAACGGTTTTAAAAAAAGCACTAACTTTACGGCATTGATGTCATTTCAGGTATGCAGGGAGAGGAAAATTATAGGACTGAAGTATAAAGACCACATGTCCAGGGCAGTTGCCATAAGGCATTTAAGCAGAGTAATAAGATATGTAAGTGTGTGTGGCATCTCTCTCCAGGTGATGGAGAATGTGGTTTACTTTAAATCATAAATGGGAGCTGCGATAGCTCAGTGGCTAGTGAACTGGACTACAAAGGACAAGAGGTCAGGTTCGATCCTGATCAACGATTTCTGGGTTCACCCAGCCTTAAATGAGTATGGAATTTTATTGCAGGAAAGTAAAGCAGCATGGGTGTAATACCGACCACATTACCCCAAAAATCATCATACACTTGGCATGACGGGGCACTTTACTTTACTTACTTAAATCATAAATGTTTAAGAATTTTATTACTTCTAATCAGTCAATTCTTCCTGCGGTAAATGTTAGCCAAAGAAATAAGCTACTTTAAAGACATTTTACAGGTTTAGCTTGTCAATTTCACAAACGCAGAGAAATATTGACCTGTAAACTATCCATTAGTATATTCTGCATTAAACACTACCACAGCACGTATGAACTGCTATACTTAACCTTTGCCTTTTGCTCTTTTAAGTTTATTAATTTGTTTTGATGTTGAACCATCATTTTTGTCTTAAACAAATTATCAATATTAAAGAAATGTAAAGAAGTTCATGAGACACGCATCAGAAACTATCTTTATTACAGCCACTGGAATAATAGATTTAAGGAAAAATTAAACAAAGACAATACTAAGAAGAGAATAAATAAAGGTAGGCCTATTAGAGAACAATGGTAAGCTTAAACAAGAAAGAGTCAATCCAACAAGACCACCACATTCACAAAGATGCATTAAAACACTCATGAGAAGAGTGTAGATTGACTGGTTAAAAATTTTAAATGACAGACACTGACAATGTCCAAATAAATAAAAAGAGACAATGAAATGTTAGCTTCTTTTAAAGCATTCATTTAAAAATGAGTGTCCACTTCAATTATTAAAATGATTTCTGCTCTCTAATTTAAAAAAAAAATGAAATGGGAAATTGAATTAGTAAAAATGTTATCAGAATATTGATGTGAATATCAAGGCATACAAGCACACCCACCCCCTTTTTTCCCAAACTAAAAAAAAATAATTAAAAATATACCCGATGTATATACAAAACAAAACCCCATAACAAAAGATTTATAAAAACTTTTGACAAATAATCAAGAAAAATAAAGGCAACTGAACTTCCCACATGGAAAAAAACAAAGAAGGACTAAAAAATAAGACCCATCTCAGGTCAAAGCTAACCTCAAATTCTAAAAGAAAGAAAATAAATGTGTGACACAACAAGTTTTTTTTTAAAAAGTAAAAACTAATCACAACAAATATGTCAAAGCAACAGCTGAAGAGAAGAAATCAGTAAGTCTTACTTATCCCTTCAGTGAATGTGTTGGATTGGATATCTCCTCTAAAAATAGATTTAGTCAGCCTTGACCGCATTGTGTGCTGGAGGTCAGAGGCTAAAGGTCGCCAGTCATACCCTGCAGAAAATTATAACATCCAAACATACATGAAATATGTTGCTCTCTTCACGCTATAACAACAAAGAAAACATTAAATCAGAACCAGTCGAGTGTTTGTTGTCACTCAAAATCAAGCTGATTTCAAAAGTTAGCTGGTGTTGATCTTCTCACCATCACTTGACTTGTCTGCTGGAATATTCTGATTACCTACATAATATATGATTTATTTCCACTTTCTAAACATCAGTCCTCGTCCCCTTTCTATGAACTTATAAAGTAGGATAAATGTCAGATAGATAGTGATCACTTAATATATAACAACAATGTTCAACCACAAGAAAGATCACTTTATGCTGCTGACGATCAATAATTTTGTTTCATTTTGACAGATTTGATTGTCTCTAAGAACAGATATGTGTATTTGAATTATTTGTAAGAAAAGAATGAGTGCTAAATATATCACTTAATCAGGGCCCACATTTCTGAGGTACACATAGCAACTTCAATTTATCCTGACATGAGTAACTGACATACAAAATGATGACCAGTATTTCTGGAAGGGAATAATATAATCTCTTTCTGAGGACTGTGGAATTATATAGGGATAGAAAAATCTATATTGTGTCTATTTAATTATTTTTATTATTAGCATGATGTGTTAATGTTGTTTCATATAATTTCTAGTTTTTAAAAGTTATTTTAGAAAACTGATTTACATCATCATCATCAAGTACTGTGCCTGCTGGCGTAGGTGATCATGGCTATCCACAACTTTCGATATTGACAGTTATTTATCATTTCTGCTGTTGACCTTCTGGCAAGCCATTCTCTTAAGCTGTCTGGTATTTTTTCTCTTTGCTTAACTCTATCTCTTCATCCCTCGATTTTTCCTGTTGTTACAATATATTCCAGTTGTTTTGTTCTCATTACATGGCCAAAAAAATAATGATTGTTTCTTCCTAATATTGATATTAGATGATTGTTTCTTCCTAATATTGGATATTAGCTCTCTTTTTGCTTTGGCCTCTTTCAGAACGTTTTCATTACTATTCTTAGCTGTCCATGGTATTCTCAACATTCTTCTGTAAAACCACATTTCTACAGCCTCCAGTAATTTTCTTGTCTGTTGTCCTATTGTCCATGATTCACATCCATATGTTAAGACTGGCTCTATATAACATTTAAAAACTCGTTTTCTTGTTTCTATTGCCAAAAATGGATTGCACAGTATCTTCCTCATTTTTTTTTAAAGCTGCTTTTGCCTGAACCATTCTGCATCTCACCTCTGTTGTACATCTACCATCTCAGGTTAACAATGCTCCCAGATATTTAAATTGATTTACCTGTTTTAATATTGTTCCACTTGTCTTTATTGTGCACTGAGGTGATGTCTTTTTCTTCATTGTTACCATTACCTCTGTATTTTTGCTATTAAGGCTGAGTCCTTTATTTTTGCTTTCTTTCACTATGATGTCTAACATTTCTTGTAACTCATTTTCACTCTTAGCAGTTAAGACTGTATCATCAGCATACCTTAGATTATTTATATTATGACCTCTGATTGTTATTCCAGGCATGCCCCTTATGGATCTTAAAATAATCTCACTATAAATATTAAACAAATCTGGTTACAGCACACAATTGATTTACACAAATTTATTTATCCTAAAGTCAATAATCTTTATACATCTCTCAGGCGTCTTGGTGTAACCACAACATCAAAAATGAATATATAAAACAATAACACAATAGTACATCAGTATTGGAATTAGACCTTGTTAACATTGCTATACAACTTGGATGAACTATCACTATTTGGCACTAATAAACACTTCATTTCTTTGTTAGAGAATGTATAGGACACTGTCTGTCACAAAAAATAATGGTTACTGTGATCAAAAGATGATGTTTGTCAAAAGATGCCTTTTCTTCCTTCTAAGATATGTCATTGAGAATCAGTCTCTTCTTCTTAGCATACCCATAAAGTAGACGTGTTGTGTCATTGGTTTACTGCAAAGCCACGATATCTGCACCTTTTGGCTCGACATATCTGTTTTCAGCATGGGTAGATTTGCTTATTTTAGCCTTGACAGCAACCATTTTAGGTCTACTCTTTTTCCTTTAACGTTCATAAGTGTACACAGGACCTTCTGTTTTTCCACCATTTTTTTAATTTAAAGAGGGCTAGACATCAGATCTCACTATTCAGAGACCAGGGGAGGGTAAAGCCACATGGTAACTACAGATTTGATTTTAGAATTAGTAACTTGTCTCAATTTGAGCTCGCCTGCACTCAGGTCTGTATTTTATTGTCTGACCATATCTGGATCCATCTTTAACAAGCTTTTTCCAGTCAGTTTTTTTCTCATAAAGGTTCCTCCTTTCCAATCTCATTTACAGATGTCTTTGTAGTGTAGAAGGGATCTTACTTTGCTTCTATTGCTAGAAGTTGTTTTACCACAGATAAACATCATGTAATTGTCATTTGAGAATCTGTCCAACCCACACTCAGCATTGGTGGCTCAGCCCTCTGAATGTGACATTACAAAAGAAACATGCTTGAAATATTTTTGTCACTTTATCTCTTTCTAGGTGAATCCAACCCTCTAATATGACATTACAAGAAGAAACACGCTTGAAATCTCTTTGTTACGTTAAATCTCCAAGTGAACATCTCAGGCAGCACATGTCTCTCTTCATGTTCCAGAAGCTTTCAGTCATGCAGTCTTTTCTCCTGTCTGAAGCTTGCAGCACATGTGGAGTGCAATAATTGTTAGATAAACCTCATTCTCTATGACAATATCTTACTGGTTCGACTATTCCTAGGTCACTATCCTAGACAGCACATTTCAGGACTAACCTACTCTCATTCACCCACAGAACAATGACACAATACAAACAATATTTCTGACTGCATAGAGTGTGAATGGAATGAAGAAACTGTTTAAGGTTTACTTCAACAGCAACCCAAGTTAACACAGACTGCACATTTTGGTACTGACTTCTAATGCCCAAGATAACCTGGGATCCACTATAAGGGGATTAAGAAAATAATAATTATAGATGATACCATGTGATACTGACAAAATTCAAAGGAAACAAATAAACAATTAACAATAATTCATTTACTCGCATCAAATAAATAAAAAGCTATTCTTCTGAAATAAATAAGCATGAATGGTTATTCTAGCATGTGGAGTGAAACAGAATAAGATAAAAATTAAGGTTAAAAACATAGAAACCAATGTAACATTCAAGTACAGTACACTTCATGACTGCAAGCAAATGGACACTGCAAAACTTAAGTAGTCTGATAAGTATTGCCTTAAAGATCTAATCTGCCTACTCGGTTAATTTGTCTTTTTCTCAATCAAGTTGTTAATTCAAAACATTTGTTATTTTGGTTTTTTAGTACCTTCAGCTGCAAAAAAATGTAGCAACACCTTTACTAAAGTTAAAGCTTGTCTCCAACCAAACTTATTCAGTTTAGAGATGATTAAATATATAGAATGCACAAAGAAAAAAGTAAAACAATTACAGTGGCAAATTATATCAGAGGAACATCATTATTTATGGGTGCTCTGGTTGTAAAACTACTTATTAGAAATGAAATCAGCCAATGGCAAGAACTGTGGTGGTTATCTAAGCAAATCTTCTGAAAGGTCCAAAAGCAGGCTTCTTTTAAGATGTGTGTTGAACAACAAGTAGGAAGCAATATTCTAGAGGTGATGAAAGCCTGGCTCATGAAAGTGAGATATGTTTGTAAATATACTTTCGATTTGTAACAAATCTTTCGAACATGATGAGAATATGTACAAGTGTAATCCACACTTACATTGCCGTTGGTTCAAGTATGATGTCATCATTTTGGAACAAATTATTTATCAAAAGTGCTTTATTTATTTTACTTATCTAAGCTTGGACTGCACTTAAATCACCATAGACAGAAACAATTTATGCAAATGAAATTTTAAACTAAAAGAAACTGCAAACCTTACTTTTTTAAAAACTGATATGCACATAATCATAAGATATAAACTGCAAACCTTACTTTGTTAAAAACTGATATGCACACAATCATACGATATTATTTTTCAAGAGAAATTAAAAGCAGTACAAGTTATACATACTTAAATGCAGTATAAAAATGTGTTAACTTAGGTCTTCAGTGCTGAGCATAACACAATGAATTGCATTGGTACATAACAGCCTTGTGACTTAATTTAACTTTTATTACCTGCTATTACACTAAAGAACACAGCTTTAATATACAGAATTTAACTTTTAATAAATGGGATTCTTTTTTACATTATAAACATTTCAATATTAAATTAATGGCAGCACATCATATAATTATTTTATAGGAAGGATTTTGAACAGCAGATCAGGTAGCATGCATATCAGAACCCTAGACATATAACTCCAGAACAGGCAGACTGACCAATGGTACCAATTATAATGTAATTTAGGGTATGCCTGTACTTGACTAAAATGGACAGAATGAAGTCCATTAGTGCTTCTGTCCAATATAGTGATGGGGGCCTTGGTAGCCTAGTTGGGAAAACCACCCACGTTCGGACAACCCGTGTTCGATTCCCGTTGGGAGCAATGTGAGTTGTACTCGTGGTTGGAAAAAAAAAATACTCCCACGAGCGACCCAGCCGTTGGCAGAAATGGGTACCAGGGTATTACCCTGGGAAGGTGAGGAATGTCACCTCGCATCGTGAGTTTCAATGCTTGAAGTGACACTATCCAGAAATTTCCGAACATTTCTGGATAGGCGGCCGAGCACATATGGGTGGAGACTCACATGCTAAGACACCGGTTCAAGTCTCGTACTTGACCTTTACCTAATATAATAATAAATTGAAAATTTGCCTGTGCTTATAGCCTGGATTAAATCTTTATCTATAATTTTTTAGTCTGTGAACTACCCAACCTCTTCAAATTACTGGTGACATTTGTAGAAGAGCCATCTGTACATTCATGGATCCAAAAATAATTTTGAGTAATTAATTTCCATGTAATTTTTCTATCATCAATTTTCTATTTAGCCTGTTCATGTTTCTATTTTCTTGATATCTCCTACTTCTTCTATGAGTTTTGTCAGCATGTATCTCTCTCCACATTTCAGAAGTACTTGGTCTAATGTCACCCATATCACCAGGGTATGGCTCACAGTCCCCTTCAGGTCCTCATAGTGTCCCCACAGTTTTGGTTGTATCTATCTATCTATTGACCTTTCGAGCCGTAACCGGCCCATAGGGCGTAGACCAAGATACACCTTCTCCTATATGAATTTTTGTTCTAGCAGTTTTCTTTTAAAGATATTTTATCAAATCTCGCCATCTGTCTCTGTTCTGTGCAAGCAGTTCTATCTCATTGAGGGAGCCGATTCCTGCTGCTCTTGCCTCTCTCATCAATGTTCTTTTCAGTGTCTCCCTGGGTCTTCCTCTTTTTCTTTTACCTGTTGTTTCCCATATGAGGGCTTGCTTTGCTATTCGATTATTATCTCTTCTCATCACATGTCCAACGTATGACCATCGTCTTTTCTTTATTACTGAAGATATTAGTGGTTGATTGGCGATTTCTCTAATTTCCTCGTTTGTTTTGAATTCGTTCCATTCTATACCAAGTATTTTCCTTAGACATTTATTTTCGAATGCGTTCAACTTTGTTTCTATATCTCTTGTTTTTTTCCAGCTTTCACACGCATACGTAAGGGTTGATAGTACATTTGATTTGAATAGCCTAAGTTTTGTGTTTGTGCTAATGAGTTTTGATTTCCACAACTTTTCAAGGCTTCTGAAAGACATTGCTGCTTTAGCCAGTCTGATTCTAATTTCTTTGCTCGTATCCCTTGGTTGTATGTCATTGCAGATATGGGCCTACCACTGAGACAAATTGTGGTTGTCATTTATCATCTCTTTTGTCAGAGTTCTCATCTCAAGTGGAATGCCAGTTATGGAAGTGTGCATGATTAGGTAGTAGTAGTGGTTTGTGACTGGGTGAATAGGTTTTGGTTTAGTTTGAGCTAGTACTAAGTCATTTTGTATTAGTTCACTGTACTAAGTCATTTTGTATTAGTTCACTGTACTAAGTCATTTTGTATTAGTTCACTGTACTAAATCATTTTGTATTAGTTCACTGTACTGTCATTTTGTATTAGTTCACTGTACTAAGTCATTTTGTATTAGTTCACTGTACTAAGTCATTTTGTATTAGTTCATTGTACTAAGTCATTTTGTATTAGTTCACTTGATATTGTCAAAGAACTGCTCTTTTTAAACTTTCTCCTACCACAGTTTTGATGCTTTGCTCCAGTGGATGGTTCAAGAACCTCTTGCATTTCTGTCAGCTGAATTACATTCATGTGTCATCTATCTTTCATCAAGAGAAGGTCTCTCAGTTTCTAAAGTCTCTGTAGGCATGGCTTTTATTAAATTAGCAATTTTGTGAGCAGATTGGTTCAGTTTTTGGCTAATTTATCTCAACTGTTTCGGATGCTGTGACTCATGAAGCAAGTAATATCATATCCAAGGGTTGTCTACCTCCCAGCATAAAGTCTTTTCACAATTTTGCTATACCCACCCCACTTGACATCTGCCCACATTTGTGTTAGTTCTACTCAATTACAGACATGCACTAGTACTAAGTTGTGGACACAATGGTTGACAACCAAGCATATGCAGCCAGCTATGTTCTAACTGGCCCCTTTTCAGTGATGTAGCATGAAGGCTTCACCAGGTTACATGTCAGTAAAGATCACCTGGTCAATTAGACCTACCAGTAGTGAATAACCAGTTGTGATTTTAATTAATCATTACAATTGAGACTTTCTTCTTTGTTTCATCCTACTACTTGAAACATGTAGCTTCACAAAGAGGAGGCATGTGAAATTTTTCTGGCCTTTGCTAGTTGTGCAGTTTGAGTAGTTGTCATGTCAATTTACTTACTGTCTCTTTGATTCTATCTATCCATTTTTTTCTGGGTTTCCCTTCTGCTCTGTAGCTGAAAGTCTTCATGTAATGGGCTTAAGCTACAGGTTGGCTGGATTTTATTCTGATCAGATGTCCAAACCATTTGAATCTCTGTTGCTCCATGTAGCACACTCACTATTTTTCTCAAGGCCTCATTTCTAATATCTCTTTTAGTTTTATTTACAACTTTACTTACACGTTTCATTTAGCATGTTCACATTTTGCAGAGGCTAACAGATGCTTAATTATATAATGGCAGAGCATTCTAAAAGCGGTTCTCTGTGAATGAGGTTCAGTTTCTGAAGGACACATGCGATGATTTGTTTGCAATGACCTTTGATCACTTATCAATCCACTTAAGATGGACAATAAATTGTGTGACTGTGCATGCATGAGGCACATGTAAAAAAAAAAGAACAACAGCAAATTATAAATCAATAAGAGAGGCTGTATGCCAATGCCTGGGCAAAATGTTCAAATAAAAGTAATTCCTACTTTGTCATAATTTTTTAATGTTTGCTAAATAAGAGGCCAAAGCAAAAGAGAACTAATTTCCAATATTAGGAAGAAACAATCATCATTTTTTGGTCATGTAATAAGAAGAGAAGAGAAAATAATTGTTATCTGGCCAATTTGAAGCTGAAACACCAGCAGCAGAATTAGATGTAAATTTAGATGACTTCACCTTGAGTGAAATAGAAACCACCTTAAAGCTAATGACCAATAACAAGGCTGCTGGAGAGGATAAGTTAACAGCTGAGATCCTCAAGGCAATTGATAGCCATAATTT
Organism: Megaustenia siamemsis; assembly: GCA_032433765.1. Lineage (NCBI taxonomy): Eukaryota > Metazoa > Mollusca > Gastropoda > Stylommatophora > Ariophantidae > Megaustenia > Megaustenia siamemsis. The sequence continues at coordinate 65,836,039 of JAVIAB010000008.1, forward strand.
AATACATCTCCAAAAAATGTTCAACATCATTTGGAAAACAGAGAAGACGCCTCATAAATGGAAAAAAGGAATCATTGTTAAGATCCCAAAAAAGGGCAATCTTAGAGATTGTAACAATTGGAGAGGCGTGACACTTTTGTCAGTTGCCTCAAAATTATTCTGTAAAATCATCCTAAATAGAATAAAGGATTCAATAGATACAGTAATGCGTGAAGAACAGGCTGGGTTTAGAAAAGGGAGAAGCTGTCTTGACCACATTTTCACTCTACGACTTATATTGGAGGAACACATTGAAAAGCAAAAACCTTTTGTACTTAACTTCATCGACTTCAAAAAAGCATTTGATAGTATTCATAGAGATTCTTTGTGGAAAATTCTGAAGCAATATGGCTTACCATCAAAAATCATAAATATTATCAAAGACATGTATGATGGTTACACATGTGCAGTTCGAACAGAGGAAGGACTGAGCGAATGTTTCCCAATAGAAACTGGGGTTAAACAAGGATGTATTTTATCGCCCTTGTTATTTGGAATTGTTATGGACTTCATAATGAAGAAATGCTGCACTGGTAATAAAGGCATCGAATGGATACAAGGAGACCATTTGGAGGACCTGGACTTTGCTGATGACATAGTTCTCATCAGCAATCAGATAAAAACGATGCAGGAAAACACAAATGAACTATCATCAATAGCCAGCAAAATTGGGCTTGAGGTCAATCATGAAAAGACTAAAGTCATGAAAAGTTTAATTCCAACAAGTGACAAAATATACATGGAAAACAAACCAGTAGAAGAGATCGATCACTTCATCTATCTTGGAAGTCACATTGATCGAGAAGGGGATACGAGCAAAGAAATTAGAATCAGACTGGCTAAAGCAGCAATGTCTTTCAGAAGCCTTGAAAAGTTGTGGAAATCAAAACTCATTAGCACAAACACAAAACTTAGGCTATTCAAATCAAATGTACTATCAACCCTTACGTATGCGTGTGAAAGCTGGAAAACAACAAGAGATATAGAAACAAAGTTGAACGCATTCGAAAATAAATGTCTAAGGAAAATACTTGGTATAGAATGGAACGAATTCAAAACAAACGAGGAAATTAGAGAAATCGCCAATCAACCACTAATATCTTCAGTAATAAAGAAAAGACGATGGTCATACGTTGGACATGTGATGAGAAGAGATAATAATCGAATAGCAAAGCAAGCCCTCATATGGGAAACAACAGGTAAAAGAAAAAGAGGAAGACCCAGGGAGACACTGAGAAGAACATTGATGAGAGAGGCAAGAGCAGCAGGAATCGGCTCCCTCAATGAGATAGAACTGCTTGCACAGAACAGAGACAGATGGCGAGATTTGATAAAATATCTTTAAAAGAAAACTGCTAGAACAAAAATTCATATAGGAGAAGGTGTATCTTGGTCTACGCCCTATGGGCCGGTTACGGCTCGAAAGGTCAATAGATAGATAGAATAAGAAGAGAACAACTAGAATATACTGTAACAACTGTGAAAATTGAGGGATGAAGAGATAGAGGAAAGCAAATAGAAAAAATACCAGACAGTTTAAGAGAATGGCTTGGCAGAAGGTCAACAACAGAAATGATAAATAACCTTTGAGATATTAAATTGTGGAGAGACATGATCACCTACGCCAGCAGGCACGGTACTTGATGATGATGAAATAAGCTGGGGATGTTAGTAAGTGCAACAAAGTGTGTTGAGAGCTTCTTGTGCTCAGGTAGAGAGATCTAATCACTTATGGCAATGTTGAATGCTATTATGGCTGTCCCACACATACAATACAAATAGTTTTTGATTAAGCAGGAAGACGGTCTGTGATTAAAAAGTACTCTCACCATATAAGAAAAGAAAAAACATACAAGGAAAATAGTGGATTATGGTTACTAGAACAAGGTAAAAAAAAAACTAAATAGAAATGTGAAACTATTACAAGGCAAGGAATAAAAAAAATATGTGTAAAGTGTTGGGTAAAATAAATGGCTACTGTTATACTAGGAGCCTTGGTGGCTGAGTGGTTAGTGGCTCGCTTCCTAATCTTAAGAGTCCAAGGTCAAATCCCAGATGTGGCGGATTGTTCTTCGGACCAACAAGACCTGCGGTTCACCCAGCCTTAAAAAATGGGCACCTGAGATTTTACTTGAGAGTGGCCTTGTGTGATACTGACCACATCACCCAAAAACATGTGGTCATAGTAATATATGTTCATTAACACCATATTCCCCATATGTCTAGCAAAGCTGGGAGGAAACCTTCACTTTACTTAGTCTTACACCATTGGCTTATAGGCAACACCATGTTATTGAGGAAAAGGGGTCCCTTCAGGCCTTAAGACATAGACAAAATGTAATTAGGGAACTCATATTTTCAATAACATACAGCATGTTTTATAAGAATCATGCCAGATCACCCCTACTTTCCCAGAAAAGAATATCTAGTACCCATTTTCAAAGATTGGGTGAATCCCAAAGGTTGGTTTGAAAAAAATGTCTCCACATCTGGGAAATGAACTGAGATCCTTCTTGTCAGGGGTGGGGTGCTGTAATCACTCAGCCAATGCAGCTTGAAACTAATACAATTTCCTTTGGTCTGCTATTTCTATATTGATTCTTGATAGCTGTGTGGACTTTGGTTAGTTATTTCTGGTTGTTATCTGGCCAAACCTTTCAATTCATTGTTTGTTTATATATTCTACTGTGAGGGTGATCCTTAACAGTCTTTTTAGCTCTTTAACTTTGTCTCTCAAGCTGACTCCAAGTATACAACTGATATATTTCACCACAACTGCTCATAGCAATCAAGAATTCAATATTCATAAAAGATAAATAGTTAGAGTAAAAATATTTAAAAAATATGTTAGTTTACACTTTTAGCCTGCTAGATCAGAAAGATACGATTTATAGAAAGCAATGTCAGTAAAGGAGGAAAAAACATAAAACCAATTTTTGATATCAATAAGATTACACCAGTCAGTATGATCTGCTTTATGAATATGCTCTACAGAATATTGCATAAGAGAAAAGTTAACATGTTTTACCAACAGTTCTGTCCTCCAAATTTCATGGTGAATGCCATCAGTATAAAGGAACACAGACTTACGAAAAAGAATGAGATAACAATCAAAATAGTTTGAGACAAGGATAGGCATTGTGCGAGGCATAAGAGGAATAAGAATTAAAGAAAAAAATGGAACAAATAAAATATTGACCTAAAACAATTAAAAGAAAAAAACACACACACAAATTTTCTGATCCCTCAAGCCACTTGTAATTTTATTAACCAGTGGCAGCGAGTCTTTAGTTACAAAAAAAAAACAACAGATAATTATTTGAGCCAAACACCATAAGACATGGCTGGTTAAGTCAGATGCACAATCTATGGCACTAGAAAATCAGTTACAAACAAAGAACATGCATAAGCAAATGCCTAGTAGGTACAGTTCTATCAAAACTTTAATTATGAGGTGTCTCACTTGCTACCAAACCTTGCATTTCTTTAATGGGTTTTACCACCAAACACGCTCTCCTCCAAAGTTTACCAATATATTTTCCAGCTATCCTGTGTGAACTCGAAGGTACTGTACACTAACACTCATGAACAACAACCATAGGCATCCTCAGTCACATGACAGAAGCCAACAGAGAATGCATCAGTGCGTCACAACAATTAGGCACCACATGCACACACTACAGTCACATTCTTTTTCATCTCTCACACAAAGAATGTACCACTGTTCAAATTCCATTGCAATATCATCATTGATGTTAGAATTAATTATTGAGGAAATGCTGGGTTACATAGCAAGTAAGACAGCCCGTATTTAGAAGCATTCTGAACTAGCAGATCTTCAAAGCAATTTGTTAAATCTTTTAGTATTCTCTACAGCTTAGGCTAGTAAGCACATGCTTGCAATCACCTCATCTTTATCATAGGCCCTCCATCACTTCATGCACTCTTCTAGAACATTATAGATCACATAAGCCAATCAGAAGTTTCAAGATCACATAGTATTTTGACTCAAATATAAAGAAATTGTATCTAAATTTATCACTCATTTCCTTTCGTATATATCTCTATCTATCTATTGACCTTTCGAGCCGTAGCCGGCCCATAGAACATAGACCCAGATACTTTTTCTCTTATCTAAATTTGTATTCCAGCAGTTTTCAATCCTTCTAAAGATATTTTATCAAATCTCGCCATTTGTCTCTGTTCTGTGCAAGCAACTTTATCTCATTTATGGAGCCGATTCCTGCTGCTCTTGCCTCTCTGATCAATGTTCTTCTCAGTGTCTCTCTGGGTCGGCCTCTTTTCCTCTTACCTGTTGTTTCCTACATGCGGGCTTGCTTTGCTATTCGGTTATTATCTCTTCTCATCACATGTCCAACATATGACCATCGTCTTTTCTTTATTACTGAAGACATTAGTGGTTGATTGGTGATTTCTCTAATTTCTTCGTTTGTTATGAATTCATTGCACGCTATACGAGTCACGTTCTCTCTATCGCTGCAGAAATTCAGTTGGATTCTTATCAACTTCGGGTTTCCGTTCCAATTTTCTGCATTCCAGTCGAAATGATGTTCTACTTGTTATATCTGCGCCATTGAATTGGCGTTGCACGCACAGCAATGCTCCGTTTTGACAATTCAAGTGTTGTGAATGCGCCTTCCGACGTCTAATGTTGATCTGCGTTTTACGTCACACAAAGTGCTGTTCAGTGACCATTTGATGGAGATGGTTGACACAAGTTATTTACAAGTTACAACGCATTAATGTGGTGGGCTCCGTCAAGTCAGCGTCTTTGGGAAGTTTGTACCATGTTTCGTTCGTTGTAGACTGCATTCAGTAGAGTAATAATGAATACATGGGCGCAGACATTTTGTGCGTGCTACGTCATCATAATGGATCATCGTGTGTCCCAAGACCGACCATGCGCTAATCTTGTGATCTTGCGTTTGGTGTGCATTGGGGATAATCTGAAGACGAACTGTGTTTTGTATGTTCGGAGTTGGAGTTAAACCCGATGTCATAACATCATCACGCGCCATACATTTACTATGACGATCATCATTTTCAGGAGGACGTGATCTTCCGGGCAATGTGATGGATAGGCGGCAGGAACCATTGAAGGCTATGTCTGCAAAGTGTTCCTTGTTGCAGTTTCCTCATGTTCCAAGTCCGGCTTGTTGCAGGAGCTACTGAGTTAAGTGCTCTGTGCACACTGTGAGCTGTGTGTCTCATCCATTTTGATCATGTTTCGATACTTCTATTGTGTACGATGAATGATGATATCGTATGACAGGGAACAGTTGGCTGTGTTCACTTTCTGTGCGGTTTCGCCTTATGTCTTTTGGCGTGTGCTGAGACTGCTATGATGGGGACTACAGTTACCTTTCTTTGTTTGGAAGATGAGTTACAATTCGGATGATTCCACTGGCATGGGCGGTTGAGCAATTATGGATTTTAATTCGCTTGCAGTGATACCGAGGCCTTCCATAACCAATAATAATAATAATAATAATAATATACAATGTATTTTCCTTAGACATTTATTTTCGAATGCGTTCAACTTTTTCATATATATATATATATATATATACTTAGAATAGTAACACTGTGACCTTCCAGGCATGTCGTAAGAGGCGACTAAGGAGATTGATCGATGGCTTGACAAGCTGTCATTGTAAAAAGTATTGTTATGGAAACAGCGCCATATATTTTAGAGCAGTGATCTCTGCAATATGTGCCACTTTGGCACGCAAGGTTTCTGTTTTTGAGATTGTGGTTCTGCCCTATGTGCCGTCTTCGGCTCGAAAAGACAATAGATAGATAGATAGATATACTTAGAATCAAATTAAGTTTGATTTTTTTTTCACAATTGATTTTCTTATCTGATGACCATTATTTTTACTATAAGTTTCGCAAAAATAACTATGGATTGTACATGAGACTATTAACACCAGGGGCGAGCAACTTATGGTTCATGGGCCACAACTGATCTACCAAGAAATTTTAACTTGCCCATGAGATTGATTACAAATTTCAAAACACTGGTCACTGGGTTGATAAAAAAAATTATTTGCTTTACAGTGTCATCAAAAGAGAGATGATTTTGTCAAATCTTTGGTTATGCAAGACAGCAAAGATCAGCGTCTTTTATAATGAGACCCTTAGGAAACAGCAGTCTTTTCTACTTTCAACAATTTTGCAAGATCAAAAGGGTGATGTAACATAATCTTTATTGTGGGAATGGATAAGAGTTTAGATTAGTTAGAGTGGATGGCGTGTACATTTTAATAATTAAAAGCAAAATACTAAAAGTTAAATCATGAATCTCTTAGACAACCTCTGTCTTTTCTACTCTTGACGATAAGCGCCTGCGACCTGCGGTGGCACTAGCAGGGTCGGCGCACCATCAGCCGACCAAGACCTAGCAGTTCTGCCTCCTCGTGGTCTCCCCTGGAAACAGTCTGCGTCAAACCAGACTGGCTGACAGAAGCTAGAATCGCCGTGTTCCCCTTAGTGGTGGCTGTTACTGATATAGAGAACCAAGTATTGCAGTACCTCTGGGCTGGACTAGTAGTTTCCCAGCATAGCCTGGGACAGACAAAAACCAACCACTCCAGTAAGAGCCGGGAATGTCAAGAAAGCCATTACGACCCGCCACATCTTATGAGTCAAAGCCATAGACTGGCCACCCCTGATCTAGTGTGACATATTTTAATCTCCATGCACTTGTTAGGTGGTCAGCTGAGCCCAATAAAGTGTTGTGTTGTTTACTGGATGACCCAACTGCTTGTCCTATTATTTATGAACCTTTTGAAATGGCTACCAGTAAGGTCAATAATATGAATGATATTGTTTTGTTTTGTCTTTAGTATCGGTTTGAATAAGAGGAAGGTGGATGGTATGTACATTTTAATAAGGGGGGCATTCAAGATTAGTATCTAGTTGTCATCGAGTCATAAAATGGCACTATCAAGCAAAGAAAAACAAATAAAAACTTCTGTATTTTGTCAGGAAAGATGGACTTCAAGTTATTTCTGTATCATGATAACCCTGGTTTAATCTGGAGTAAAATCACAATCCTCTGGTAATTAAACTGGTAAGCTCTTCATTTAATATCTATAGTCTATTGTTCAATTTTCTCTTCCTTCCTTTCTCCCTCCCTATCTCCTTTCTTTCACCCCACTCTCTCCCTTGTCTTTCACTTTCTATCAATAACATAATTTCTACATTAAAATAGTGTGTTCATGCATTACAGTATAATATATGGGCTGCAATATGTTAGAGTATCTATAATCTTCATTTCTACTATAATCCTCATTTCTGTCAGATCTGACCCTTAGTATATTAGGGGTTTCTCGCCCTTGACTAACACCACCACAAAATATACATGGCTATAGAATCCAACATTGTAAGAAAATCAATATTGTGTACTAGATGCTTCTTTGAGGTAGCTCTATTAAGTGTGTAGATCAGAAGTTCCATTGTTGGGATCTTCGCTGGTGAAGCGGATTACATGTATCTGATCTGAAATCCTCTACAGTGTGTGTAATAGTGTGTTTTATGTTGATTGCTATATACGTCATCATTGAAATACTGGTCAATATGTCGGATAGGTGGCAAGAACCACAGAGGGCATAGTCTAAAAAGTGTTCCTTGTTGTAGTTTCCTCATATTCCAAGTCCCGCTTGCTGCTGGAGCAACTGAGTTTAGTGCTCTGTGCATACCGTGAGCTGTGTGTTTTATCTGGATTGTGTTTCGATATTCCAATTGCTTACGATAAATGATGATATCGTATGAAGAAGGACAATTCAGCTGCATTCACTTTCGGTGCCGCCTGGCCTTATGTTTTTTGGCGTGTGCTGTAGCTGCTATGATGGGGACTGCAACTGTCTTTCTTTGTTTGGATCCTTCAATGAGATGAGATGTTAATTCCGATGACTTCAATGGCCCAGGCAGTAAAGCAATTATGGATTTTAATTTGTTTGCAGTGATACCAGGGCATTCAACTAACCATAATCGTAACCATCAAATGTATTCAGTCTTTTTCAGGATTATAGCCACAGGTGGTGAGCATTTTTCTACATGAATCTGTGGGTTTTTTTTCATGGCTGTACCCACCTCTGGTCTCTAAGTAGTAAGATCTGACGGCTAGCCCCTTTCAGATAACGGGAAAAACAGAAGCTTCTGTGTGCATTTTCTAATTAAATATTGAAAAGAGCAGGGCAAAAATGCCAGACAAAAACTGTTAAATTTATCCACGCCAAAGACAGATGTGTCTGGTTGAAAGGCTTGGTATAAACTAGCGACACAATGTATCCATGCCCAGATGAATGCTGAGAACAAAATCTTTTTAAGACGTGGACAGTAGATATACTTATAGATAGTCCAGTCCCTGTTGCCAACTTGTGAAATATACAGTAGGTGTCGGACCATTAACCGACACGTCAGTTCTAACGGATATGGTTTAATATTTTATTTGTGAAGAGCCGATTTCTATTTATATCCACCAATACTTGTATCCAATACCTAGAAGAGACTTTGTAAGCACTTCCTATTGATATATTAAGGTATTAATGCACACATTCAGAAATTTTCAATATAAAGTTGTGTTTATTTCTGACAAATAGTGGCCATGCTTATTACATCTACTTCTTGTGCATAATTTATTATTTGTGAGCAAAAATGTGTCAAATAAAGTGTGTTTTGAAGAACTCTGGATTACTTTGTGCAGAACTTTAAAAAGAATGGATAACAAGACTTCCAGTCATGTGAAAATAGCGATACTTGAAATACAATATTTTGAATTGAAAATTATCTGTCTGAATTATTTTATACTATTTATAACATATTTTTTCCTTCAGATGCCATCAATAGATTGCTAATTTCATTTTCTGCAACCATTTTCCTTTCCAGTGATGTAAAACATATACCACATTTAATACATTGTTGCGTGAAATTGTAAAATGAAAAAAGCCATGTGATGGAATTTTTCAAAACTGAAAATTAATCTGATCCAAACTTAACAAGAATCAAGTCCGGAAAGATTTAACCAATGTATATTGATACAGAACGAAAAGAGGATGGTAGCAAGAATAAAGAGGATGGTAGCAAGAATAAAGAGGATGGTAGCAAGAATAAAGAGGATGGTAGCAAGAATAAAGGGGATGGTAGCAAGAATAAAGGGGATGGTAGCAAGAATAAAGAGGATGGTAGCAAGAATAAAGAGGATGGTAGCAAGAATAAAGAGGATGGTAGCAAGAAATTTGAAGAGTAAGATTTTAAATAATAAGTTTTAAATAAAAAACCAAGAATAAAAGTAAGGAAAAATTCTATATCTAACAGGTGATTTCACACATACTCACTCCTCCCATCATACACTTTCTTTCCTTCCCTCTTTTACTCATTTATTTTCACTCTTATTCACTCACTGGGCTTGGGATGTCAAACATTACTGGGCTAAAAGTGGCCAGCGACTTAAAACGGACTGTTTGTGATGGGGTCAATAAACTAAGACTAACTAGAATTCTACTATATCTCTCTTTGGTAGGCCTGGAAGCAAAGTAACCAGCCGGGCCAAAACAAGCAGGGATTCAAGAGGTAAGAAAAACTTGTACCTTAAAGTGTCATGTTGGATCACATGTGTTGGGCTGACAGATGCAAAAACTACAGCTTGCCGCAAACCACAACAATTTAACATTATTTAACCCTAGATTACGATACCGTAGTAAAAATTACTGCATCAAAACAGAAAAATTCTTAAAAATTTGATAGTTCTTTTGTATACAAACACCCCCCTCCCCCACCACCTTTCTAAATATTACTTCAGGTGACCCATTAGTGTTAGATTTCTTTCTATTTATGTTGGATTTTTTTTTTCATTTCATGAGATACGATCCTATAATGCGAAAAAATTAGCAAAATTTCAACAATTTGGTCGTTTTTTCTTTATTGTTGTGACCAGGGAAATTTCCATGGTCATCGGCTGACATCAAACGACCTTCTGTGACTTGGAAAACACAGCAAATAACACTAGGAGGTATCCAAACATACGGTACAGCAACCGTATGAATAGACAAAGTAACACACCCCGTCTGAGTGTTCAATCTCGGGTCATAAATCAACCTTAGAAAAGAAATCCTAGTCACCGTTTTATCTACTTTGGTAAACACACAGCTGTGTGTGAATAGTTCAAAGAAATTAATATTTTCAGTGCTCCTAATATCACAATTTAGTGGTGGTAATTTGTACTACGGAATGTGTAATGACATGCCTCACAGGTAGATTTTGTAATCTAGGGTTAAAGGGGAGACAATGAAGAGGAGCAGTCATTGGACGAAAGAAAAAAAAATATATCCATTCACTCCTGCATGACTGCAGCACTCCAAGCAGCCTATGAACACAAATATGGCCCACAAATACAAATTATGGGGGATCTGAAGATTTCAAAAGCACAATCTTGTTCATGACCCATGCTGGCCTAAAAGCATGGCAGTAGCTTATCACTGAAGAAGAAGAATACACATTTCATTTCTCATGCACGGCTTAGATTAATTGAGCAAAAAAAAAAAATTTAAAACATTACCCATGCGGACTGATGTAGCATTCTACAGGTCGATGTCATAATCAAAAAAGAAACATCATGTCAAGACTAGTGAAAGTGCTTCCCAAATGAGAGTTTTAGATTTAGGGAAGTTTTTTTTTTTGTTTCTGTGTCTTTGTTGATGCTACGTTTGAAATTACTGCCAAGCACAAAACTTTGTTTAGCGTGCATTTAAAATACAAACAGAATACACATGCATTAGAAGTATTATATATACAATTAAATAATGCCACCAATATTGTTTTTAAAGCATGCACCTTTAAACAATTTAATGAAGCTAAAATAAGAATTTAATCATTTGTAATTACTGCAGCTCGCATCTAAAAATTAACATTCACAAGGAGTTATCACAAAACTCAAAACTAATGTTGACAAAATACACATAATGTAAATGCCCTGACTTTTCTTTTATTACATTGTTTTGTTTTTTTCTAAACTACAATGCACAAAATAAAACCAAAATAATAATAAACATCAGTCTAAATCACATTAGTTGAGTCAACTCATTTACTGATAAAGAACAAACAGCATTAGTCTCAAAGTCAGTGTTTTTTATCTATAAGACCAACAAATCTTTACTCTTGTTTCATATTTTGACAGCAAAATATTTCTTTCCTTAACCCTAGATTACAATGTCAACCTGTGACTGATGTGTTTACGATACTGTAGTAAAAATTACTACCATTTAACAGTAACATTAGAAGCTCTAAAAATAGTGTTTTCTTTGAACTTTTCAAATCACAGCTGCGTGTTTACACTAGGATGGACATGGGGAACACAGATTTCCTGTCTCTGATTTGTGACCTGAATTTCACCTCAGGTGTCTGAAGTATTACAATGTCTCTTGTATGGACGCCTAAGTCCATCAGTATGTTCAGCTACCTCGTAGCATTATTCTCTGTGTTTCCCAAGTTACAAAGGGGTGTATGATGTTGGCAGACGATTGAGGAAATTTCCCTGGCTCACATTATATATCATAGCTCATAAAATCAGAAAGAAAAAAAAATCCAACAGCAATGGAAACAAATCAAACAGGGTTCACTGTAACTGGTAATTAGGAAGGTACATAGGGGGGGGGGGTTATGGTGTTTAAACACAGCAAAATGTCAAATTTTGAAGAATTTATTGTTTTGATGTGGTAATTTTTACTACAGTATCGTAATTTAGTGTTAATCATTAAGCTGAGATCAATAATGCAGTGAAATGTGTGTTGGCTTAAAGTCTCAATGGTTGTTGATTTGTCCTAAGTCAGACTCTCTCCATTTGATTCAGATGTAAACAAAATATATATATATATATAAATACTTGGTTTGCATGAATGAAGTAGATAATAGCAGCAGGGAAGATCACTGGCCCCATCACCTCCAAATGTAGTAGCATAGTACAGTTGAGCTGAAATATATCAACTCTCAAAACATTAAATGTTATTGGGCTACCTTACCTCCTCAAGAAATCGACCCAGAACAGGTGAACATGACCAGAAACATGCCTGATATATTTCCATAAAGTCCACAACTTAGCAGAAAATATATAATTGTGTATCGATGATGGAAACTGACCTGTATTCATGTCGGGTGACCATTCCTGTTCTGAGCCAAATTTGATAGAACCAAACATTTTTGTTTTGCTGTTGATCTGCAGTTTGAGCCCATGATGAGGTCTTGACGAATCTGAAGCAGAAACTACAGTCAGTTATCCATATATCTTGCAGGTGATAAGTATTTTGTAAAAGACAAATATAATAATATTAAAAAGAAATGTAGAGAAAACAAGAAAGGATGAGAATGATGGAGCAATACACTGGAGAGCAACATCAAAAATAAGTTTATCAAAAAGTGTGCACTAGAAATAAGGGAAAACGATGACAGCCAACATTAGCAGCAGAGATGACATCTGCTATGACATCTGCTATGACATAATAATATAATTAGTCTGTAAATTGGCAGGAGCTATGACATGTGTGGGGTTGATAGGGGGAATTCTTGACTGCAGTGATACTGATTTCATGAAACAGAACAGAACAAGGAACTAGCTTGAGAGACAAATTTAGACATGAAGAACTAAAAAGTTAGTTATGGATCACTCTTGTATTAGAATATATAAGGAAATAATAAATTAAATAGTTTTGTCATGTAACAAGAGAGAAGCAACTAAATACAATCCACAGATATCAACCACACACTACAGAAACATTAGATCAAGAGGATGTTCCAGAAACAGATAGATAAATGAAATACTTGAAACACTCAGAGACATAACAACAGAAGAGGCCAACCTATGAGCTAAATACAGCAAGCTATCTTTTCTCTTTGTGCTGAAAGGCAAATGAGGAAGAAAAGAAGACCATTTCTTAAGATTTACTACTAAACATTACATGCGGGAGTACAGGGAAACGAAAGAGTGGACAGGTTGGCTCGCTGTGCTGTCGTTGAGGATGGTAAACCAATGGATCTGGCAGATATTATCAATGCCCTTTGAGATGTGGGAAGGGTACAGGACTTCGACAAACATGAGTCCACGACACTCGTTTGGATGAAAGAGATGAGAGTTAAGATGGGCACAACCAGAAATTAAAAAATTAGTGGGCGTGTAGGAAGACTCATCAACCAACATAGAACTGGAGTCGTCAGTCGCTGGACACTGTGAGACACTTGCTGAGGAGGGGTTCTGAGCACCTATGGAGATGTTCAATGATGATGACCTGCAAAAAACTCAATAACTTACTAAACATTTTCATCTGCAAAAGAACTGAACAAACAACTGTTATAAATACAATTGACCGTTCATTTGCAGACATGACATCGACATAACTTTGTCCAAAATGAAGGTCCTAACTTACTATTTGTATCAGAGACAGTCCTCCTGGATACAATGTTGACTGCATGTTCAAATTTTGATACTGGAGAGTCAGCCATGCTCTCTCCACTGTAAAACCAAAGCATGTTTTATTAATCACAATTAAATAACGGTAAGAATACATACAAGATTCATCTGAATATAAGTTATTTCAGCAAAATCCCTGTCAAGGCATAGCAAACTATCGAAACATAAAATAAAAAGAAAATACCTAAAATGATTAAATCACTCACTATCAAACAGCAAAGCTTTCATAAAAAAAAACAATAAAATATGTAATTATTTCATATTATTGCAATAAAGCATTCGTATAACTTTACAGTGTCATATAAATTATCATTTCTGTTTCTAACAAACTAACTCAGTCACATTAAAGAAAGTGCAAGAAAATCATTCAGTCAAAATTTGCTTTTCATTGTGGGTATTAAATGAGTGAACGATAAGACTAAAATTCAATGTAATTAAATATATTTTTTTTTAATGGTACTAGAAGAAACATACACAAAAACATCAATCTAAATAAAATTTTCAGATTAAGAGGTAATAGTATGATCACTATGTAAATAAGGTTATTTATTAGATTCATAATAATAAATAAATGAAACTGAAATAATGTTATATTTCAAAGAATTAAGTATGATCAAAATAAACTAATTTAGTGTCAATTTTCCAATATCTATCTATCTATTGTCCTTTTGAGCCGAGGATGGCACACAGGGCAGAACCACAATTTCAAAATCAGAAACCTTGAATGCCAAAATGGCACATATTGCAGAAATCACTGCTTCTAAAATCTATGTCTCTGTTTCCATAACAATACTTCTTACAATGACAGATGTCAAGCCATCGATCAACCTCCTTAGTCGCCTCTTACGACATGCCTGGAAGGTCACAGTGTAACTATTCTTTACTTCCCTCATAATGAGGCCCGAGTAACACACAGTTAACAATATGCAACACAACAAAAACTGTAATTAAAACTGGTTCCCCTCATACATTGTATCTTATAGTGTATAGGCAATATGGTGTTGATGCCCATATTTTTCAGACCAATGGCACATTTAGTTAGTGATGTAGTTAGTATCACACTGAGCCGCCCGACTATCCCAGAAAAAATCTCTGATACCCATCTTCAGAGGCTGTGTGAAACCCCAAAGCAGCATCAGTTTGAAACAAATTAGCAACATTCTAGAACTGATCCCAGAACTTTCTAGTTGGTAGTGAACACACTAACCACTCAGCCACTAAAATTCAGTAATAACTAGTTACATACAGACACCATTCAATAACTGTAATTACATACAGTAACCAGAGATTCAATAACTGTAATTACATACAGTAACCAGGGATTCAATAACTGTAATTACATACAGTAACCAGGGATTTAATAACTGTAATTACATACAGTAACCAGAGATTCAATAACTGTAATTACATACAGTAACCAGGGATTCAATAACTGTAATTACATACAGTAACCAGGGATTTAATAACTGTAATTACATACAGTAACCAGAGATTCAACAACTGTAATTACATACAGTAACCAGAGATTCAATAATTGTAATTACATACAGTAACCAGGGATTCAATAACTGTAATTACATACAGTAACCAGGGATTCAATAACTGTAATTACATACAGTAACCAGAGATTCAATAATTGTAATTACATACAGTAACCAGGGATTCAATAACTGTAATTACATACAGTAACCAGAGATTCAATAACTGTAATTACATACAGTAACCAGAGATTCAATAACTGTAATTACATACAGTAACCAGGGATTCAATAACTGTAATTACATACAGTAACCAGAGATTCAATAACTGTAATTACATACAGTAACCAGGGATTCAATAAATGTAATTACATACAGTAACCAGAGATTCAATAACTGTAATTACATACAGTAACCAGGGATTCGATAACTGTAATTACTTAGACACCAAAAATTCAATAACTGTAATTACATACAGACACCAAAGATTCAATAACTGTAATTACAATTAGACACCAAAGATTCAATAACTGTAATTACATACAGACATAAAAGATTCAATAATTGTAATTATGTACATACACCAAAGATTCAATAATTGTGATTACAATTAGACACCAAAGATTCAACTGTAATTATGTACAGACATCAAAGATTCAATAACTGTAACTACGTACAGTCAAAATTTAAAGTGTGGGCTTCCTTGAGGGAATTTTATTTAAATGAAAGAAACTGGGAAAATGTGGCTGCGGATCATAGCACGTGGAAAGCAAAAATAAAAAATGGCACAGCAACTTTCGAGACAGTGCTGATGTCAAATTCAGAAGACAAAAGGTGCAAGAGAAAAGAGACAAGGCCAGGTACCGCAAATACACCTTGCTTGTTCTGTGGATGGATCTGTCTGTCCAGGATTGGCAAATTCAACCACAAGAGAAGATGTTCAGTAAAGCAGCCCCCAGTATGAGACACTAATGCTTTATCAAACTACTGACTTATCATGGTTGCTTGCTACCAACCGTCTGTCAAGATGCCAAAGGCCATATATAGTAGGCATGGCAGCAACACAGTTGGCATGCACAGTATAAACATACTGTAATCAGCAACACAGTTGGCATGCACAGTATAAACATATTGTAATCAGCAACACAGTTGGCATGTCCAGTATAAACATATTGTAATCAACAACACAGTTGGCGTGCGCAGTATAAACATATTGTAATCAATGCAAGTATACCTATATGTTCTAGTCTTTACAAAATTAGTACCTAATAATCATGCTAAATTTTCTTCCAATTTCTAGACACTTATTACATTCACCTTTTGATAACTTCCAACAAAAGTAGATATAATTCCAAACTGAATTCATACTGGCATGAAACACATATCAAAACAATCTAAGTCTAATTTTGTAGTTGGTAATTTAGGTGCCTATAACTTACCCCTGGCTATGACGGTCACCATTCTCCATATCCATTTGTTCAATTGGTGATAGAAACTCTCGATGATGTCTCTTATTGCTGCTGGTAGTAGTGACAGTAACACTTGGACTCTGAGTCAAGTTGTAGACAAACAGGTTATCAATTACAAAAAGATTAAGGAGCATTCATAATGCAATTTTGAGAACTGTGAAAAGCACTCACCTGTTGATCAATTTTTTATTTGTGTTCTTATTATGCAATCACCAAGAGGTTTGCAAACAACCCCTGTGATTCACCCAGCCACCAGGAATGGTGACCAGAGTTCAAGATTTGGTAAGATCAAGGAATGCCACCATCTCTAGGAAGTTCATATTGAAGGTGACACCAACTGGCAGTTTCTGGTTAATTACTGGCTGTGTGGTAGAGAACTTTGTGGTCATGTTACCAGTGCAGTGATGCTGAGTCACATCTCACACCTTTACTTTTCTTTTTGTCAATGTATGTCTTTACAACAAAATGGTCAGATTAAAAGAAGAAGATGACACTGTATGATTTTTTTTATAAACTTGTGAAATAATCAATAAACATTAAAATAAAAGTTATTAAAAATGTGCTCAAAATTAATGAACGTGGCAATTAGAAATCTGACTGAAAAGATAATGATAAAAATAAAGATATGATTTTGTTACCCTGAGCATAGCCTCCCGGTCTGACCATGGGAAATCATTCTCATTTTCAGAAGGTTGCACAGAATGGATATGTCGTGCTTGCATGGCCATGCCTCTCTGATCTATTGGATGTAATACGATCATTATTTCACACCTTGTTAGTAGAAAAGTAATTAATGTAATTAAGTAACCAATTCTTCAATGCAATGATTCATTCAAATGTGATATTGATATTGTTCACACACACAAAAACTGTAGATGACAAACCCAATAAAAATGTAAGAACAAAAATTTAAATGTCAAAATTAATTACAAACAGTTGTGGGGAAATACATTTACATCTTCATAGAAGATACTGGAGCCTTGGTGGCTGAGAGGTTAGTATGCTCACTTCCTGATCAGAAGTATCAGAGTTTGATCCCAGGAAAAAGGTGATTTTTTTTTTCTGGACTGACAAGGCTCAGCCAATGGATGCTAGAGATTTTTACTGGGAAGGAAAGGCGGCCTGGTATGACACTGACCACATCACCCAAAAATGAGCCATTGTCATTAACACCATATTCCTCATACACCTCACAAGGCATGGAGGGAACCTTTACCTTTTTTTTAGGAGAGACTGATAAAACAATATTCAAAGTTTCTTGTACAATAGACGAGCAAATGATGCCTACTCATCACGCAATAGCGGAATAATGGAAAATAATTCCAAGATTTGAATGTCTACTGGCATAAAGCATTAATTGATCCCTACAATTCCCTGTCTTAAGTGTTGTCTTTCAGCTTAGTTGGTGACTTTATTTCATTTCACAATGTTAGACAGTCATGCATCTTTTCTCTGTGTCATTGGGCTATCTTTTTTTTAAACCCTAAATTACAAGACTCATAAAAATCACCATCTCAAGATACAAATTCTTAGAATTTGACAGCTGGCTACAGGAAAACATCCCCCCCCCCATACCTTCCTAATTATTACTTCTGGTGACTCCTAAGTGTTGGATTTGTTTCCTTTGATGTTGGATCAGACACAAACATGCAGCCTATGAAAAATCTATCATATAAAAAGGAGCAGTTTTTTTTTTTTTAAATTTGCTACTTTTCAAGAAATTTGTTTTTGTTCCTTTTTTTTTGTTATTATGTAGGAAATCTCCTCTGAGGGAGCCAATTCCTGCTGCTCTTGCCTCTCTAATCAATGTTCTTCTCAGTGCCTCTCTGTGTCGGCCTCTTTTCCTCGTACCTGTTGTTTCCCACATGAGGGCTTGCTTCATTGTTTGATTACTTAATCAAGGATTAAAATCTACTTTTCCTTCTGTCCCAACTTGTTCTAACCTTCCTCAAACTATGTTGGGTTTAAGAAAGTTGTTCAATTTACATTTGAAATAGCCCCCCCCCCCCCCCCCCCCATTAAAGACTTCAAATAATCTTGTTCATTTATTAACTGCCATCCACAATGTACAAAAAGATATTAAATTGTTTGTTTCAGAAAAAATCAGCTGGCCATTATCACAAACCCTTAAAGATATCCACCACAAAATCTGAATGATTGGGAACAAATATATAAGAGAATGAAAACTGAGAGACTTTAAGAAGATCCTGAGTTCTGATTCCACCACAGGTGGTGAGTATTTTTGTATCAAATCAATGGTTTCTTTGTGTTTTACCTTTCCCTAGCCTCTTGACAGTGAGATTTGATGTCTACAGCACTTGGATAATGGCAAAAACAATAGAAAGTCCTGTGTGTGCTCTACACATGTACAAAACTCTTGACAGTGAGATTTGATGTCTACAGCACTTGGATAATGGCAAAAACAATAGAAAGTCCTGTGTGTGCTCTACACATGTACAAAAACTCTTCACAGTGAGATTTGATGTCTACAGCACTTGGATAATGGCAAAAACAATAGAAAGTCCTGTGTGTGCTCTACACATGTACAAAAACTCTTGACAGTGAGATTTGATGTCTACAGCACTTGGATAATGGCAAAAACAATAGAAAGTCATGTGTGTGCTCTACACATGTACAAAAACTCTTGACAGTGAGATTTGATGTCTACAGCACTTGGATAATGGCAAAAACAATAGAAAGTCATGTGTGTGCTCTACACATGTACAAAAACTCTTGACAGTGAGATTTGATGTCTACAGCACTTGGATAATGGCAAAAACAATAGAAAGTCCTGTGTGTGCTCTACACATGTACAAAAACTCTTGACAGTGAGATTTGATGTCTACAGCACTTGGATAATGGCAAAAACAATAGAAAGTCCTGTGTGTGCTCTACACATGTACAAAAACTCTTGACAGTGAGATTTGATGTCTACAGCACTTGGATAATGGCAAAAACAATAGAAAGTCCTGTGTGTGCTCTACACATGTACAAAAACTCTTGACAGTGAGATTTGATGTCTACAGCACTTGGATAATGGCAAAAACAATAGAAAGTCATGTGTGTGCTCTACACATGTACAAAAACTCTTGACAGTGAGATTTGATGTCTACAGCACTTGGATAATGGCAAAAACAATAGAAAGTCATGTGTGTGCTCTACACATGTACAAAAACTCTTGACAGTGAGATTTGATGTCTACAGCACTTGGATAATGGCAAAAACAATAGAAAGTCATGTGTGTGCTCTACACATGTACAAAAACTCTTGACAGTGAGATTTGATGTCTACAGCACTTGGATAATGGCAAAAACAATAGAAAGTCCTGTGTGTGCTCTACACATGTACAAAAACTCTTGACAGTGAGATTTGATGTCTACAGCACTTGGATAATGGCAAAAACAATAGAAAGTCATGTGTGTGCTCTACACATGTACAAAAACTCTTGACAGTGAGATTTGATGTCTACAGCACTTGGATAATGGCAAAAACAATAGAAAGTCATGTGTGTGCTCTACACATGTACAAAAACTCTTGACAGTGAGATTTGATGTCTACAGCACTTGGATAATGGCAAAAACAATAGAAAGTCATGTGTGTGCTCTACACATGTACAAAAACTCTTGACAGTGAGATTTGATGTCTACAGCACTTGGATAATGGCAAAAACAATAGAAAGTCCTGTGTGTGCTCTACACATGTACAAAAACTCTTGACAGTGAGATTTGATGTCTACAGCACTTGGATAATGGCAAAAACAATAGAAAGTCCTGTGTGTGCTCTACACATTTACAAAAACTCTTGACAGTGAGATTTGATGTCTACAGCACTTGGATAATGGCAAAAACAATAGAAAGTCCTGTGTGTGCTCTACACATGTACAAAAACTCTTCACAGTGAGATTTGATGTCTACAGCACTTGGATAATGGCAAAAACAATAGAAAGTCCTGTGTGTGCTCTACACATGTACAAAAACTCTTGACAGTGAGATTTGATGTCTACAGCACTTGGATAATGGCAAAAACAATAGAAAGTCATGTGTGTGCTCTACACATGTACAAAAACTCTTGACAGTGAGATTTGATGTCTACAGCACTTGGATAATGGCAAAAACAATAGAAAGTCATGTGTGTGCTCTACACATGTACAAAAACTCTTGACAGTGAGATTTGATGTCTACAGCACTTGGATAATGGCAAAAACAATAGAAAGTCCTGTGTGTGCTCTACACATGTACAAAAACTCTTGACAGTGAGATTTGATGTCTACAGCACTTGGATAATGGCAAAAACAATAGAAAGTCATGTGTGTGCTCTACACATGTACAAAAACTCTTGACAGTGAGATTTGATGTCTACAGCACTTGGATAATGGCAAAAACAATAGAAAGTCATGTGTGTGCTCTACACATGTACAAAAACTCTTGACAGTGAGATTTGATGTCTACAGCACTTGGATAATGGCAAAAACAATAGAAAGTCATGTGTGTGCTCTACACATGTACAAAAACTCTTGACAGTGAGATTTGATGTCTACAGCACTTGGATAATGGCAAAAACAATAGAAAGTCCTGTGTGTGCTCTACACATGTACAAAAACTCTTGACAGTGAGATTTGATGTCTACAGCACTTGGATAATGGCAAAAACAATAGAAAGTCATGTGTGTGCTCTACACATGTACAAAAACTCTTGACAGTGAGATTTGATGTCTACAGCACTTGGATAATGGCAAAAACAATAGAAAGTCATGTGTGTGCTCTACACATGTACAAAAACTCTTGACAGTGAGATTTGATGTCTACAGCACTTGGATAATGGCAAAAACAATAGAAAGTCCTGTGTGTGCTCTACACATGTACAAAAACTCTTGACAGTGAGATTTGATGTCTACAGCACTTGGATAATGGCAAAAACAATAGAAAGTCCTGTGTGTGCTCTACACATTTACAAAAACTCTTGACAGTGAGATTTGATGTCTACAGCACTTGGATAATGGCAAAAACAATAGAAAGTCCTGTGTGTGCTCTACACATGTACAAAAACTCTTGACAGTGAGATTTGATGTCTACAGCACTTGGATAATGGCAAAAACAATAGAAAGTCCTGTGTGTGCTCTACACATGTACAAAAACTCTTGACAGTGAGATTTGATGTCTACAGCACTTGGATAATGGCAAAAACAATAGAAAGTCATGTGTGTGCTCTACACATGTACAAAAACTCTTGACAGTGAGATTTGATGTCTACAGCACTTGGATAATGGCAAAAACAATAGAAAGTCCTGTGTGTGCTCTACACATGTACAAAAACTCTTGACAGTGAGATTTGATGTCTACAGCACTTGGATAATGGCAAAAACAATAGAAAGTCATGTGTGTGCTCTACACATGTACAAAAACTCTTGACAGTGAGATTTGATGTCTACAGCACTTGGATAATGGCAAAAACAATAGAAAGTCATGTGTGTGCTCTACACATGTACAAAAACTCTTGACAGTGAGATTTGATGTCTACAGCACTTGGATAATGGCAAAAACAATAGAAAGTCCTGTGTGTGCTCTACACATGTACAAAAACTCTTGACAGTGAGATTTGATGTCTACAGCACTTGGATAATGGCAAAAACAATAGAAAGTCCTGTGTGTGCTCTACACATTTACAAAAACTCTTGACAGTGAGATTTGATGTCTACAGCACTTGGATAATGGCAAAAACAATAGAAAGTCCTGTGTGTGCTCTACACATGTACAAAAACTCTTGACAGTGAGATTTGATGTCTACAGCACTTGGATAATGGCAAAAACAATAGAAAGTCCTGTGTGTGCTCTACACATGTACAAAAACTCTTGACAGTGAGATTTGATGTCTACAGCACTTGGATAATGGCAAAAACAATAGAAAGTCATGTGTGTGCTCTACACATGTACAAAAACTCTTGGCAGTTGGAAATGCCATGACAAAGTTGATAGGGAAAAGTAGATATGAGCAGACCAAGATATTCAGACTCAGAACAGGTCATTGTGGTCTCAGAGCACACCTACACAAGATAGGACTCAGTGACTTTGCAACATGTGACTGCGGAGCAGCCAAACAAACTCCAGAGCATACACTACAGGAGTGCAGCAGAAGTTTAAACACCCTAAGAACACAAATATGGTCCGCAGAAACAAATTCTACATGCACCATTTTGTTTGTGACACAAACTAGTCTAAATGTTTAAATGCATAGCAATAGCTGATCGCTGATGATGATAGGAGGAAAATGTAAAAAAAAAAAACCCTCAAAACTCTCTGCGATAAAAAAATGAGTACCTCTGAAGTTGGAGAATATCTGCCTGTATGGCGAAGGACACCTGAGTACATGACTGCCGGTGTATAAATAGGAAAAAGTAATATTCATGCAAAATTCATACCTCTGGACTTCACTAGAGATATAAGGCAGGGATACGTAAACAGCAAATAACACTATTAATATATTCTTTAAACAAAAATTCCAGCAAAAATTAATGCCCAGCTAAAAAGAATTCGCAGTTTTTGAAAATAGAGAGCCTATTTCAAATGTAAAATTAACAACTTTCTTAAACCCAACATAGTTTGAGGAAGGTTAGAACAAGTTGGGACAGAAGGAAAAGTAGATTTTAATCCTTGATTAAGTAATCAAACAATGAAGCAAGCCCTCATGTGGGAAACAACAGGTACGAGGAAAAGAGGCCGACCCAGAGAGGCACTGAGAAGAACATTGATTAGAGAGGATGAACTAAGTTTAAATTTGCACCAAACATAGGAAGATATGATGAATAAAAGAATACGACGTATACAGCAATAATGCAACAAACAAACAAAAAAGTTGACATCATCATCATTGAGTGCCATCTCCACATGGAAGTTTGGCTACCATGGAGCGTCATTCTGTTCTGTTACTTGCTTTGATGGTGCAGGTTGTCATAGGCTGACTTGTCCATCTTTTGATGTTACTCGTTATGAGTTGACATAAACATTAAAAATTATCATTCCTTTTCATCTTGGGCCAAAAACAGCACACATGGCGTAAGTTATAGTTCTCTATGACTGACAATTTGCTGCTAGTTTTTGGTTGTTTCTTAGTCCCATGGCTTAGCCTTCCTTAGTAATTATTATGCATAGCAATTCTCTGGGTCTGCCTTGTTTTCTTTTACCAGATGGTTCCCACATAAATACCTGGTAGGAAAGTCTTTCTTCATTCAGTCTCAGCACATGATCGATGTATCTCCAATGGCTTCTTCT
Source organism: Megaustenia siamemsis (assembly GCA_032433765.1). Classification (NCBI taxonomy): domain Eukaryota; kingdom Metazoa; phylum Mollusca; class Gastropoda; order Stylommatophora; family Ariophantidae; genus Megaustenia; species Megaustenia siamemsis. Next base: position 65,859,772 of record JAVIAB010000008.1, read on the forward strand.
TATAAAGCTAGATACATATAAAAAACTATCACATAATAAATAAAAGTAGAATGCAATTTTGACATTTTTCAATAGATTAGGCAAAATTAAACTTACCAACTGGAAAAGCATGTACCCATCTCCTGCGATTACTTGTCATTTTAAACTGCAGTCGAGATGGGGCAAATGGGTTGATCAAAGCTCTGTGTGGTCTATAATTGCGCAGACTGTGCGAGTGGCCCACTGGAGACCCAGCACTGCCAACAACTGGCCGTTGGTGGATTAGCTCATCACTTTCAGAGGATTCATATGAATTCCTACTCACTGCTTTTTCTGGTACAAGAAAGATGTTTACCATTCATTTACAAACAACAAAATGTAAATAACAACAACAACAACAACAAAAATATTCATTAAGAAATCCTGAAAAATATTTAGGAAACATTTTTTTTAAAACTGTTCTATAAGTTTACAATTCTAAGATCAACATTTGTTCTCAAATTACACATACGGCATATTGCAACAAATAAAATGACAGCCATATTTTCACAAAGCAGCATATTTGTAGAAGCAAATAATAATCTCTTTCTTTTCTCACTTCCTCTTGTACCCATATGGATGTCAAGGGAGATACAAAGTTCAGGTTGTTGACCTTTTGGTCATAAACAAAGAAAATTCTCAAGTCCTACAAATAAATATCAAAGTTGAAGGAATACATCTAGAGACAGTTCAGAGGTACAACTACCTGGGACATACTATAACCAGTGATGGAAAATGTATAACTGAAATAAATAAAAGAATAGGTATGGCAAAAAGTAACTTTAATGCCATGAAAAATATACTAACATCAAAACAAATAACACCAGGGCTAAAATTAAGAATAGTGAAATGTTACATCTTCTCAATATTCCCATATGGTGCAGAAACATGGACATTAGACAAGAAAACAGAATAGAAAATTTAAGCCTTTGAAATGTGAATTTATAGAAGAATAGGTTAGAATTGGATGGAAAGAAAAGAAAACAAACGAAGTTTTAAAACAACTAAAAATGAAAAGAGAACTACTAAACACAATTAGAACAAGACAAATGAAATTTTTAGGGTATGTTAAAAGACACAACAGCCTAATAAAAGTAATATTGGAAGGGAAAATACAAGGTAAAAGAGGCAGAGGCAGACCGAGACTAACATGGACTAGTAACATCAAAAGATGGACTAGTCAACCTATGACAATCTGCACCATCAAAGCAAGAGACAGAGTGGAATGGCGCTCCATGGTAGCTAACCTTTGATGCGGAGACAGCACTCAACGATGATGATGACCTTTTGGCAGCTTCACTTATTGTCGTCAACTGATGCTGTTGTAAATTTCTTTAATGTTGTCTGTCCATCTAACTCTGTCTTTCGCTCTTCTCCCTTCTTCACTTTTAAATAAGCTTTGTATGGTAAGGAATCAAATGACATTCTTTCAAGATGAGCAAACCAGTTTTTTTTTTTGTTTCTGTATGTAGCTTACAATTGGCTCAATGACTACTCTTTCTCTTATAATGTCATTTCTGATTCTGTCTATTCTGGTTACACCAAGTGCTTTTCTCAGACATTGCATCTCTGTGGTGACAAGCTTTCTTTTGTGCTCAGATGCAAGTGGCCATGTATGGCATTGGTAGTACAATGTTGGGATGAATATACTCTGTATAAGATATTTCTTGGCGGTAATAGGTAATGCTTTGTGTTGAAGCATACAGGATAAAAGTAAAGTAAAGTACCCCCGTCACGCCAAGTGGCGTATAGGGAAATATGGTGTTAGTGACCCTATAATTTACAGACCTTCAGCACATGATTTTTGGGGTAATGTGGTCGGTATTACGCCAGTGCTGCTTTACTTTCCCAGAAAAAAATCCGGTACCCATTTAAGGCTGGGTGAACCCAGAAGCCGTCGGTTGGGATCGAACCCTACCCCTTGTCCTTTGTAGTCCAGTTCACTAACCACTGAGCTATCGCGGCTCCAAGCATAGAGGATAGCTATCCCAATATTTGGTTTGCTTTATTGCATTGTATATATATTTCTTTGTCAATTTTACCATCTTCAGAGAATGTTGTTCCCAGATATTTAAAGTTTGTTACTTGTTTTATCAATTGATGTTCTATAGCTATGTTTAGTCTCTTCTTTTGACTTCCTATTGATATAACTTCTTTTTTTTTTAGTACTTATTTTATGATATTTATTTAACATTATATATTCAAGGACTGTATATGTTGAAGTTCTGTTTCTTCAAAGCTATTAGGGTCTGGTCGTCAGTAAAAAGTAGTTCATTAATATCTTGACACTGTGATTTGGCATCCTTGCATATTTTGTCAATTTAAGTGATAAAATAAGAGTGGTAACAACATGCAGCCTTGCCATTATCCACATATTTTTAAACAAATGATTTCGATGTTGTTTTACTTGGTCTAATCACACTTCTACAGTTACTAAATAAGCTCTTGTAACATCTAATAAGGTGGTCATTTACTGCTCTAATCACACTTCTACAGTTACTATATAAGCTCTTGTAACATCTAATAAGGTGGTCATTTACTTGCTCTAATCACACTTCTACAGTTACTATATAAACTCTTGTAACATCTAATAAGGTGATTATTTACTTGCTCTAATCACACTTCTACAGTTACTATATAAGCTCTTGTAACATCTAATAAGGTGGTCATTTACTTGCTCTAATCACACTTCTACAGTTACTATATAAGCTCTTGTAACATCTAATAAGGTGGTCATTTACTTGCTCTAATCACACTTCTACAGTCACTATATAAGCTCTTGTAACATCTAATAAGGTGATCATTTACTTGGTCTAATCACACTTCTACAGTTACTATATAAGCTCTTGTAACATCTAATAAGGTGATCATTTACTTGCTCTAATCACACTTTTACAGTCACTATATAAGCTCTTGTAACATCTAATAAAGTGGTCATTTACTTGCTCTAATCACACTTTTACAGTCACTATATAAGCTCTTGTAACATCTAATAAGGTGATCATTTACTTGGTCTAATCACACTTCTACAGTTACTATATAAGCTCTTGTAACATCTAATAAGGTGATCATTTACTTGCTCTAATCACACTTCTACAGTTACTATATAAGCTCTTGTAACATCTAATAAGGTGATCATTTACTTGCTCTAATCACACTTTTACAGTCACTATATAAGCTCTTGTAACATCTAATAAGGTGATCATTTACTTGGTCTAATCACACTTCTACAGTTACTATATAAGCTCTTGTAACATCTAATAAGGTGATTATTTACTTGCTCTAATCACACTTCTACAGTAACTATATAACTCTTGCAACATCCAATAAGGTGGTCATTTACTCCATAATGATAAAAAAAAAAATTATACAACATAAATATATATTACAATGTACATTTTTTAATAAAATAAAACAGTCAGTGCCACTTTCTTATTTGCATTTGAAGCATAGAACATAGAACAATTAATGAGTAAATCCGTGTCCATTGATTCTTGTGAGTGTCTTTAACCTCCTTATCAAGCCAACAACAAGCTAAACAATACATGCCTAATATGGAAACAGGTTAAGCTCTACTCTCACCATGAATAGGATACCATCCAAAGGAGTAGGACATATCATCATGTGAGCCACCCTTGCCTGGTATCAAAATAGCTGATGGAGTATCTTTCTCTGAATCTTTGGTGTCAAACATGTAAGAGGATATCTCATCAGAAGTGTGTCGGGTACGTGGTTTGACTCTTTCCCTGGCTTCTGCAAATGTCTTTGGCATAGCTGGGCCTCGGAACTTGCTAGACATACTGGTGCCTCTAACTGACCTGATAGATGCATGAAAGAGTAACAGTAGCAGCAACTATATAAAGTACTTAGCTGTGAGTTACTGTAGCTATTGGTGGAGGTTACAATATTAACCCTAGATTATAATACATATCCGTGACTCACGAAGTTACGATGCTGTAGTAAAAATTACTACCACTTAATTGTTACATTAGGAGCTCTAAAAATAGTATTTTCTTTGAACTTTTGACACACAGCTATGTGTTTACACCAAGAGAGAAACTAGATTTCCTGTCTCCAGTTAGTTTGTGACCTGAATTTGACCACTCAGATTGGATGCGTTACATTGTGTATCGATACGGATGCTGTAAGTCTGTCATTAAGTTCAGCTACCTCATAGTGTTATTTGTTGCGTTCCCTGAGTTACAAAGGTAGCCTGAAATCATTAACAGTGAAGAGTTCAAAAGTGAACAAACTTTGAATGTCTGGAATCTAATGCAACCTAACAATGGAGACTGTCAGAGAGAGATCAAACAAAGACTATCTATCTATCTATTGACCTTTCAGGCCGTAGCCAGCCCATAAGGCGTAGACCAAGATACTCCTTCTCTTATCTGAATTTTTATTCTAGCAGTTTTCAATTCTTTTAAAGATATTTTATCAAATCTCACCATTTGTCTCTGTTCTGTGCAAGCAGCTCTATCTCATTGAGGGAGCCGATTCCTGCTGCTCTTGCCTCTCTCATCACAAATGTTCTTCTCAGTGAAAAGAAGACTAGCCATGATTAAATGCCAAGAAGAACATATAGCACAGTAAGGCATTCAAATTAAAATTCCTGAAGGATTGTTACTTCCCAATAGCAACATATGGTTGTGAATTTTGGACAATCTCACTGATAGCAAGGAAGAAAATTGGTTTATTTCAAACAAAATGCTACAGAAAAAACTTAAGAAACCTTGAATAAAGAAAAAGAGCAATGAAGATATATTAAAATACCTAAACATTACAAAGAACTGACTTACAAATACCATTCTGCAGAGGAAATTAAAATACCATGGCCACGTCAAAAGACACAGTGGGCTGGAAAGAACAATAATGGAAGGTATGGTTACAGGGGTGATGCATTAGGGGCAGACCAAGAAGAAGGTGGTTTCAAAACATCAAAGAGATCTTGAACATTGAACATAACAACAAAAAAAGTGGGAGAGATCTGGTGAGAGATAGAGGTTCTTTCAAATGGACTCTGGTGAATGCAACATTCTGCAAAGGACATGTAACCTGATGATAACAGACAGTATTAACAAAATAGCTGGATAATAGAAATTTAGAAGGTTAGAGATACATGACAGGAATGCTGGACAAGTTTTGTCGTATCAGAAACATTGTGACAACTGGGAGTTTCTATGAAAATGATGCACAGGAAGAGAGAATGTGAGAATCCTAAATAATCTGATATCATGGAAGAAAAATTTAATAGCACAGCAGATTGTCAGCACAAAGTACAAAAAATTGTGTCTATAATCACTCAGACTATCAGACATGGCACATGACTGGTGACTGTGTAGATAACTAAGGGATGCCAAATATCATAACTATAGTATTGGATGGCAGATATCGTAAACAATTCTATGTGAAAAGATCTTGACAATTTAATATTTCAACAGTTATTTGTAACAGTAAATGTTTACAATAAGTTTATGATATGACATGCACTTATGTTGTTGAATTCTTGATCCATGCTTCAGAATGTTCCAAATAGATGGCTCAGACATGAGTGGTAGAACTGATATAGTTATGGTTGTGGTTATGCTTAGTTGAAGGCCCTGGTATCACTGCAAACAAATTAAAATCCATAATTGCTCAGCTGCCCATGCCAGTGAAATCATCCAAATTAAAATTCATCTCGATGAACGTTCCAAACAAAGAAAGGCAGCTGCAGTCCCCATCATAGCAGCTACAGCACACACCAAGAGACATAAGGCCAAGCGACATCAAAAATGAACAGTGCTGAACTGTCCGTCATACTATATTATCATTCATCGTAAGCAATCAAAATATTGAAACATGATCCAGATGAAAAACACAGCTCATGGTGTGTGCAGAGCACTAAACTCAGTAGCTCCGGCAGGAAGCCAGACTTGGAAAATGAAGAAACTGCAACAAAGAACACTTTTCAGACTGAGCCTCAATGGTTCTTGTCGCCTATCCATCATATTGACCAGAAGTCCCCTCTGATAAAAGTCCAGTACCATTAAAAACTCACAAACATTCATTTAAAGATCTGGACAAACTTGAATCCTGAGGGCTTATGAGAGAACTGAGATTTTAGCTTGAAATTACTTAAGGTGTGTTCAACCAGTCTGCTACTGGAACAATTACTCTAGGTGTGTTCAACCAGTCTGCTACTGGAACAATTACTCTACCATTTGCTATCTGTTGAAAGAAGCTGAGCACATTTGTGGTTGCATGCAATGAAGCTGATTCTACCAACTAATCAGCTAACTAACTAAGACTTACAGAGTCATAGGCATGGTTGCCAATGACGACTTGAACACTTGGGCATCATACTCATCATAATCAACAAATGGGATATTGTCATCATTTGAATCATTTTTGGATGGCAGAAAATCTGCAAGAAGAATTACACAAATTTTTAGAAGACAAAAAAAAAGTATGTGAATGTAATGTTAAAGGTAACTGTTCAATATATAGAATCAGTAATGTTCTGGTCTGTTAAAATAACTAACAGACCAAAGACTAAGATAACAATCCAAATAAAAAAGCATGCTGAAAGTGAATGGACTGAACACAAGGTGTTAAACACAGTGTAATGCAACACATGGACAATTATGAGGCATCCCTAGCAGAGAACTGGAACACTCTGACTTAACGCACCAGAAGTATTGAAACGGTTGTCTTGGTGGTCGAGTGGATAGTACATTACTGATCAGAGCAATTTGGGCTCAATTCTCGTAAGTGGAATTTTTATTTAAAATTTTGCATACATCTACCATGTCTTAGAGTGATGAAATCAACCATTTTTTAAAAATTAATACAAGGTGCATTCAAAAGAAAACCAGATTTTGTTTTTGGTTTTTATCTATCTATTGACCTTTTGAGCTGTAGCCGGCCCATAGGGCGTAGATCGAGATACTCTTTCTCTTATCTAAATTTTTATTCTAGCAGTTTTCAATCCTTTTAAAGATATTTTATCAAATCTGGCCATTTGTCTCTGTTCTATGCAAGCAACATATCTCATTGAGGGAGCCGATTCCTGCTGCTCTTGCCTCTCTGATCAATGTTCTTCTCAGTGTCAGCCTCTTTTCCTCTTACCTGTTGTTTCCCACATTAGGGCTTGCTTTGCTATTCGGTTATTATCTCTTCTCATCACATGTCCAACATATAACCATCGTCTTTTCTTTATTACTGAAGATATTAGTGGTTGATTGGCGATTTCTCTAATTTCCTTGTTTGTTTTGAATTCGTTCCACGCTATACCAAATATTTTCCTTAGACATTTATTTTCGAATACGTTCATCTTTGTTTCTATGTCTCTTGTTGTTTACCAGCTCTCACATGCATTTTGTTTGTTTACAGTGTTGCAAACACTGAAATAATCACATTACAACTTTACAACATAGCCCTTCCTCTAGACCAATGCACTTACACCAGCATTTGATGAGTGTGTGAATGCAGCAGGAAAAGAATTCTTTCAGACAGGTGAACAGTCAGTCATGCTCTGCCATTTGGGTATTAATCATGTACACTTTTTTGGAACTTTGATTTATCATGAATGACGTGATGGACTGATCCAACACCAATGTCAAATAGCAATATCACCTCCTTGACTATGATGTGCTGGTTTTCCCACATTACTTTCATCATGGGTGCAAGGTTGTCTTCCATGACTGCCGTGAATGTCGGACCCTGGCATGTGAATGTTGGATCCAGGTGAGGAGAACACTCTCTTCGTGAAATTCTCAGCCCATTCATTCACTTGTGTGCAACTCACACACCTGTTGTAATTCTCAGCCCATTCATACACTTGTGTATGACTCACACACCTGTTGTAATTCTCAGCCCATTCATACACTTGTGTTTGACTCACACACCTGTTGAAATTCTCAGCCCATTCATACACTTGTGTATGACTCACACACCTGTTGTAATTCTCAGCCCATTCATACACTTGTGTTTGACTCACACACCCTATTGAAATTCTCAGTCCATTCATACACTTGTGTTTGACTCACACACCTGTTATAATTCTCAGCCCATTCATACACTTGTGTATGACTCGCACACACCTGTTGAAATGCTCAGTCCATCCATACACTTGTGTATGACTCACACACCCTGTCATTGTACTGAATTCTCATCTGATGATTCATCTTTACATATTTCATGCCTTTGCTAAACAAAAACCTCACAACACTTTGTTGCTCTTGCAACGTTACATGGGAGCCAACCACCTTGTTGAAATGTTTACCTGGTTCCTATACTTGCCACACACATCCCAAAGCCATATATTGGTCAGTGACTCCACATACTAAACACAATATCATTGTACATGTGACTTTTAATACAATGTACCAGGTTTCACACTGAACAACCATTGAATTTTTAATAGGCCAGATATTTATTCATTACATTTTTCTATCCTGTGCATCATCATCTCATATACATATTTCATGCCTTTGCTAAACAAAAACCTCACAACACTTTGTTGCTCTTGCAACGTTACATGGGAGCCAACCACCTTGTTGAAATGTTTACCTGGTTCCTATACTTGCCACACACATCCCAAAGCCATATATTGGTCAGTGACTCCACATACTAAACACAATATCATTGTACATGTGACTTTTAATACAATGTACCAGGTTTCACACTGAACAACCATTGAATTTTTAATAGGCCAGATATTTATTCATTACATTTTTCTATCCTGTGCATCATCTTATCCATCAATCCACCAGCCGTATATTGTCCTTTCAAGCCAGGATCTGCATTGTATCTCACCACATGTCTCTGTTCTGGGCAAGTTATTCAATCTCGCAGAGAGAGCTGATGCCAGCTGTTCTTGCCTCTCACCTCAGTGTTCTTTTTAGAGTTTCTCTAAGTCATCTTCTTTTATTTAACCCTCTGTTTCCATTTTGAGGGCCTACTTTGAGATACTCTTGCTGTCTCTCCTCATCACATGGCCAACATATCACCATCTCAGCTCTTGATTATAGATGACATTTTTGGATGCTTTGTCATTTCTCTTATTTCTGCATTGGTCTTCAATTCATTCAATGGCACAAAGTATTTTCCTGAGGCATTTGTTTTCAAAAGCATCCAGTCTATTTCCTATTTCTTTAGTTGTTTTCTAGCTCTTGCATGCATAAATAAGAGTGGATAACACATTTGATTTAAAATCCTGAGCTTTATTTTTGTGCTTAGTAATTCTGATTTCATATTTTATTAATGTTTCTGAAAGTCATTGCTGCCTTTGCTATTAGATTTTTATTAAATGTCATTTATTCCTCTTGTCTTAGTCTTAGAAACATGGAAATAAAAACAGGGCAGTGACTTAACAATGGAAGGGTTCATGATATTCACTTACTTTTCTTTGTAAGTTTAGGTCCCTCTTCAAGTTCTTTAAGCTGTAAAACAAAGTATTATAAATTATTTATTAAATAAATTATTTCCTCATACAACTAATTTAAGTCCTATTAAAAGAGAACTGTCCATTTATTTATTTAAACTCTTAATAAACATAGATCAGAAGAAGTAAATACAAGATTGTTACGGTAGATTATGTTTACATGTGCATAAATATTATTCTATTTTCTAAATTATGGCTATTCATATTGACTTCTGAATTGTGACTTCTGTGAAGAAGAGATATTATGTTTCATTACCAATATAAATTAACATATTTTAACTAAAAATTTCAAACTTTCTGTGATCTAGTTAAATTCAGTATGAAAATGAGTATATATTTTTAACTTTTCAAACACACTACACACAAAAATACATACCAATTGAGGTGGGGTTTGATACGTGGCACAAAGGAAGAGTTCATGTGATCTTCTATCTGGTTCTTAGACATGTAGAAGCTGCAACAATGAGGGATAAAGTGATGTTAATGGAATGACGGTTAACATCAGGCTAAATATAAATATTGGTTTGCCAATAAGTTAAATAAATGAGGGGATGTTGTGCAGCAATATCAGACAGCCTATTAAATGAAAAGATGCTGAACCTAAAATGTTACCATCAAACACTGATCAAACACTAGCAAACATTTGTTTGCATTTTCAATAAAATAAAACAATATGGGTACGCAGCTTTTAAGTTTAGTTACTCTGTCAGTTCAGTACCCTTAAGATACTATCAACTGTCATTTATAAACACTTAAGAGTGATAGGCTAGGGCATTAGACCTAGCCAAATCAACGATGTCATCCAGACAGCTACAGCGCTGAAGTTGCCAGGAAATCATAGTTGATAGAATATCGTATGAAATAATTAATTTAAATAATACTTTGCATCACAGCTAAAAGAATTTGAAGAGAAACCTAAACTTACAAAGAATAAAAGTAAGCATTTTTCATTAACCCTTCCACTGTTAAGCCCATTTTCATTTCCCTATTACTGATGGCTTGCACTAGGATCAGTGAAGCAGAAATAATATTTCTTCCCACCACTTGTCTGACATATGCCCACCTCCTTTTCTTGAATATAGATAAGATGGTTGCACAGCTATTTCTCTCACTACTGCCCTAGTCTTGAATTCATTCCAATGTATACTAAGTATTTTCTTCAGACAAGTTTGTACCTAGTTTATTCTCTACTTCTTTCATTGTTTTCCAGCTCTCATGCACATTAAGTAAAAAGTAAATAATAGATTTTAGCTAAATATCCTAAGATTTGTGTTTGTACTGACAATGTTTTATTACCATAGTTTCTTAAAGTTCCAGAAATTCATTGCTGCCTTTGATAAACTGGTTCTAATTTCTCTTTTGAATTCCCATCTTTATCTATGCAAATTTTGAGATATACAAAGTGATCTACTTCTTCCATTGATACTTTGCTCTCAGGTATAACTTTCTTTCTGCAAAGCTAAATACTTCTATATTAACATGTTGTACAGCAAAGACATTAATGTAAATTCACAAAAAGAGATATAGCATGTGAACAGATTGACAATCATGTATAGTACCAGTGGTTCATTGGATTGAAAGCATGTCAGCCAAACTGGACAGCATGAAGCTGGTGTTAGATTGCACATAGTTCAGGCACTTTCGTTTCCAAGATGGTGGAACGAAGTTCACATATTCTCGATCGCCGCAGAAATTGCATTTGGGGACTGATTAATTTTGGCTCTCCATTGCAATTTTGTGCGTTAAAGTCAAAATGACGTTCTAATTAACAAATCTGCACCGATGAAGCGGGCTCGTATGCACAGCAATATTCCTTTTTGACAAGTCAAGTGTTGTGAATGCGACCATCCACCATCTAGAGTTGATCTGCGGTTTACGTCAACATATTGAGTGCTGTTCAATGACCGTTGTTGGAATTGTTTGACGCTAAGTCATTTACATGTTACAACTCATTAATGTGGACTGCTCCGTTAAGTCAGCCGAAGCTTTTTCTCTTTAGTGAATTTGCACCTGTTTTGTTCATTGTAGGCTGCATTCACTAGCGTAATCGGGAATCTATGGGCGCAGCCATTGTTATGTGTGCTATGACATCATAATGGCTCATTGTATATCCCTTGACCGGCCATACGCTAATTTTATGGTCTGTTGCTTGATGTGCGACAGGGATAATCTGATGACTAACTGTGTTTTACATGTTCAAAATTGGAGTCAAAAACGATGTCCTAACATCATCAAGTGCTATACATTTTAAAAAATATGACGATCATCATTTTCAGGAGGACGCGAACTTCCGGTCAATATGGTGGATAGGCGGCAGGAACCATTGAAGGCTATGTATGAAAAGTGTTCCTTGTTGCAGTTTTCTCATATTCCAAGTCCGGCTTGTTGCAGGAGCTACTGAGTTAAGTGCTCTGTGCACACCGTGAGCTGTGTTTCATCCGTTTTGAGCATGTTTTGATATTCCAATTGTTTACGATGAATGATTTTATCGTATGACAAGGAACAGTTGGCTGTGTTCACTTTCTGTGCGGTTTCGCCTTATGTCTTTTGGCATGTGCTGAGACTGCTATGATGGGGACTACAGCTACCTTTCTTTGTTTGGGAGATGAGTTAGTAATTTGGATGATTCCACTGGCACGAGTGGTTGAGCAATTAGGATTTTAATTCGTTTGGAGTGATACCAGGGCCTTCCATAACCATAACCATAGTTCAGGCAAAAGTCGGGTAACTTAAAAAATAACCTAAGTAAAACAAGGAACCTGTGTGCAGAAAAATGTAAGCTAGAGAAGACTTAAATAACTTAGAACCTTAAAAGTAAGTCCTACAGTTAAGTGGGGACTGGTTGACATGCCTACCTCAAGACAGAGAGGTTGTAAGTTCAAGTTCCGGCTGTACCAGTTGGGTTTTTTTTGTTATGATTTCTCTCAGCAGCAACCACTCCTGGCCTCAGCAGTGAGGTCTGGCTTGAAACGTTAATTATTCATCAATGGAAAAAATATGAGTACCTCCAAAATTGGAGTTATATGCCTGCATGGCAAGGGACCCCTATGCAGCTTCTGTCAGGGAAAAATGGATTAATATGCAAAGTTCCGTTCCTATGTATGCTCTAGGGATTTTCCCAGAGACGAAAAGCTGGCAAACATACACACACACAAATATTTAAAAAATAGTTAAAACTGTAAACACACAGTTAGACAGATTTATGAGTAGATAGATACCTGTGGTTCATCCAGTGAGGTATATTATAGTCATCTCCTACTTCAATGCAATTGTGAGTGCTTTTGCTATGGAACTGATTAAATAATAAACAATAAATAACAGCTTCAAATACAGTGCCATGAATGATAACAAAAATATACTAAACAACCATCATCATCTTTCCAGTGCTCTCACACAATATTAACTTGCTCCAAATCTGTTTTGAGTTAGCTCCTCTATTTCAGTAAATGAGTAGATACCTTATATGCTTGTCTCTCTTATGGCTTTGCTTTAAGATTCTCTAGTTATTTCTTCTCATCATATGACCAAAATATGCCAAACTTTTTTTTGTATTACACATAAGAGATTATTGGTTCCAAAGTGTTTTCTCTCTCATTTCTGCACTATTCTTGATTTCATTCTACTATATACAATGTATCTCAATCCCATGTAATACCTGACCACTGTTCCTGTTCTGTGATTTTAATCTTGAGATCTATGTTTAATTTTTGTATTTATATTTGTTGCTTTGGAAAAGTGTCATGATATTTCGCACATGATGAGGGTTTTTGCTGAAACATTGTAATTTGTCTTGTCTCTCTCTAATAGTTTAGCTGCTTTATACTATGTAGAATCGTTGCAGAAGTAAAAAAATACGTAGGGTCACCTTTATCTACATCCTGGATATGCGGGAGTATGGGGAAATGAAATTGTGGACAGGTTCACTAGTTGCGTTGTCGCTGAAGACAGTCAACCAGTAAATCGGGCAGACATCATCAATGCCCTCCGAGATATGGGTAGGGCACAGGACTTCGACAACCATTAGTCCACGTCACTTTTTCAGATGAACGAGGTGAGAGTTAAGATGGGCACAGCCAGAAACGATAAACTTAGTGCTATATAAGAAGACTTATCAACCAACACAGAACTGGAGTCGTCAGTCACTGGACACTGCGGGACGTACTGAGGAGGGGAGCACCTATGGACATGTTTGGAGTGCAATGAAGATGACCCGCAAATAACTCAATAACTTAATATCATGTTGAGGTCATTTTACAAGTTCACTGCAGTTCTACTCACGGCCCCCGTATAGTACTTAATACTTTATATATTTTTTGTGTGCTTATCTCAATTAAATGTTTATTTTTCAATGAAAATATTCACAACTACAAAAACTCTGGAGAAGGAAACATGACAACTAGAATTTAGTCTCCAAATTCCTTTAGATGGGCTATGGTGAATGAAACATTTTGTGGGAAATCTGGCTAGAGACAGAGATTCTTGCATAAGAGTTATGGTGAATGCAAAGTTCTACAAAGGATAAGCAGGGAAAAGGCAACTAATTGCAGTGCTGCGGTAAAGCTGGTAGCAAGGAGTCATAGAACAAAGAAGTATGTGTTAGCACTCGGAAAAATTGACAGACAAACAACAATAGAAAAAAACGAAGAACAATATATGGTCCGAAGTGGGATCGAACCCGTACTCAGTGGCACCGCGCCTTGCCACGAGAAGCCGAACGCTTGGCACACTGCCACGCAGCCAACTAAAAAATTGGCTATTGCAGCAGTGTCTTACACGAAAGGCGTTCTCAATGACTATAGCACAGGGTAACGATCACAGACCGGAATACGGTCACTGAGTACGGGTTCGATCCCACTTCGGACCATATATTGTTCTTCGTTTTTTTCTATTGTTGTTTGTCTGTCAATTTTTCCGAGTGCTAACACATACTTCTTTGTTCTATTATTCCCTATTATCGCCTCGGAAGTTCCCCATATAATAATATTTATGTATTATTATTTGTACCCAGTATATAACCACTGGGAACTACTATTCGTGCTGTTTCGTCCAATAAATGTTTGTCTACAACACAAGTATTCAGCCCTACTGGGAGATACTTGCATTAATAGGAAAGTACAAATATACAATTTATTTCCGGTCTGAGATCGTTACCCTATGCTATAGTCATTGAGAACGCCTTTCATGAAAGACACTGCTGCAATAGCCAATTTTTTAGTTGGCTGCGTGGCAGTGTGCCAAGCGTTCGGCTTCTCGTGGCAAGGCGCGGTGCCACTGAGTACGGGTTCGATCCTACTTCGGACCATATATAGTTCTTTGTTTTTTTTCTATTGTTGTTTGTCTGTCAATTTTTCTGAGTGCTAACACATACTTCTTTGTTCTATTATTCCCTATTATCGCCTCGGAAGTTCCCCATATAATAATATTTATGTATTATTATTTGTACCTAGCAAGGAGTCACTAGTGAGGTGTGACGTACACTCAAAGGTATGGTGACAGCTTTACAAAAAAGGAACACAACAAAATACTGACGTTTTGACCTAAGGCCTTCTTCAGAAGATGGGGACAACAACAAACGATAAGCGACCTAATGATGGTATTTATTTAAAAACTTTTTATTGTTTTGTGTTGTCTTTTTTCAATACAAATCTGTAGTAGCCATATCTTTGTTGATTTTGTCTGTTCTTTTTTTTATTGTTCCTGTAAGCTTTACCTCACCACAGATCCACATGTGAGAGTAGAGCCTACAAAAACACACAACAAAATGACTATTAACAGTTAACAACAAAGCAGCAACACTAAGTAGAGAAAATCATGTACATATATGTAAATAACATAATAACGCAATATCTCAACAATCACAACTTTATTGCCTGAAGAAACACACTTAAATGGACTCCTAAATATACCTTGTGCATGCTCAATCTCTTACAATCTATTTTCCTAGTTTTCCTCATTTCAAATTTTGCCATTTCTGCTTCTGCGATCATGGTTCATTCAGACTAGGATTCCGTACTCTCTCATGAAGGCAGCTGTCTGTTTAAGTGATTCGGTTGCCCCATATAATTTCTCTTCCAGGGAGGTGGGTGTGGACCACATTGTCCTTCTCAGGTCTGTGTACTGGGGGCAATCGTGCAGAACATGTTTTGTTATTGTGTTATCCAGTGTACAATGGCATTGGCTGGTAGTCCCTATTTTGAGTTTGGTGAACAAGTGGTTTCTCACTCTGTTGTGGCCAGCCGCACAGGGGAAGTAAGATGACTTGATCCCTCCTTGATAGTTTGAGATATCCATCCCTCTCGTTACTTTGAGTGTTCTTGTTTCCATTTTTCATGATACTGGCATTTGTCTGCGCGTTCGTTTCCATGAATATTACAGTGTGATGGTATCCACTGGATGACCACTCTCTGGAAGTTATTGCACAGTGGTCTAGGGTTGTTCTCAAGTCATCTAGCTCACTGTTCCTGGGAGGTTTTGAGAGCTGTTAGGACTGACAGTGCATCAGTCAGTATCACCTATTTCTTCTTCATGTTATTTTGTCTTGGATAGCCAGTTTTGCAGCGTCTTTGAGAGCTTCAATTTCTGCTTTATAGTTGTTTGAGAATTTCCCAGTAGCTATTGACTTGATGATCTCTTCCTGGTTATTCAGCCTCAAGAACACACCTCCTCCTCCATTTCTGGTGGCATTTGTAGCAGAGCCATCTATGTATATGTGTGACCAGGAGTCCTGTTGGTAGTTGTCGTTTGTATGTTTTCTGCTATGTGTTTTCTCTCTGTGTCTGTTGGGTGCCTTTTTTCATGACTCCTATTATGTCTTCCTTAAGTTCTGGTATTTTGTGTTTCCCATGAGGAGTCATATCAGATGGGCTTATGGGTTTCGGCATGCTTGGGACAGTACTGGGTCACTAGTTGCCAGTTCTTTAGAGATTGCAGCGAAGTTGCTCCTCTTTAGTCGTCCTTTTAATTTTGCCATTTATAAGTCATTTAAGTTAAAAGGTGATGGTGTAGACACACTTTCTTTCTTTCTTTCTTTTTTATGTCTTTCTTTTTTCCTCTTTTTTGTCTTTCTTCCCCTTATGTATACCTTTCTTTTAATCTTTCTCTCTCTCTTTCTCCCTTTCTTTCTTTTCCTGATGCAATCATTAATGAGAATTAGAACGCTTGCTAAATTGATTTTGTGGGTTGAAAAAAAATTATGCAAACAATCCACTCTCTATTTACAGTTGTTGTCTATTATGAAGTAAACTGCTAGCTTAAAAGTCTATTCACTTTTCTCAAAATCTTATACAAGTTGCAAAAAGTATATTCATTTTTCTCAAAATCTTACACAAGTTGCAAAAAGTCTATTCAGTTATTATCTATGCACTTGTTACTTTAACTTTGATAAATACTGTCACTGAATGATGTAATTAATGTCCAAGAAATGAATATGTTTGTGCTCTAGACAAATTCTTGTTATCTTTCTAATCATCTGAACTCCGATCGGAGCATATGGAGTTCAAGAGATCTCCACACAATTCGGCCTGAAGCAAGCATGGACAACTCTTGCCAGACTATCATTTCTTCATGTATGGTTCATTCCATGTCCCCAACAGTCTGCCTCTTCTTTTTTCGCCAGGTGGTGTCCATATTAATACTAGGTGCAGATGCTTGGTTTGTTCCAATTATACAACATGGCCTGGCCATTTCCAATGTCTACGTTTCACTTCTTAATTGATGTTGTTAAGGCCTGATCTTCTGGCGACTTCTTGTTTGTGATATGTTGGTCCCAAAGGATATTTAACCCTAGATTACAATACATATCTGTGGGTCATGCTTTCACAAAGTCATACAAATTATTAACACTTAATTGTTACTTTTAGAGTTCGGAAAATAAAATTTTCTTTCAGCTGCTGTTTGTTTACCCAAGCAGACATACAGGAATTGGATGCTGTAATCACTTCCTGGGTTACGGTAGATTTATGGTCTGAAAATTAAACACATGGCGCCGTGGCTACCCGAGGTGTTATATTGTCTATTCACTTAGCCACCATAAAGCTGTTAATCCAGTTGTATGATGGCTCCCTCAAAGCATTGTTCACTATCTAGCCCATGTTACAAAGGTTCGTTTGATGTTAAACAACCCTATTTCTGCAATAACGCCATACTTTTTATGGCACACTTGGGGGGGGGGGGGGGGGGGGGGGGTTTTGCCCATAGCAGACTGTCAAATTTCAAGATTTGTATTTTGAATGGCAATTTTTACGACGGTATTGTAGTATAGAGTTAACATCAATTTTATACAGTGCCGTACCTTAAATAATGGAGCAGCATGAAGTGGCTGTTCCCCCATGCAGACCAAGTCGCTGCCAACACCTGTGTTCAAAAAAGTTCACAAAGTGAGAAAGCTAACTATGACAATCCTACAACCACCACACCTCGTTATTTATATTTTTTTTTTTTAAAGTTGTTTAAAAACAAACAAACAAAAAACATAATATCGACTCATGATTGCACTGCAAGAAACCTGATAACAATGTCAGAATTAAGAAAAAATATGTATTTATTTCATGCTGATGTAAATTTGCATTAATTTATTTTTTATAATGGTACAGCTCTGATCAGTATTTTTTTTCTATTGGAGGAGTGAAGTAAAAACTGTCCACTGAACACCTCAAGGTGACCACCCTGGAGATGCAGCTTTTATTCTCCAACTTTATAGTATACGGGGCCATGACAGTTCAGTTGTTAGTGAACTGGACTACAAAAGACAAGAGGTCAGGTTCGATCCTGCTTGATGGCTTCCAGGTTCACCCAGCCTTAAATGGGTACCAGATTTTTTTTTCTGGGAAAGTCCTCATCAAGGCCAGCTCCTTGTCGTGGGGATGGGGCTTAACAGTCACCAGAGATTGAAAACCAAGACTGGCCAGGCATTCCATAGTCACATGTATACAAAATTCAAGATAGGCACCTCAACTACTTGTACATGTAGACAGGTGCCTCAGACTGCCGAACACATACTTCAAGACTGCACTGAATATAGTAGACTGAGGAAAATCCATTGGCCCATAGATACAACACTACAGACAAAACTATATGGGCCACTGCAAGAATTACAAAAGACAGTAAAATTTATACAGGAAATGACATTTCAGATATAGACAATACTTCGGGCGAACGAAAGATAGATTCTGGGAAAGTAAAGCATCATGGACGTAATGCCGACCACATTACCCCAAAAATCATGTGCTGAAGGTCTGTAAAAAATTATGGTCACTAACACCATATCCCCTATATGCCACTTGGCATGACAGGGTTCTTTACTTTTACTTTACTTTTATAGTACACCCCACCCCCCCCCCCCAAAAAAAAAAAAAACAACAGACTTCAGAAGCAGAATAAATACAATAAAGATAGTTTATTTTTTTTTTTTACAACAATGATCAATGATTAATTGCACTCAACCAAGCTACTTCTTACTTCAAATATTACAATTTGAAAACATGAAGCCAAACTCTGCTTTTCAGTCTATTCAATAAGTTCATCATAAGTTCAATAAGAAATAACACAACATACAAATAAGATCACATTATGCCATAACAGAATGCTTTATGAAATGTTGTATCTGTCCAGTTCATAAACTGAGCCTCAAAGAATTAGGAGTATGAAGTGATTATTTTTGTTAAACTTTATGGAACTAGACCTCAACATGTGGGAGTCCTCTGTTGTTACATAACACTGTGTTCATTAAACCATTTTTGCTGCTAAGTTGACAGAAGAATGTTTGTCCAAGAATGTAGACAGTGTACAGGATGTGAAAGTAGACTTTTTTTTAAAACTTCAGCAAAGCAAGTCAAAATTGAGAAATAGGCCGAGTTAAGTTTTACAGTGATTTTCAAAAACAGTTACAAATCACAAATGTGCCCATTTTTCTTCATTTACTCTGAAAAAAATATGTTTTGCCCAGTACACATATAAGTACATCTATAGGAAAATGAGTAGAATTGGGTAGAAGGAAAAGAAGACGAACAAGGAAGGAAGTTCTGAATCAGCTGAAAATGAAAAAAGAACTACTTAACACAATTGTAAAAAGAGTTGAAATTTTGTGGACATGTGAAGAGATATAATACCTTTTTAAAAGTCATCTTGGAAGAGAACGTACAAAGTAGACGAGGCAGAGGCAGATCAAGTCTAAAGTGGACTGATAACATCAAAAGGTGGACAGGTGAACCCATGATAGAGTGCACCATCAAGACAAAAGACAGGAGTAAAACAGCACTCCATTGTAGCCAAACTGTGATGTGGTGACAGCACCCAATGAATGAATGAACAGTACACCCCAGTTTACAACATGACAGTGTAGCAGAGGTATCGGTTGGTCTTTACATTAATTTAACTGACAGCATGACAAGGATGCCATCTCTGTGACAGCCCTCTTTTGTTACACTTGATGACTTCCTAGGGAAGGAAAGCAGTTGGTTCTACCATGGGACTCAAGCAGGAAATGTTGTCACACTCACCACAGTCAATAGTTCGCTGCTTTGTTATGTTTGCTAATTGTCTGTCCACTTCAAACACACCTGGGCCAGGTGTAATGACGACTGACACCTTGCCAGTCCTATCAAAATTTCTGTCAAGATAATAATTCTCAAACACTGAGGAAAGAAAGCAGAATATGATTGTCTAACAGACCTAGAGGTACAGTGAAATTAATAAATCCTTCTTCTTCTTCAGCAATAAGCTACTGCTATGCATTTAGACCAGCATGGATCTCAAACAAGATGGTGAGTTTGAGGTCTTCACCAGTTCCCACAACTTGTCCTACAGGGTTGTTTCTGTGAGCCATATTTGTGTTCTTAAGGTGTTGTGAGTGCTGCAGTCCTGTAGGATAAGCTCTGGAGTTTGTTTGGATGCTCCACAGTCCCATATTGCAAAGTCACTGAGTCCCATCTTGTGCAGGTGAACTCTGATGCCACAATGACCTGTTCTGAATCTGAATATCTTGGTCTGCTCACATCTGCTGAGTTTGTTTAAGCTGTCTTGTTCTAGTTCATATTTTCCATAAAACTCTCTCCATTCTGTTTTCCTAGCCTGTTTCAGTATTGTCCTTATATCTTAGAGGCCATGAACTGTTGAAGGGTCTCACCTGCTTTTGCAAGTTCATCTGCTTTCACATTAATAAATGAAATTCAAAGTAATTCAATGGAGGATGAATAAAATATCACTAAATGGCAATAAACTAAGAGTTCATTCTCACTCTACTGTCTGGTTAGCAGGCAATAGCAGCCCAGAGAATGTTGCATCATGTGCTCTATAATCAAAGATGATGCAATCTAGGTACATCCAGCTTTTACCCTTCTCTCATTTATCTATCCAGGGTGTACAACTGAGAGGCATTACCTGATTTTTTAAATGTCTGACTCTGATTCTTCTTCCTCTACCTTTCAGCTCCCTGTGGAGCATAGACTTCAACAAACATTTTCCAAGCCTTTCTGTTTCTTGCCATTCTTTTAAGATTGTTCCATGTCTTCCCCATCATCTTCATCTCTGCTTCTATCTGTCTTCTCCAAGAATTCCTTGGTCTTCCTCTTTATCTTTTTCTCTGGGGATTCCAAAAAAGGGCCTGTTGTGTAATACTCTCTTGGCTTCTGCAATGTGTGTCCTATCCAGCGCCATTGTTTTCACTGTATCTCTTTATCCACTGGTATTTGACTGGTACATTTCCATAATTCTATGTTAGTGATTTTGTCCTGCCATTTCTATCCTTTTATTCTGCGTAAGCATTCATTAATAATTCTGACTCTGATTATTGAATTTTAATCATTATCTTGATTTCAAGTCTGTACATTTTCACAAAAAAACATTAACAAGACTTTTTTTTTACTTTAGTAAAAGAAAAAAAAATTACCATCACTTGCACCATAAATGGGCATAGAAATGGTATTTGTGCTTTAGTTATAATGAAATGCACATTAATTGTGTAGATATGGATATATAATACAAGGAAAGTCATTTGTTAGTGTTGAGAGGTGTTACTCATGTTGGATTAGCATCAAGAGAACGGTTTTGGAATATTTTTCTCTCATTGCAGGACATTTTGCATGCCACTTTTATTTATACAGATATCTAATACTATTATAGACATCTTATACCATTATATACACAAAAAGAAGTAATTCCTGAACATTTCTATATACAATACATGATCAAACAATGAAAAATGGCAGATATATATAAAATTTGTGTAAATATGTAAAAAAAATTTGTGATGGAAAACAAGCTCACCCAAACATGGTTTTTGTCTTCACCTAGTAAGGGTAGGGAGCCGCGATAGCTCAGTGGTTAGTGAACTGGACTACAAAGGACAAGAGGTAGGGTTCGATCACAACAGACGGCTTCCAGGTTCACCCAACCTTTAATGGATACCAGATTTTTTTCTCGGAAAGTAAAGTGGCACGGGCGTAATACCAACCACATTACCCCAAAAATCATGTGTCGAAGGTCTGTAAAATTTATGGTCACTAACACCATATTCTCTATACGCCACTTGGCGTGACGAGGGTACTTTACTTTTTTTTTTTAGTAAGGGTTAATATCCTTTCTAATTAAAATGTCAATGATTTCCTACAATTAATTAATCAAGTATAAAACATGTTGTTACAATCAGTATTTTCACTGAACGTTTTCAAATAGAAAATACTTACAGTTCAAGGACATATTTAATGTTTCCAAAAAATTGCTTTGAGAAGCAACCGATAGACGGGCCTTGGGCATCTTCAATCCTTTTTGTTCGTGAAAATGAAGGACAAGATCCTGATACTCTTTAAAGAGTATTCGCAACTGACGCAAGACATGTGTCCACTCCTCATAACGCTCATTTTGCACAATTACTCTGTTGGTATTTAAATTTAACACTCGTAATTTAACAGACTATGGTAGATGTAAATTATTACAATGAATTATGCCATAATTTAACATACTATGATGGACATAAATTATTTCAATGAATGATGTCATAATTTAACAGACTATGATAGACATAAATTATTACAATGAATGATGCCATAATTTAACAGACTATGATAGACATAAATTATTTCAATGAATGATGTCATAATTTAACAGACTATGATAGACATAAATTATTACAATGAATGATGCCATAATTTAACAGACTATGATAGACATAAATTATTACAATGAATGATGCCATAATTTAACAGACAATGATAGACATAAATTATTACAATGAATGATGCCATAATTTAACAGACTATGATAGATATAAATTATTACAATGAATGATGCCATAATTAACAGACTATGATAGACATAAATTATTACAATGAATGATGCCATAATTTAACAGACTATGATAGACATAAATTATTACAATGAATTATGCCATAATTTAACAGACTATGATAGACATAAATTATTACAATGAATGATGGCATAATTTAACAGACTATGATAGACATAAATTATTACAATGAATGATGGCATAATTTAACAGACTATGATAGACATAAATTATTACAATGAATGATGCCATAATTTAACAGACTATGATAGACATAAATTATTACAATGAATTATGCCATAATTTAACAGACTATGATAGACAGGTAGAATTGGATGGAAGGAAAAGAATGACAAAGTCTTAAAACAACTAAAAATGAAAAGAGAACTTCTGAACACAATTAGAACAAGACAAATGCGATTCTTAGGCCATGTTAAAAGACACAACAGCCTACTGAAAGTGATCCTGGAGGGGAAAATACAAGGTAAAAGAGGCAGAGGCAGACCAAGATTAACATGTACGAGTAACATCAAAAGATGGACAAATCAACCGATGACAACCTGCACCATCAAAGCAAGAGATAGAGCAAAATGGCGCTCCATGGTAGCCAACCTTCGTTGCGGAGACGGCACTCAATGATGATGATGATGATAGACATAAATTATTACAATGAATGATGTCATAATTTAACAGACTATGATAGACATAAATTATTACAATGAATGATGCCATAATTTAACAGACTATGATAGACATAAATTATTACAATGAATTATGGCATAATTTAACAGACTATGATAGACATAAATTATTACAATGAATGATGTCATAATTTAACAGACTATGATAGACATAAATTATTACAATGAATGATGCCATAATTTAACAGACAATGACAAAGTAGAGTTGATAAAATTAAGATCAATCAGAAAATATAAAAACATTACTAACCTGTAAAAAATTATAATATTTCTGTTTTCAACTTGTTCATCTTACAAGAGTAGAACAGTAGAGAAAAATACAAGCAATGGGCATGATTTACTAAAGAAAAATCCTAGGCAACGTATACTTATTAAGAATGAAGAGGCTTATAAATGGTTAGAGGAGTATACAAGTCCCTATGAAGGCTTCCTAAGGAAAAGCAGATTCATGTAATATGGAAATATATCCCTCATCAAATCATTGATTAGTAGAGATGGTGAGTGAGTTCATGAAGGTAATGTAAAATATAAAAGAAAATATGGGCAGCCAACTTGAGATAATGGACAAGACTTTGTCAGCTAACAACAAGCAGCTACAAATAGAGATGAATGAAGGAAGCCAGTTGCTGCCATCAATGCTGTCTCAATGACCCTGAGAGTTACAGGACAGCTAGGAAGGATACATTAGAATTGATGTAAAACAATTTTTGGGTCAAAGAACAACAAATAATCCACATATTTAGTCAATTGTTCTTTTCAATTGCATAAAAAAATATATTAATTTAAGAAAAATAAGAAAGGCAGCACTAGCCTTACTAATGAAACCGTATCTCTTTTTTTTATTAAGAGTCTATAAATATGATTTCCACAAACATGCTATAAGTGTATGTGGTTGCTAATACATTGGAAGCATTTACACAAGTTTTCCTGTAATTGCACAAGCTCATTGTGTGACATGAAACTGAACAAACCTGTAAAAATCCTCATAAATTCTTCCCCTTGAATCTGTCTGCAGGCACTCTCTCACAGAAGATGGGAAATCATCTGATAACCATATATATACGTTATTATTATTAGTTTACAAGAAATACATTTTACAAAACAGCAGGCGCAAAACAATATAAACTATATTTCCATTAATACATTAATAAAATAACCATCTTATATGAACAGAAACACGGAGAATGAACCATAAAATAGAAAGTCGACTAAGAGGATTAAGATTCTAAACATCTGTTGGGATCAACACATTATGAACAAAGAAATCACCTGAAGATCAACAAAATTAACAAAATCAATCAAGAAGTGAAAAGAAGACATTAGAAATAGCTAGGCCTCGTTCTATGAATGGAATGAAACACATCCACACCTAGCACTAACATGGCCACCACCTGGTAAATAAAGAAGAAGCAGACCACTGGAGACATGGCAATGAACCATACATGATAAAATGACAGAAGTTGGCAGGTCCTGGCAACAACTGTCAATGCTTTTTCCAGATTGGATTGGTGAAGATCTCTTGTGAGTGCCCTATATTCCGACTAGAGTTCAGAGGATTAAGAAGTAGTATATTAGCATATGTTTACAAATGATGTAAGCAATTCATATGTTTGCAGAACGGTCCATGCATGATTCCATTCTATGAGAAAACACTAAGAAATATTTTCATCTGCAATATAAAACATATCTATCTATTGACCTTTCGAGCCGTAACCGGCCCATAGGGCGTAGACCAAGATACACCTTCTCCTATATGAATTTTTGTTCTAGCAGTTTTCTTTTAAAGATATTTTATCAAATCTCGCCATCTGTCTCTGTTCTGTGCAAGCAGTTCTATCTCATTGAGGGAGCCGATTCCTGCTGCTCTTGCCTCTCTCATCAATGTTCTTCTCAGTGTCTCCCTGGGTCTTCCTCTTTTTCTTTTACCTGTTGTTTCCCATATGAGGGCTTGCTTTGCTATTCGATTATTATCTCTTCTCATCACATGTCCAACGTATGACCATCGTCTTTTCTTTATTACTGAAGATATTAGTGGTTGATTGGCGATTTCTCTAATTTCCTCGTTTGTTTTGAATTCGTTCCATTCTATACCAAGTATTTTCCTTAGACATTTATTTTCGAATGTGTTCAACTTTGTTTCTATATCTCTTGTTGTTTTCCAGCTTTCACACGCATACGTAAGGGTGATAGTACATTTGATTTGAATAGCCTAAGTTTTGTGTTTGTGCTAATGAGTTTTGATTTCCACAACTTTTCAAGGCTTCTGAAAGACATTGCTGCTTTAGCCAGTCTGATTCTAATTTCTTTGCTCGTATCCCCTTCTCGATCAATGTGACTTCCAAGATAGATAAAGTGATCGATCTCTTCTACTGGTTTGTTTTCCATGTATATTTTGTCACTTGTTGGAATTAAACTTTTCATGACTTTAGTCTTTTCATGATTGACCTCAAGCCCAATTTTGCTGGCTATTGATGATAGTTCATTTGTGTTCAATAATAACATATAGTTGCATACAAAATAATAAAATTCCATGATCACTGTAAAAAATGAGTGTATTTACCTGAGGGCAATGATTAATATCTAACAGGATAAGTAATTGCTATGTTTAAAACAGAAAATGGACATTATGTCAGGTAGCATTGACATAAATATCTTGACATGTGTAGAATTGTAATTCCACTATAAAATGTGCTATGTTGGTAGTCAATAGTTGTTGCAAAAATGTATATGATACTCTCTATCCATCTAACTTTTGTCCCTAATTCTTGTAGTGGCAAGATTTCCATGATACTTTCGACCCATCTGACTCTTGGTCTTCCTCAAGAGCTCAAGCCAGACTGCTGTTGTTTCAGGCATGTAGTGATAGCAGAAGTTAATGTCTCATTTCAATAATATGACCTACTATTGTATTTTCTGTTTTTCTATGTTGATCCAGGGTGTCAATCATTCAAAACCCCTCTGGTCTCTTTTGGGAGCATAGATAGGCTTCTGACTGGACCTTAACATAATATAACATAAAATAATATAACATAACATTACATAACAAATAAGCGTAGTTCCAAAATATTTTTTCCATATGCTTGCCATTTAACATTATATCCTTTTGGTGATATTAGTGCCTTTTCTTAAACATGTCATCTCTCATGAGGACAATATAATTACAAATCAGGAAGAAAATAAGGTATAATCCACTTACCTATAGACTGAGCTTCATAAAATACTCTAGAGAAGAGAACAATCGTGACATCATGCACACAGTTTTGTTCCTGTAGTGATAAGATTTGGTTAGAATATAAAGTGTTGATAATTTCAAGCAACGGTCTCCAATTATAATCACTGCATCATCAGAATAGTCTTTATTTTTTTTTACATAGAGACAGATGAAGCTTTTTCACATATTTTCCAGGAAATGTTTCAGCACTTTGAGACTACACTAACATTTAGTGTTTATCTAGCACTTTGAGTCTACATTAACATTTAGTGTTTGTCTAGCACTTTGAGTCTACACTAACATTTAGTGTTTGTCTAGCACTTTGAGTCTACACTAACATTTAGTGTTTGTCTAGCACTTTGAGATTACACTAACGTTTAGTGTTTGTCTAGCACTTTGAGACTACACTAACATTTAGTGTTTGTCTAGCACTTTGAGATTACACTAACGTTTAGTGTTTGTCTAGCACTTTGAGTCTACACTAACATTTAGTGTTTGTCTAGCACTTTAAGATGACACTAACATTTAGTGTTTGTCTAGCACTTTGAGTCTACACTAACATTTAGTGTTTGTCTAGCACTTTGAGATTACACTAGCATTTAGTGTTTGTCTAGCACTTTGAGATTACACTAGCATTTAGTGTTTGTCTAGCACTTTGAGATTACACTAGCATTTAGTGTTTGTCTAGCACTTTGAGATTACACTAGCATTTAGTGTTTGTCTAGCACTTTGAGATTACACTAACATTTAGTGTTTGTCTAGCACTTTGAGATTACACTAACATTTAGTGTTTGTCTAGCACTTTGAGTCTACACTAACATTTAGTGTTTGTCTAGCACTTTAAGATGACACTAACGTTTAGTGTTTGTCTAGCACTTTGAGACTACACTAACATTTAGTGTTTGTCTAGCACTTTGAGATTACACTAACGTTTAGTGTTTGTCTAGCACTTTGAGATTACACTAACGTTTAGTGTTTGTCTAGCACTTTGAGATTACACTAACATTTAGTGTTTGTCTAGCACTTTGAGATTACACTAACATTTAGTGATTGTCTAGCACTTTGAGATTACACTAACATTTAGTGTTTGTCTAGCACTTTGAGATTACACTAACACTTAGTGTTTGTTTAGCACTTTGAGATTACACTAACGTTTAGTGTTTGTCTCTCCATTAAGAAATGACAATGCGCATGAGCTTCATCATCAACGAGTGCCATACCCACTTCGAAGGTTGCCTATCATGGAGCGCCATTACACTCTGTCTCTTGCTTTGATAGCGCAGGTTGTCATAGGCTGACTTGTCCATCTTTTAATGTTACTTATCCATGTTAGTCTTGGTCTGTCTCCGCCTCTTTTACCTTGTTATTTTCCCCTCCAAGATGACTTTTAGTAGGCTGCTGTGTCTTTTAACATGTCCCAAAATCTCATTGTTTTGTTTAAATTGTGTTTAGCAGTTCTTTTTTTCATTTCTAGTTTTAAAATTGCATCATTTTTTTTTTCATCTAATTCTTCTATAAATCAACATTTCAAAGACTTCAATTATTATTATTTATTTATTTATTTTTTTTTTTTTTGGGGGGGGGGGGGGGGGGTGTGTGTGTGTGTGAAAGAGTCCTTCACAAGAATTGCATTATGCCTCCACTTGATATACATCAATCCATGTATCATCCAGTTAATATTTTCTAATTAAAGTGCAAGACCTGAGATTATCTCTGTGTTAGGTGTCAACTTGCCAGCCACTCAATATGGTTATCATTTCTCTGTTAGAACATCATGACATGATGTGGTGGAGATGTTTCTTTGTTCTACTACTTCAGAACTGTCAGGTAAGCATAAATATAAAATATATAAAATATTAAATACTATGCAGGGCAGTGAGCAATGTAAAATATACACAAAATGTATATATAAACAGCTAAACTAATAGAGAGATGAGACAAACTGTGACATTTCTGCATGAGCCTTCATCAGGTACGAAACAACAAATATACAAAGATCAACATGATAGACAAATGCTATTTTAAAATAAACAAAGAATTATAAACATGAAAAGCCAAAAGCTGATCTGAAAAATTGGGGAAAGAAACAGTCAATTTGAACTGGAACAAATGGAATGCAGAATTTCAAGAACCAGGACAATAGAAGTGCCATTGACTGAAGTCTAGGATATTTCAAACTTGAGTCATCATCCGTTAAATGCCATCAACCATAAATCACTTAAACAATTCATAAGAATACATATTGTTCATGAAATACATATTGTTTATTATTCATCCCCATAAACTCATTTTCATGATGCATGAGTCTCCATGAATGTCTTTCTGAGCATGAAGTAAAACTGATGTTGCTTTATGACTTTGTGAAATTTCAACAAGTCTATGAATGTAAAACATAATCCACACAGATGTAAACAATCAACTACAGAAGGTGAAGCAATCACACACAAAAAATACATGAGATGATTACTTCAGAAATTCTAACTAAACTAAAAACTGCCATGTTTCTTCAAGTTGTCATGACATCACACTGGTTCACAATTTCAAAAGCTATGGAAAATTTTACAACAGATGTAAAAATTGTAATCATTTTTTATTCATTGAAATCTTTTTTTTTACATGAAATACTTGCACACTTAGTTAAATACCTTTAATATTTGAAAAACAATTGTAACAAAAATGAACAAATGAAATACAGGACTCATTTAAATGACTAATCTCAATACAGAACTGAGCAATACAGGACATTTTCACTGACTGCTTTGATTAACAACAAACTCAAGCTATTTCACTGTCATGCCATCCACATAATAATCTAAGTGAAAGAAACTGCACAAAAATGTCATTCCTTTTATTTAGACTTTAGAGCTGACTGGTGTCACTGCAAGCAGGAACATTCCCACATCAGCTACAACCCCATTCCAGCAACTCGAGCGAGTATTCATCCTGATTATTCATACAGTAGTTCTGAATGTGTTGCGTTTTGAAAAAAAGGTGCACAGCTCATGATGGACACCTCTGGATCACTGTAACAGTCATTGCCAACAACACAATCCCCATGCACCAGCACCACATCCCAATGGACTTCATAGTCAGTTAGCTTGCCCAAAAAAAGTTGTTTCAGAAAATGAAGCGAGGCCTCCACTCCTATGATACACATGAACTAACAACAGTCAAACTGGTAGTAAATTTGTAGTCAAACACAAATCACACATCCTATCACAGGTTAACACTAGGGCCAGGTACGATTCCATGTCACTCAATGGCCATCACCTTTATTTGTTTACACCAATGTTCATTAACACTGGTAGATAGATTTTACTTAAATATATATTAGATCTAAGTACATAAGTAAGGGAGCCGCCATAGCTCAGTGGTTAGTGAACTGGACTACCACGGACAAGGGGTAGGGTTCGATCCCAACCGACGACGGCTTCCGGGTTCACCCAACCTTAAATGGGTACCGGATTTTTTTCTGGGAAAGTAAAGCAGCACGGGCGTAATACCGACCACATTACCCCAAAAATCATGTGCTGAAGGTCTGTAAAATATAGGGTCACTAACACCATATTCCCTATACGCCACTTGGCGTGACGGGGGTACTTTACTTTTTTACATAAGTAAGATCAGTGTGAGTTGACATGGAGAAGACTTTTGATAGGGTTTGGAGAGAACGATTGAAGAATAAGCTTCTCAGACTTGGCATCCAAGGCCGTTTATTAAACTGGATATCTCAATACCTACAAGACAGAATGGCCAAATTACAAGTACAAGAAAGACTAAGCAAGAAAACCAAAATTGAACAAGGTGTCCAACAAGGCAGATACTATCCCCAACGCTTTTTCTAATCTTCATAAATGATATCATAGCGGACATTTCATCCAGAATACACTCTGCAATGTATGCAGATGACCTGGCGATATGGGCACGAGAAGTCAGTGGCCTGTTACAAAATGCAAGATGCCCTAAGAAAACTTGAAAAATTGACGAACACCTGGATGCTACCCATTAATGAATAAAAAACTACATACACGATTTCCAGCCTATCAAAGAAACACACTCTGCAAATTTGAAGAAGCACACACTTTCCATTGACCAAAACCCAACATATCTTGGTGTCACCAAGGATTACAGAATGACATGGATAAATCACATAGAAACAGCAAACAAAAGAACCAGAAAACAAATAGATATTATGAAGAAATTAACAGGAATGGACTGGGCAGCAGACAGCAATATCTAAACAACTACACACAGGAAGAGTTAAACCAGTCCTAGAGTACAGAGTCACAGCCTGGGCTACAGCTTCCAAATCTTGAAATGACTACACACAGGAAGAGTAAGACCAGTCCTAGAGTATAGAGTCACAGCCTTGGCTGCAGCTTCCAAATCACAGCTCAGTAAAATTAATAGAACACAAAACCGGTCTGCCCATATCATCACTGGCGCTATGAAATCTACACCAATAGAGACTCTAGAAACAATAACAGGCCTGCAACCTTTGGAAGACAGATGGGAAACTAAAGTAATGCAACAAGTAGAGAAATACAAAAGGCTCCCATACTACCCCATGCACCAAAGAATAGCCGGTTCGGAAAAGGAAGACTAAAAAGGAGCAACTTCACGGCAATTTCCAAAGAATTTACAACTAGTGATCCAGTACTGTCCCAAACCATGCCAAAATCTATATCCCCATTCTGTATGGGAAATATAAAATACCAGAACTTAAGGAAGACATGGTAGGAATCATGAAAAAAGGCACCCAAACAGATAGAAGAAAGCACATAGCAGAAAAACACACAGACAACTACCCACAGGACTCCTGGTCTCACATATACATGGATGGCTCTGCTACAAATGCCATCAGAAATCGAGGAGGTCAATTCTTGAGGCTGAATAATCAGGAAGAGATTACCAAATCAATAGCGACTGGAAAATTCTCAAAAACTATCAAGCAGAAACTGAAGCCCTCAAAGATGCTGCAAAACTGGGTATCCAACACAAAAATAATGTGTACAATAAATCAGTGATAGATACTGACCAACGCACTGTCAGTCTTAACAGCTCTAAAAACCTATAGGAACAGTGAGCTAGATGACCTGAGAACAACCCTAGACCAACTGTGCAATAACTTCCAGAGAGTGGCCATCTAGTATATACCATTAAACTGTAATATACAAGGAAATGAATGTGCAGACAAACTAGCTAATGAGGAAGGGAGATTACCACTAGGGAACTATCTGGTCAGCTATGATGAAGCCAAATCCATCATCAAAGGCCAGTACCATGAAAAATGAACATCCAATGTATAACAAGAAGCATGGATACCTCCAACTATCAAGGAGGGATCAAGTCATCATGCTTTGCCTACGCACTGGCCACAACAGAATGAGAAATCATATGTTCTCCAAACTCAAAATAGGAACTACCAGCCAATGCCATTGTACCCTGGATAAAATGACAACAAAATACGTTCCACAGGATTGCCCCCAGTACACAAATGTGGCCCACGCCAACCTCCCTGGAAGAGAAACTCTATGGTGCAACCGAATCACTGAAACAGACAGCTGCCTTTATGAGAGAATCAGGAGTCCCAGTCTGAATGAGTCATTATCGCAGAGGAAGAAGAAGAAGATCTAAGTACTTTACTGGCACATATTTATTCATTAAAATAAAAGAGATTTGGGTAAACGCAAACTACACAAATTGACAACATTGGTAAGAAGTTCCTCCTTATCTTGCCTGACAGGATAGTACCTTTTCTAAGAGACCTCCCTTACCTTCCATTTCTCAAACAGGTCTGTAAGAAAACCATTCACAGCTTTCTCAAAATAGAGGTCCCCATGGAGGTCAAAGTCCCACATTTCTGCACTCATTTGAATGAAAATCTGAACTACAGCTGTTGGTGACCTGAACACAATCTAGGCAAAAAAAAAAAAGATTGTTCAGGAATTATTTCATCTCCAATTGAAAGAAACAACTACAGTATGTATCATCTTTTTTGTTTAAGTGCTTTTTAGCTCAATCATCATGTTCCATGCCTGCTGGCGTAGGTGTATCATGTCTCTCCACAACTTTTGATCTCAACAGTTATTTATCATTTCTGTCAAGCCATTCTCTTAAGCTGTCTGGTATCTTTTCTCTTTGGTTCCCTCTATCTCTTCGTCGCTCAGTTTTCCCAGTTGTCACAATATATTCCAGCTGTCCCATTCTCATTAAATGACAAAAAAATGATGATTGTTTCTTTCTAATACTGGAACTTAGCTGTATTTTTGCTTTGGCCTCTTTCAGAGCGTTTTTATTACTCTTTTTAGCTGTCCATGGTATTCTTCTGTAAAGCCACATCCAGCATCCATTTCTTGTCTGTTGTCTTATTGTCCATGGTTCACACCCATATCTTAAGACTGGCTCTACATAACATTTAAGAACTCTTTTCTATTTTTTATTGTTAAAAATGGATTGCACAGCATCTTCCTCATCTCACCTCTGTTGTACATCTACCATCTTAGGTTAACATTGTTTCCAAGTATGTAAATTCATTAAAATGTTTTAATACTGTTCCACCTGTCTTTATTGTGTATTTTGGTGATGTCTTTTTTTCATATTTTACTACTGAGGTTGAGTCCTTTATTTTTGCTTTCCTTCACTTTATAGCTACTAGTATAGTTGTATTTAAATTCAAAAGTGATATTTTAGTTCTCATCCCAAAGATGTGATGATGTTTGTAAGTATCACATTACCCTCATTCTTAATAGTGAGTTGCTTTTTTTTTTTCTGGCTTGCGACACAAGGAAATAAGAACATTCTAGTTTATATAGTTGTGATGTTTTGATGACATTTCAGACGACTAGTTAAAGATAGTTAATTTCAATCACATTCTAAGTTGTTACATTATGTTGTAGAAAAGAAATATTTCCCTAAACAAATAATTTATAAAACTGAACACTAACTTTTTAATAAACTCTGATGTGGTTATAAAATATTTCTGAAATTAGCAAACAAGTAAACAAAATATAAAATGCAAATTAGGGGACTGGTTGGTCTTGAGGCAAGATGCCGGCATCGATACAGAGAGGTTCTGAGTTAAAATCCCAGCTGCACCAGTTGGAGATTTTTATTTATGATTTCTCTCTGCAGCAACCACCATTGGCTCAGCAGTATGGCCTGGCTCGAAACGTCAATTACTCGTCAACTGAAAAAATATGAGTACGTCCAAAGACGGAGTTATCTACCTGTGAGGGCAGGGACCCCTGTGCACACGGCTGCCTGGGAAAAATGGATTAACAGGCAAAATTCAGTTCCTAGTCTCTAGGGACTTCGCCAGAAGTGAAAGCTGGTGAATGCCAAAAAAATTAATTAATAAAAATAAAATGCAAATAGCTATGCTAAGTTTCTAGTCTCGCATTTAGCACACCTTGTTGTTGTTATGGATCCAGTGACCTTTGAGCTGATGCCCTTCAGCCCAATGCCATGTAGTAGTATCTGCAGGTATATTTTAAGTTCTGCTGTTGTTCCGTACAGAGTGTTCTATTTGGAGGGTCTTTAGGGAAATAGTGTTGTTCTGATGTTAGTGAGCTCAGGACATTGAAACAGGTGGTGTTCTACAGTTTCTTGTAGGTGATCACAGAGTGGACATACTGGGGTATGGTTTTGTTGTATTCTATTAATGTGGTTATTTAGCATAACATGTCCTGTTCTCAGTCTGAAGATGGTGGTTTGGTCTCTTCTTGTTAGGTTGTTGATGTTGTCTTGTGGATTTGGTCTTGCCATATAATTAAAAAGCTCTCTCCCTGTTTTCCCTAAGGCCCATCCATTCAGCCACTCCTCCCTACTGTTGGAGTTTATGACTTGTTTGGCTGTGTCTAGTGTGATGGCTGTATGTATCTGTGTCTGTTTGGATCCTCTCTTGGCTAATGTATCTGCCTTATCATTTCCTGGTATATTTGAGTGTCCTGGGATCCATTGCATTACCAATCTTATGTTATGTGTTTCAATGAGTTTGTCTGTGTCTATGATAAGCTGTGTGAGTTCTGTTTTGTTCGTGTTGTTTTCCAGTGCTTGCAGAGCCAATTTGGAATCCGTAAATATAACTGTGTTTGTTTTCTTTGATGGTGTGGTATCGAAAATCGTATTTAAATGATAAATTGCTGTTTCAATAGCTGTTATTTCTGCTTCATAATTGTTACAGACTTCACTACAAGGGCCACAAATTTCTTCTGCTGTTCTATCTGGATAATGTATTAATATTCCATATACAGCTTTTGAAGTAGCGTTAGTGGCTGCACCATCTGTGTATATATGTATCCAATCCTCTGGATAAGTATCTATTGTTTTCCATGCTGCTAGTGTTACTGATACTGGGTCTGCTTTTTTACCTGTTCTGTTACATATCTCTACATTTATTTCAGTTTTTTATAATTCGTACTTGGTGGCATTTCTTTGATGACTCTTGATGTTTGTAGTCGTTTTTCAGGTAGATGGAATTTCTTTTGTATATTTGTAACATGTTGTAATACTGACATCTGCTTAATTCTTTGTTTTGGAGTCCATGTATCTACTAATTTTCTGTTAAGGTGGTCCTTCTCCATTCTTTTTTGTCTTTTATAGAGTACCATAGGGGCCTTGTTTCTCCTCAACTCTAAAGGTTCCACATTGCAGTGGATTTTGCAGGCTGCAACTGGAGTGGACCTCATTGCACCGCTGATGAGTCGTAATGCAAGCACACCTTGTCAAACCAGAGACAATGGCCGCGATCTCCGACAAGTACAGTCATTGCCAAGAAGGAAAGGAATGGCAAACTACCTTCTTATATTGCCTGGAATAATCATGACAAACCACAAGTTCACCAATGCTATATAGAACCAATTCTGACCTATGGAAGCGAATCATGGACAATAGACAAACAAATGAAAAGACGATTAGAGGCCACAGATATGGGATTTCTCAGAAGAATGTTGAAAGTTCTCTGTGTAGAAGAGGTGGAAGAAAAGGATGGAGAGAGTGAAGGAGAAAGTAGAGAATAGAAAACAGTCTAGAAATGAGGGGGTAGATAGGCGAGACGAAAGAACCAGGTTAAAAAAGGAAAAAACGTGCAAAGTGAAGGCCGTGGATAAATAAACAGACGATAGGATAAATAGATATGATCCAGGAAAACATGGGCAAAGTGAAGGCCGTGGAGAAATAAACAAACAAGGTCAAGGAAACCAGACATTAAGACAAGGTTAGGAGAAAAAGGAGACAAGGGATTGAGATTCACGTGGAAAGTGTTGAGGGCCATGCCTAGGAGGTGGGTGGTCAGACATGCGTAGGAAGTAAGATTCTGATTGGCTGAGAAGAGCCAAATTTAAGAGGTGAACACTAAAGTTTAGGGGGCACTTTAGAGAAGCACTTGGAGGCAACACACATGTCCTCGTAAGAGCTTGATCAGAACTAGTAGCGTTAGAGTAGAACTCCAGTTAGCTAAAGAGTTATGAAGTAAGCACGTTAGGAATTTTTTAGAGAGAAGCATTGTAGAAAAGAAACATGCGATAATTGGGAGTAGCAGAAGTAAGTTACAGTGAGACGCTATGGACTGAGGACCGCCACATAGCATAGCATTAAGTAGGTTAAGGACAGGCCGGCGATGGGTCGGTTCGTATATAGTTTAATCATCAGTGTGAATGCGTGTGGATCCCACGAGGAGTGCACTCCAAGTATGTAAGTGACAATCTATTGTGTGTGTAACCATATTATATGGTGACGGAATAAAATCGGGAATAAATGTCATATACCAGCGTTTGTCTATGTTATTCCATTAGATGTATCTTGCCTTGCGTCATCCTTCTGGGCACAAACTAAATTAACCAACAGGTTGTCGCTGCAAAACACAACGTGAGTAAGTCATTGTAACACAAGCTTGAAGATTAGCGTCCAGTGAGCCCAGACACGAGTGGCCTCAATATAAACACGAGGGCCACATTCCAGAGAAGGTCACGGAGACAGAACTGATAGGGGCCGAAGAGGTGTGTTGTCGTGAGAGACAACTTAACAGTTAACAGCTGACATAAAGTTGTTGACATCGTCAGCTGACGGAAGATAACGGCCACCAACAACACATATACAAAAGAACGACAAAAAGAGTCGTTACCCCGCTACACCTGGACAGCTAAAAAGACCAATGAGAAAGTTCTCAAAGAGGCCAACACAAAAAGGGAGCTCTTAAAAAACATCAGAAAGAAGCAATCAACATTTTTTGGGCACATCATGAGAAGAGGAAAGTTGGAACACTTGGTTACAACTGGCAAAATAAAAGGAAAGAGAGATCGCGGACGACAAAGAGAGAAAATACTGGATAGCTTGGTGTCATGGCATGGAAAACAGTCAACAACAGAACTCATACGATGCACTGTGGATAGAAGATTGTGGAAGGACATGATCGCCAACGCCAACCAGTACGGCACATCATGATGATGATGTCAAACCATTATCGCTCGCTCACTCGCTCGCTTTCGTCAGCTTTGACCTCTGACGAAGTCCCACCTACTCAATTTTGTGGGACTGAATTTTGCGTGTAAAGTCTGTTTTATCCCATTACAGGATGCCCCTCGCCATGCAGGCAGATTTACTCCGACTTCAGAGGTACTAATTTTTAGGGAATTAGTAAAACCCAGGTGTCCTCGCCAGGGTATGAACCCCGGCTGTTGCCGTGGTAAGCCAACCGCCTATCGATTGCGCTAACCGGACACCCAAACCATTATCAAAATGAAGCATTATAAATGATAGACAAATGTAAAATAATTTTTCAAAAATAAAAAGTAAATCCAAGTCTATGGATCTCCAATAAAAAGTGGGTCTACTATCCTAATCACTCAGGAGTCCATTGGAAAATGAAAGAGTTGAAAGATTTGTTTTGAGAACACATAAAGCTAGGAACTTGTGGCCTGATGAACAAGATAAGACTTTATAGTCTGATAAACAAGATAAGACTTTCATAGTCTGATAAACAAGATAAGACTTTATAGTCTGATAAGAAAGAAGACTTTATAGCCTGATAAACAAGATAAGACTTTATAGTCTGATAAGAAAGAAGACTTTATTGCCTGATAAACAAGATAAGACTTTCATAGTCTGATAAAGAAGACTTTATAGCCTGATAAACAAGATAAGACTTTATAGTCTGATAAGAAAGAAGACTTTATAGCCTGATAAGAAGGATATAACTTTATAGCCTGATAAGAAAGATAAGACTTTATAGCCTGATAAGAAAGATAACACTTTATAGTCTGATATGAAAGATAAGACTTTATAGCCTGATAAGAAAGATAAGACTTTATAGCCTGATAAGAAAGATAAGACTTTATAGCCTGATGAGAAAGATAAGACTTTAGAGCCTGATAAGAAAGATAAGACTTTATAGTCTGACATGAAGGATAAGATTTTATGCTTGGCAAACAGTACTTTATAGTCTATATGAAGCCTGGCAATTTTTAGTGGTTTGAATGGTCTAGAGTTAAGACATCGGCCTCTGGACAACAGGAGGTGGGAAATTTTCTCTACGAATTTGTGATTTCTTTACTGCTCTACCCTCCTCTGCACTCTGGGTAGTGAGATCCGATGTCTAGCCCTCTCAGTTAATGGTGAAAAAACAGAGGAGGTCCTGTATGCACTCTGCCCTTCTTAAAGGATCCTTGTCAGTGAAATGTCAAAAAGAGTATGGGGTCACCGCCGTGGCAAAATTGTTAAGACAATCAACCAAAAATATCAGATTCTGGATGACAAAAATATGAGTACCTTTGAAATAAGAAAATAAATATCTGCCTGTATGGTGAGGGAGAACCACTCACACTGCCAGTGTGTACTGGGAACAAAACAGATATTCATGCAACATTTAGTCACTGAAAAAGTCTTCTTCAGGGATTAAAAGCTGGTGAATGCAAAACTGAAATAGCCTGAAAAATAAATACAGGACTTCGTAGTCTGACATGAAATATAACACTGAATAGTCTGACATGAAAGATAGCACTGCATAGTCTGACATGAAAGATAGCACTGAATAGTCTGACATGAAAGATAGCACTGCATAGTCTGACATGAAAGATAGCACTGAATAGTCTGACATGAAAGATAGCACTGCATAGTTTGACAAGACAGATATAATGAAGTCTCTCTTTAGCTATTTATTTGAGAATAATTTCTCAACAATTTATGAGAGAGCAATTGTGAGGTCCTGTGTGTTACCGGGGCCTCATTATGTGGGAAGTAAAGAATAGTGACACTGTGACCTTCCAGACATGTCGTAAGAGGCGACTAAGGAGGTTGATCGATGGCTTGACAAGCTGTCATTGTAAAAAGTATTGTTATGGAAACAGAATCATAGATTTTAGAAGCAGTGATCTCTGCAATATGTGCCATTTTGGCACGCAAGGTTTCTGTTTTTGAGATTGTGGTTCTGCCCTATGTGCCGTTTTCGGCTCAAAAGGACAATAGATAGAATTGTGAGGTTCTAAAAAATAGAAATCAAGATGCCCATCATCAGCACTAGGACTGAAAAGGGCCAGTGACTCAACATCTGACTGCATGTTTCAGGGATCAGTGACAATAACTGATCAAGATTCTTATTTCACCTCATCACAAACCCATGTGGTTAAGTGAGAAAGGATCAAAAAGGGAAGGCAATCAGGTTATTAAAAATGCACTGCGCAATTAAAATACCATTTCCCATCAGAAGGCTAAGTGGCAGGAAAAACCAGAACTTACTCTGGTATCTTCAGTGATGAATCCAGATGTGACATTCTCTCCTCTTGCCCACAATTCATTGATACTGGCACTGAAATCAAATTACATTTATACAATAAACAGCCATCTATACTCAGTTGTTAATCGCTAATTCTTTAATTAATTTGCTAACTTATTTATATGTCATTCCAGAAATATAAAATGTGCATGCATCTTGTAATATATATTCATGTTGGTTAAAAGAAGTTTTATATTTTAAAACTTAAAAATGTGTGTGCTTATAATTGAATACTGCAGCCTCCAAAACGAAACTTTTTCCAATCTTTGCTCTTTTTGTTGCAGGCATTATTTTATTAAAACATATTCACACAGAAATTTACTTTAGCTAAAATTGTTTTTTCATTTATGTAGGGTGTCACAAATTAAACTACTTCCATGAAATAATTTTAAGAATGAGTGGAATGTACTAGACGCAGGTTGTCAACACCAAAAAATGATGCACGTCTCCCAAGAATGTAGTTAAAATGCCACTTTGAGATGAAGACAAGAAGGTGTGTCTAAGAAACTATTCTGTATCTCATTCCAAACCATGCATATATAAGTACACCTTAACACCCACCACCTGTAAAGTATAAAACTATAAACAGTGAACAAAATAGGCAATATTAAATAGACATATATAAGTACTACCTAAACACCCACAACTTGTAAAATATAAAACATTAAGTACTTGGACTTATAAAAAAAAAAAAAAAGCATACATAAACAGAAGATTACCTCAAGTATATAATTAAACTTACCGCATTTCTGCAAATTCTACTTGCTTTTTCAAATAAACACAAGAATTGACCTAAAAGGAAATAAAATGTTAATAGATATTAAAATACAAGTTGTGTAGGGTATCAATATCTCTGACACTGGAAACTTTGAAAAACATGCTTTATTTACATATCTCAAAATATTTTCAGTGATCAGTTAGCGTTTTATCATCAAAGAAATTTGACTGCTGTTAATATTTTCTGCCTCTTGTTCTGAAGATGTACAGAAAAGAAATTGACATCTACAGTTAAAGTTTTTCTTTCAAAGATATATGTTGTTATACTCAGCTGTTTAATTACCATTTACTTTTTATTAGCCCTAGCTTTCTAGTGTCAGGATCCAAACATGTCAATGATATTTTAAACTCCATAAACATCAGTTTTTTTCATTATGCCTGCAAAAAATAAAATACAAATAAAATATATTTTTTAAAAAAAAGATTCTATGACTTAAAAAACTCATCATCTATGCAATTTTGTCTAATTCCTTATCTTTGCTAATAGTCCAATAGTTGGATCATTTCAAATGTTTGATCACTCCTAACAAGCTCTTCAAAAACAATTAATAGAAAACTCTGGAATGTAGAAACCTACTAGAGTTTTACAAAGTCTCCACATATCAGATCTCCCAAAGTATTGATCTTTAAATAACAACTCCACCAGGTCCAAACTGACACTCTGAAATGAAAAAAGATTATTTGTTTCTTCACTATCACATAACAATATTCATAAACCTTTCTCATACAGTCAACTATAAGACATAAGTAAAACCAGTTATTTTTCCACACCAGAAAAAAAGGTGTCAGATTGCTGTGTCACAATTTATTGAACACTATCTCCACTTTCCCTCCCCGATGCTTCCAACTTGAGAAGTAATTTGTCTGATGAGACTAGAACACCATCCCTCTCATAACCTGCTTTAGTTGGCATTTACAATGTCCTATATTTTAGTTCACAAATTATGTTTTCTGCAGTGTTTCACTACATTTTTGGAATCTCTTTTTGTAAGTCACATTAAGCAGTCTCTTATATCAACAACACATCTAATTGCATTCTTCTATTTTTTTTTCATAATTCAATAAGGGAGCTGCCTTTAGAACAATGGTTGGTAAACTGGTCTGATGAAAAAGACAAAAGATCAAGCTCAATCGATGGCTTCTAGGCTCACCAAGCCTTAAATGAGTACCAAAGACATTTTTCTGGGAAAGAAGGAAGGGAAGGAAGAAATGCAAACAACATTAACTGAAAAATATATGCACTAATACCATTTTCCTTATACGCCACAGTCATGGCAAGATAAGGCTCTTTCTTTTTCTTCTCTCTCTGTTTAAAAGAGGCATCATGTATCTAGATCTATTATTTATTTCAAATTAGGCAACCCATGGGGGTGTCAGGGATAGGAACAAATATGCATGGTTGTTGCTATAAAGATGTTTTATTTCTAGCCTCGCGGCAGATAACTGCTTCTCTTTGCTTCGTGGGCTGTTTAGTTGCTCTGACACATTATTAATTTTTTTTATTTTATTTTACTTTCTTTTTTATTTTGTTTTATTTTATTTAGCCTGTGTTTGTTTTATTGTTCATATCCCCATAAAAAGCCTTGAACCATAACGCTGGATTACTTAGTGGCAACTTTTATCACCATAAATCAGTAACTGGACAATATTATAAATTTATATTATCCTTCCTAAGCAAACAACAGCTTAGTCTCACATATGCCATTTGGATAAGAAATAAAGTGTACAAAAAGTCATTTCTGTTATATGTATTTGAAAGTGGAATTAAACTACAGTTGACTCAGACCTGTGGATCCACTTTGTTGACAATAATATCTTTATACAGCCTCAGACTGAAGGCATTGACAATGCCTTGATCAATGCTGACAGCATCTGAGAAATGAGAAAAAAGTAAATATGAATTGTCTAGTCAATTACTCATTTAGAACATTTAGTTCGGAAAGCTGTCAATAATAGATGACTTTACTTTGTTCCAGTTGGACTAGTTATAATATCATGACCACTCCCAAACCTATAAGTTTAAACTCCTGACAGATTCTACCACATAGAACAGTTAGTAAAAGAACAGGGGTAAGATAAAATAGAACAATCTGGTCCTAAAGTTTAAGAGTTGTGACATATGCCAACAACTGTTTACATTTAAAAGAAAAACAACAGAAGAACAAAAATAATGTATGGCTAACAGCAGTGAAAGCAATAACAAAAGTTATTGGTTCCAAGTCTCGTCTGAAGGACATGAAACTAAATAAACTTGTGAAATGTTAGAAGAGAAATTCTTCCTCAGCATTCAGTTTCCTGTGCTCTATAGTTTATATAAATTTGAGCTGCCATCATGAATCAGTTGTTAGTGGGATGAGTTTCACCAGCATTTACAAAAGGAAAAAGAAACAATCCCAAGCCATAGCAGTCAAGTTATGGGAGACCTCAATATGAAAGAGGGATCAGCTAATGTCCACAGAGACATTAATGTGAAACCGACAAAGTAAATGATAATACAATAAAATGATAAACTTGTATGCACTACAACTAACCAAGAGAAAGTTGGAACACTTGTCCAGAGATTCATAAGATAAGATGAAAATTGGTAAACAGACACAGTAAAAACCAGTTAGTGGTAGACAGGATAACACTGCAACATGTGTTGGTGAAAAGAGGTGTATAAGTGGGTAAACAACCATCATCTAGCTGCAGTGAGTATAAAAAAAAAAAAAGAAGCTCAGATCAACCACTGGCCCAAAGATAAGAAATAAAACATCCACTTCTTTCACTTACAAATGTTTGAATGATAGAGCAGAGAGTTCAATAGGCAGCTGTTAAGATGTTTTATCAAAACATGTTTGCATACAGAAGTAAATAAAATAAATTTGTGTCTGGTAGTTTTATTCATTAATTACAGTGAAATGTATAACATAACATTTTTGTTTTACAATATGTTTATAGTTACCAAGGGGCTACATATAATTGTGAAGAATAGACACTCTATGGGGATAAGCAGAGAAATAATCAAATTTAAGAATTTTTCTCTTACAAGAAGTCTTCCTGATAATCCCATGTCCTTACCTCTTTGCTGAAAGTCTTCTGGCAAGCTTTTAACTTGTAATAAGAGACGGCTAAAAGGAAAGAGCAACAGTGTAGGTATTTATTACAATAACTTTGTGTTTATTACAAAAACAGTGAAAGGTATTTATTACAATAACTGTGTGTGTATTTATTATGGTAACAGTCTTCTTCTTCTTTCTTCTTCTATCCTTCCTCTATTGCCATTGGCATCGAGGGGAGGTACAATCTGCGAATCTTTACTCTTCTGTTGGTCTCTTCTGGTGTTATCCCTCTTAGTGACTCTAGTATTCCCTTTATCCATCTCTTTCTCGGTCTTCCTCTTAATCTGGCATTTTCGTAGCGTTTGTTTATGGCTCTTTGAGTCATTGTTAGTTCTTTTTGTCTTGTTATGTGGCCGAACCAATTGATCTGTTGTTTCTTTATGTATTTGATGGCTGGTTCAATCTCGAGTTTCTTCCTCAGGTCGATGTTTCTTACTCTATCCCTTAAGCTGTTTCCTGTCATTCTTCTGACACATTTCATTTCGGTGGTAGTTATCTTTCTTATTGTTCTAGAGTCCAGCTTCCAATTCTGGCACTGATAGCATGATGGTAACAGTGTAGGTATTTATTAAGAGAGCGTTAGCAACTTAGAGGCAACATGTTGTCTTGGTGATATAGTAAACCTGAGTTTGAATCTAACTTGATACTTTCCATTAAATCCAGGTGAAAAAAGAATAGATACCTGGCTCATTAAGGTAGTAAAAAGTGATGGCAGCAAGGAAAAGCCTTGTCTCCCCTGCCCCACAAACTGCAGTCATTAGTTTACAT
The DNA here is from genome assembly GCA_032433765.1 of Megaustenia siamemsis. NCBI lineage: Eukaryota > Metazoa > Mollusca > Gastropoda > Stylommatophora > Ariophantidae > Megaustenia > Megaustenia siamemsis. The sequence continues at coordinate 65,903,823 of JAVIAB010000008.1, forward strand.
CTCTGAGACATTATACATGTTAAAGAACATTAGTATATTTGTATTTAGGTTCTATTGACTACAGTTCAAATAAAGCATTAAAAAATACAATGAAAGTTTTGTGGGACTACAATATTAGACTATAATTATGTAGACACCTGGTTTATATATGTACTGCTGGTGGCCTGTGGTACCATAAAATATAAATATACTAAAACATAAAAAACACACAAGAAAGTATAGATAAAAACATTTAAATGTATTTATTAACTATTTCCGTACATTCTGATGCACTGTGCACCATGCCGATTTCAGCCACGTATGTTTAGCCACAGAGACGACACTCTCATTTTGATTAGTGTTAATCATCATTTAACAATATCCTTTTTACATGTCTTGTATCATCTTGGTATTGCTAAAATCTAATTCCTTGTTCAATTATCTAAACATTCATATATAATATGTTATATGTTAGATAAATATAAATATGTAGATTGATTTTTAAAACCATGAAAGATGTTGTCTCTGGCATCACTTCCATTGCATTGATAAAGAGCCTCCCGATTGAAAGAGTTAAATCTCACACAATTTGATTGATACAAACTTACTTCCACTCATCATCAGGATGATATAATTCCAAAACATCCCCAACTTTTACATCTGCAAAATCTTTTGAAGATATCAGAATTTCTTGATCTGTAAATAAATTATCTAAACATCAAAAGAAAATCAAGGACAGAAAATAACAAAATATACATTTTCTGCTCTTGAATAAAATCTCTATTCACAGACATATGTTCCATATGGTTATAAATAATTTTATATGGTGAATTGACCACATTTGTATTTCATCACTTCAATAGAGCCATGTGACTACTATCAGTGTTGGTCTCACCGCATGAAGACTTGTGCTAAAGCAACAGTATGTTTTTGTAGTGCTAGTTTCTATAATAATTTGTTACATGCTACTGTTACTAACCCCAGATATAAACTTATTTCAGAAAGTCATTCAATACATTCATCATATGGCTAATTGATATTTTTAATTTTGTATTAATGTGGAAATAGATACTAAAAAGGCAATGATTTCTTAAAAAGCAATTAATTATTAGAAAATAGGAGGAAAAAATTGTGTGGCACAGGATGTGGCTCATGGACGCATGAGAGTTAAAATAGGGATTCTAAATGAGTTTAAAGGTGGTTGAATATATTACCAGTTTTGTGATATTTTCAAGGATACACTGCTGTGGCAGAGATTTTATGCAGCAAAAGTTGTATATACAAATAGTAAATAACTCATCAAGTGGTGAATAACTCATTAAGTAGTAAATAACTCATCAAGTAGTAAATAATTCATCGAATAGTAAATAATAACTCATTAATGGTTTCAAGAATTAATCTCAGTGCTGCTGGACTGGGTGGTCTAGAAGTAGGATGTCAGCCTCTGGACAGAAAGATCTTGGGTCCAAAACTTACCCGGGGGGAGGGGGTGGCATTACCCTCACCTGGTTTTTTCGAGTAGTGAGATCCAGTGTCTAGCCATCTCTGACAAAAAACAGGAAGTTAAGTGCACTTTCAAGAACTCTTGGCTGTTAAAAGTTGCAAACCAAAAATGGTTGCTGCCCAGGCCAAAATTGTTAAGCAAACGACAGATGTGCCTAGCCTAAAGGAACAAATTTCACTGCTTTGCCACAAAACTAGCAACACATGTCCAATTAGGTAAGGATCTCATTGCACTTGGTCTTAGGGCTTCCATAGTCTACTCCAAAGTGACCAGGATCTCTAAGTACTCTTCTTCTGCTGTGTTAATCCAATAAACACTTCTCATCATTGATTTTTTTCACTTTTTGATTGTTGATTATCTTGACAAAACTGATTGGTCTATTTCTAGAGACACTACAGAGAGGTAGAATAGGCTAGCAGAAATGGGTACCCAGGGTAGCTCTCTGAGAAGGTGAGGAATGCCACCTCGCATCGTAAGTAATGCTTAAAGCGACACCATCCAGAAGTGTTCTGAAACTTCTGGATAGGCGGCCAAGCACATATGGGTAAAAACTCACATGTTAAAATGCTGATTCAAGTCTCGTACTTGACCTTTACCTTTAGAAAAGGCCCATGATCAATTGTTGCTGCTGGCCCAATGCAAACAGTCAGTTAGAGTCACTAACCACTACAGCAATTGTTATACATTGTAAATATAAATATAATTTAATATGAACATTTCATTTACATACACATCTGAAGGATGAAGCATACATCTGTGTCAATTGGTCTTATATGTTTTAAGATTAACAACCGAAACATGTAAATCAGAACATTACTACAATTAACTGTAACAATGTATGGCAAATAAAAACTAATACAGATGCTATTAATATGAATCCTCAGAATCCTGAAAGAAAAAAAAGTATCGCAATTAAGGCTTATAATATATTTATTATGAGGACAACAATAGAAATCATTGCATTCTTAGTTGCACTAACCATTTTGTAGTCAACAAACAAAAGAAGCAATAGCCAAACTTTTGGTTTGAGTCGAGATTTCTGGTTATTAGATAAGATAACATTGAATGATACATGTTTTACTAATACTATACTAATTATAGAGTATTGTAATGTATTATCTTATATTTATCTAATATTAGATTAATTAATAATTGTGTGATTGTCAAGATTCAGATTGTGTATTACTAATTTACTTTATAGTAATGATTATAGAGAGTTATACCTCCTACACCTACACCTCTAAGTCTAAGAGTCTAAGACTTACTTAAAATCACAAAATATAAATATAATAAATAAAATAAATTATAATTAAATATAAAAAGACAAGTAATTATTCATTTTTACTTTTGCCGGGTTTATTGTGACACGTCAGTCTGCAAGTTTTCATGATGGTCAGCTAAAAACATCAGACAAAAACATTATTACTCCTGGTCGAATGTCACTTTAAATCTAGTCTCTGGTCGAACGATCGGATCGTCTATTCTCTGATCTGAAACCTGAAAGGGTCAGACTTGAACATATAGACGGTGTTCGTCCACATTTTACACCGTATAGAATAGTACCGTAAAAAAATACTTTAATAAGTAATCTGAGTTATATTAGGCGCAGTTGCTTCGTTGCATCACACTCTACCTAGATGCTATAGACCGGCTTGTTGCAGGAGCTACTGAGTTAAGTGCTCTGTGCACACCGTGAGCTGTGTGTCTCATCCGTTTTGATCCTGCTTCGATATCCCGCTTGTTTACGATGAATGATGATATCGTATGACAGGGAACAGTTGGCTGTGTTCACTTTCTGCGCGGTTTCGCCTTATGTCTTTTGGCGTGTGCTGAGACTGCTACGATGGGGACTACAGTTACCTTTCTTTGTTTGGGAGATGAGTTAGTAATTCGGATGATTCCACTGGCACGGGCGGTTGAGCAATTATGGATTTTAATTCTTTTGCTGTGATACCGAGGCCTTCCATAACCAATAACCAATAACCAATAGGCGCAGTTGCTATTAAAAGATTGCAGTGAAAACTATTTTTTTTATCAATGTACATTTACTTCAGTTTGTCATTGTATTATGAAGTCCATAACAATTCCAAATAACAAGGGTGATAAAATACATCCTTGTTTAACCCCAGTTTCTATTGGGAAATATTCGCTCAGTCCTTCCTCTGTTCGAACTACACATGTGTAACCATCTTACATGTCTTAATAAAGGCATCGAATGGATACAAGGAGACCATTTGGAGGACCTAGACTTTGCTGATGACATAGTTCTCATCAGCAGCCAGATAAAAACGATGCAGGAAAACACAAATGAACTATCATCATTAGCCAGCAAAATTGGGCTTGAGATCAATCATGAAAAGACTAAAGTCTTGAAAAGTTTACTTCCAACAGACGACAAAATATACAAGGAAAACAAACCAGTGGAAGAGATCAATCACTTTATCTTTCTTGGAAGTCCCATTGATCGAGAAGTGGATACAAGCAAAGAAATTAGAATCAGAATAGCTAAAGCAGCAATGTCTTTCAGAAGCTTTGAAAAGTTGTGGAAATCAAACTCATCAGCACATACACAAAACTCTCTTTTTGCTTTGGCCTCTTACAGAACGTTTTCATTACTCTTCTTAGCTGTCCATGGTATTCTTAATTTTCTTCTGTAAAACCACATTTCTACAGACTCCAGTGATTTCCTTGTCTGTTTTCCTATTGTCCATGATTCACATCCATATTTTAAGACTGGCTCTACATAACATTTAAGAACTCTTTTTCTTGTTTCTATTGTTAAAAATGGATTGCACAGTATCTTCCTCATTTTTTGGAAAGCTGCTTTTGCCTGAGCCATTCTGCATCTCACCTCTGTTGTACATCTTCCGTATGTTGTACAACTTAACACTGCGGTCTTCAAAACGTTATCCATACAATGAGCATACAATTTCACCCGATACCCATTTTAAAAATAAGGAAAATATTTATTTAAGTAATTTAAAAGGTAGATAAGTGTGAGATTTTGTATGTGTTGTTCCGTGAAATATATCTGAAATGTTGATAAACCTTTTAAAGAAAATTTACAAAATTGTCGTGACACAAAATCTATGACAGTGTTAAAATAGTACATATCCGTGTGTGTGTGTGTGTTTTTTTTCCTGCTGAAGGCCTATTTGGCCGAAACGTCGTTTAATATGTGTCGTCCACTAATCACGTAAAGCTTCTAACATACCATTTTTTTCTATTTTTTTATTTTTTTACATTTTTCCTCATATTCAGCTTTACTGCAGCTTCGCATTTTTATGCATTCATTTTCATTTCTTTGCCTTAACCCCTTGTTAAAATAGTACCACGAATCTTCGCTCAGACGTCCATTGTATAGTCTACACCGGACGCAGTTACCACAAAAAGTGAATTGCCAGTTTGAGTCTTTAACTTTTCCAGAGCTCTCCAAGAGAAAAATTAACACAGAGGGCTCAGTTCTGGTAGGCCCCTTTTGGTTCTTTGGTTATGGAAGGCCCCGGTATCACTGCAAACGAATTAAAATTCATAATTGTTCAACCGCCCATGCTAGCGTAATCATCCGAATTAATAGCTCATCTCCCACACAAAGAAAGATAACTGCAGTTCCCATCGTAGCAGTCTCAGCATACGCCAAAAGACATAAGGCGAGCCCGCGCAGAAAGTGAACACAGCCAACTGTTCCCTGTCATACGATATCATCATTCATCGTAAACAATTGGAATATCGAAACATGATTAAAACGGATGATACACACAGCTCACGGTGTGCACAGAGCACTTAACTCAGTAGCTCCTGCGACAAGCCGGACTTGGAATATGAGGAAACTGCAACAAGAAACACTTTTCATGCATATCCTTCAATTGTTCCCGCCGCCTATCCACCATATACCCGAAGATCACGTCCTCTTGAAAATGATGATCGTAGTATTTTTTTTTTTTATGTATAGCGCTTGATGATGTTAGGCCATCGTTGTTGACTCCAATTCCGAACATATAGACACACAGTTAGTCTTCAGATTATCCCCGTAGCACATCAATAAGTAAGCGTGTTCTAAAGTGCTACATTTAGCATGACGCGTGACGCCTATGCGAACTATAAATGACTGACGTCACTCTAGCCACAACCTTCCTTCTCGCAAAGCTGAAAACGTCGTGTTAGTTGTGGTGTTTTAGATTTTATTTTCTACCCGCGGGCCATCTGTATAGTAGGCTGTGGTCCTACTATATGGAAGTTAGTCATGGACGTTAAGCAAGATAACACAACGAACATTGGTGGCAGCTGAGATGCAGTCTATCACGAATTCCATGGATAGCTAAGAGTACTAATGAAGAAAGTTTTTAAAATGAGCTGGAAAACCAGATACATCACCAGATTAATAAGAAAACAGACAATCTACATTTATTGGGTTCACGATACGAAAACAGTGGTAAGAAATGAATGAAAAGAAGAGCAGAGGAAAACCAAGAGAAAAAATATTAAACAGTTTATCGAAATTGCATAATAAAATATCACCAACTGAAATTGTGACATGCATGAAGGACTGAGAGATGTGTTGAGAGGTGATCGCCAACGTCAACCGGCGTAGCACTTGATGATGATGATGTCTTTGCCAATGGAGAGGAATAAAGTTCATCATTATTATGTAGCGCCAGTCTTATCACTTGAAAGTAAATCGTGGTCAGTCAGAGAGCATTAAAAAAAAAAATCAATGGAGAGCACAGAAGAGTGGCTTTCCAGAAGAATTTTAAGAGTACAATGTAGTAAATTAACCCTAGATGCAAAAACAATAAGAAAAATAACCTCTACAGAGATGAAATGTGTTAGACGAATGACAGGAAACAGTCTGAGAGATAAGATCAGAAATGAAGAACTGAGAAAAAAGCTAGGAATAGCCCCCGCCATAGAATATATAAGGAAACAACATATAAAATGGTTTGGCCACGTGACAAGGCAGAAAGAACAAAACACAACACAACGAGCCTTCAACAAACGTTGTGAGAACACTAGACCCAAGGGTCGACCACGAAAAGACAGATCGATGGAATATTAGAAGCACTAGGAAACATAACAGCAGCAGAGGCGAACAGAAGAGCAAAAGACCGCAAATTATATCTCCCCTCGACGCTGAAAGGCAGATGAGGAAGGAAAGAAGAAGAAGAAAAAGAAGAAAGTAGTAAATTTTACTAAAAATAGTAGTGAGGAAGTTTCAAAAGAGGTTAAAGAAGAAAAAGAAAACTTGTTGCCAACATCAGGAGAAAACAAAAATCAACAATATTTTTATTGGCTGCCATATGCAACCCATCATCTTACATTACTACGAGAGAGACTAATGATACTAGAAAAGATATTTTAGAAAGAGTCATATCCAATCATACAGTTGGCGCGTTACTTAAAAGATAATTTTGTACAAGAAAATTCATTTTCTTAATAATGTGCACAAGTTGCCCGCCTACTTTGTATTTTGTATATATATATATTTTTTTTAATTGCATTCGTTTTCAATTCGCATTTGTTTTGGACTTCTTTAAAAATGTTTGGTCTTGTAGCATTTAGCTTATAGTCAGTTACATCTCCTAGGAAAGCAGTTTCTCCAGATTAACATTTTTTTTCTTATCAAGATTTAAAAAAAAAATAAATATATTTGTTTCCAATTTTTATGTGGATTGTCCTCTAGAACCGCCCCGCCACTTACCACATGATAGTAATTTCATCAAAGAACCGTCATCATCATCATCATTGAGTGCCTTCTCCGCAACGAAGGTTGAATATATATTTTTACAATTAGTTGTGTATATTTTAAAAATCTGGCAGGATTACCGGTAACACGTCCGTCTCCATTAAAATGGCCGATATGTTTGGTGATTTGGATTTGTTTTCTGAATTTGAAAAAGATCGGGTAGCACAGGGAAGTTTTATACATTATGATGAAGACACTGTAAAATCAAGAATTGTATTCGAGGATTATGCAGAAGAGCAAGATAGTGATTCTGAGGATGAATTTAGTATCAATGAGACCAGTGAAGATTTTCAGTTTTCATCTTCAAAAAATGTGCTGCTGATTCTGGTACGACCGGAAAGTATGAAGCAGAAAAGGGGAATGAACATTCGGATGAATACGTAGAATGCAAAAGTAAGTGTGAGAATGATGCAGCAAATTCAAATAATACGGATAATTCTGGCGTTAGAGAAAGTAGTGAATTTTCTCAACAATCCGAGACCAAAACACACACTGAGAAGCATACTTTGCTACCATCATCAACAACAAATGGGGCAGCGGTTTCTGCAGACGGGAAAACCAACGATCTGACAACAGAAGATTCAGAAACAGCAGCACGGTTTAATGAACAGTTGCATGCCGAGGCAGCAGAAGAGGCAAAGAGCAACGCCACTAGTGCACAACAATTAATTTATGAGCGTATCCTTAAACTTGAAAAAATTGAATTTGACATTTTTATCATGTATAATAATAACACTATTATTATATATTATTATATATATTAATAATAAATAAATAATATTCTATTTATTATAATTTTATATTCAATTATATTGTTTTTATTATATTATATATTTTATATTATATATCATATTATATATCAATGATTGAAATATATAGATTATATAGGATACTAGATAGATAAATTATATATATATATATAATATGAATTCAGAAAGTTGAGAAAGTCAATACTATACTAATAATTGAATACTTTTATTAAGTTGTATCATTCAATCATTGAATGAATTATTGTTTGACTGTGCAACTTTTATCAGATCAAGTTGACCAGCTGTAAAACACAAGTTACTGAGTCACAGTGTAATTAGTGAATTTTTCAGAAAATATTGAATTAAAATGAAAAGGTAAGCATTTGAAACGACACAATATAAATATAAGTATTTTTATCTTGAAGCATTATTTTACTAGTATGCAAACTGAATTACCTGTGACATAACTGAAAATGTGTCATGGTGGTCATGTAGTGAGAAGAGGGTAGCTGAAGTATATAGTGAGAATAAGAGAAATTGAGTGAAGATCTCAAAACAGATACCATGTGAACAACAGATACCAAGATGAGAGGTTGGAAGCTGACATTTTTTTAAATGTAGAGGTACAATTGTAGAGAAACTTGATCATCTGTGCTTGTTGCAGGCATGATTAATATTGATGAATAATAATGTACACATTAATTCACAGTCTTTGGGTAATAAAGTCAATCTTCAGTTGCTGCTGCTTCTATAATGTAGTGTTTTTACTTGGACTGGTTGATCTTGAGATTAGACATCAGTATCTGAACAGGAACATCCGGGTTCAATTCTTAAATCTTGCCACTGGCAATGAGAGTTTTTATGAAAATGGAAGTGAAAAGTTACCAGATGGAAGTATTAAATGATTGGTACCTAGCAGCAAAAGGGCAGTGCTTGATAGTTACACTTGCAGGTAGTAGTCATAATGGGCTGTTGCAGAATGCTGAAGACAAATAATAATAAATGAATATTATTATAGAGGGAAACTTCTGAGGCGATAATCAGCGAATCAATTCACAGGAAGAGGTATGTTTACACACTCAGAAAAATTGACAAATAATCAACAAGAGAAAAAAATATGGACCAAAGCAGGATCGAACCCGTACTCAGTGGCACATCGCCTTGCCACGAAAAGCCAAACGCTAGGGAACACTGCCACTCAGCTAACTAAAAAATTAGCTTCGTAGGCAATGTCTTTCGCGCAGGTGTTCTCATGACTATAGCATAAGGTTGTGATCACAGCTCGGAAATACATAGTGTATCTGTATTTTTTCCAGTTAAGAGAATGGTTAACAGAAGCTAGGATCGACGTCTGTCCCCGTAGTGGTGGCTCTTACTGATATAGAAGACCTAGTATTGAGTCTACAACTAAACAGGCTAGCTAACAGAAGCTAGGATCATTGTGTTCTCTGTAGTGGTGGCTCTTACTGATATAGAAGATATAGTATTGAGTCTACAACTAAACAGTCTGGCTAAAGGAGCTAAGATCGCTGTGTGTCCCTCTAGTGGTGGAGAACTTGGAGACACCCGTCCGAAACACACTGATAGCCATGTTTTCAACACTGTCACGTGATGTTTGTCATGTGCCGGTACGTAGACAGATAGTTAGCTGAGTGGCAGTGTTCCCTAGCGTTTGGCTTTTCGTGGCAAGGCTCTGTGCCACTGAGCATGGGTTTGATCCTGCTTTGGTCCATATTTTCTTCTGTTGTTGATTATTTGTCATTTTTTCCGAGTGCTGTAAACATACCTCTTCCTCTGAATTGATTTGCAGAATCCTGAACTTGCTTTTGTTTCAAAGTCGAGAGACATATGGGATCATCACTCTGAGATGAGTGGCCACATGATAGTGGATTGAGAAAACTGTTCTTCCAACATTAGATTAACCCTCTTGTTTAGTAATGGACAATGCATCATATTTCAACGTAGTTGCACAAGAAGATAAAAGTCCCAACATCATCAAGTACAAAAGATGAAATAAAGATATGACGCGCGTAGGAACACATAACATTTAATGAGTACCTGAAAACCTGAATTGATTTCCACTGTATAGCAGACACAATGGACAAGTTGATACAAGAGCATGGTCATAGATTTTTGAGACACCGACCTTACTATGCACACTTAAATCCTATAGAACTGGTTTGAGCAAAATTCAGAGGACAAGTAATCATCATCATCAAGTACCGGGTCTAGTGTCCCTGGATAATGTAATATAGGATAATAAGTAATAGCTGAAAAGAAAACCTTCAAATTATGCGATGTTAAAAAACTTACAAATATTGAGACATATTGTGAGGGCCATGTCTTACATGAAGAAGAGGAATTCTAAGAATGATGGTTTGTGGTGCCGAGAGAAGTAATCAACCTGTTAGACTCATCTGATTCTGAAAGAGAATCATTACTATGAAGGAGTCTGCTGCGAAATAAATTTGCTGGCCAGCAAGTTGGACATCAAATTGTAAAACACATCCTTTTCAGGACCATTTTAATCTTCCAGATTTGACTTCAATACTAAATATAACCAGTTATAATTTGTTCAGCATATTCACAGTCATTTCTGCTTGTACTATTTACTCACTTGATTTCTACTATCATTGATAATTATTTAATAGAAACATGTAGCCTACAAGATGAAACCAACACATATAATAATTCAGTATTATTTATAACAGTTTGTCCAAATTTTGATGATACACCTAGGGCTTATCAAAAGTAAAAAAAAATTTGTATACAGAAGTTTAAACTTATTGCCAGGTAGTTCACAGTATTCAATATTAAAGTGGAAAGTTCAATTGGGAATGTTTCAACAAATAAAACAGGGTGTTAGACAAGGTTGTGTGCTGTCACCAGATTTGTTTAATATTTATAGTGAGATTATTTTAAGATCCATAAGGGGCATGCCTGGAATAACAATTGGAGGTCATAATATAAATAATCTAGGGTATGCTGATGATACAGTCTTAATCGCTAAGAGTGAAAATGAGTTACAAGAAATGTTGAACATTGTAGTGAAAGAAAGCAAAAATAAAGGACTCAGCCTTAATAGCAAATAGAAAGAGGTAATGGTAACAACAAAGAAAAAGACATCACCTCAGTGCAAAATAAAGACAAGTGGAATAATATTAAAACAGGTAAATGAATTTAAATATCTGGGAACTTTGTTAACCTCAGACGGAAGATGTACAAAAGAGGTGAGATGCAGAATGGCTCAGGCAAAAGCAGCTTTCCAAAAAATGAGGAAGATACTATGCAATCCATTTTTGACAATAGAAACAAGAAAAAGAGTTCTTAAATGTTATGTAGAGCCAGTCTTAACATAAGGATGCAAATCATGGACAATAGGACAACAGACAAGAAAATCACTGGAGTCTGTAGAAATGTGGTTTTACAGAAGAATGTTGAGAGTACCATCGACAGCTAAGAAGAGAAATGAAGATGTTCTGAGAGAGGTCAAAGCAAAAAGAGAGCTAATTTCTAATATTAGGAAGAAACAATCATCATTTTGTGGCCATGTAATGAGAAGAGAACAACTGGAATATATTGTAGCAACTGGAAAAATTGAGGGACGAAGAGATAGAGGGAAGCAAAGAGAGAAAATAACAGACAGCTTAAGAGAATGGCTTGGCAGAAGGTCAACAACAGAGATGATAAATAGCTGCCGAAATAGAAAGTTGTGGAGAGACATGATCACCTACGCCATTAGGCCCGGTACTTGATGATGATGATGATGAGTTCTGACCATACCAGCAATAGAAGAATTCTGGAGAAAAGTTCAGCAAAGATCATGTGATTAGCAGCAAATGTACTGAATACTTTGCCATACCCTGACAGCTTCTTCATTTAGTATAGTTTTCCATATATTCTGTGGATACAAAGTTTAATTTGAGCTCTTTATACTCTCCCTTATTATTGTTGATTACTTTTTTACAATTTATGAGTGTCCATTCGTTATTACATACAAAAACTATTAGTTTTAAAATTAGTCTTGCTATTGTCTTTGTTATATTTATGCACATAAAAAAAATATATGTTAATATTTATTTGCAATACCCAGAAAATGATACCTTAACATCAAACAGGAAATAAATATCGCCGTTATGCAAAAATATTGGATTCCACCAGGCAAGTTGTCCATTATTTTTGTCTTTATGGAGATTAAGACATGGTGTATATTAATTCTGTTGGTAGAAAATATAGTTTTTATGAGTAATACCTGGACTGGGCTAAGATGCCCAACCAGTAGCTGAGTGCGGTTGATGACCCAGAGCTGACCAAGACCCTGCTCCATCTTCTAGCTGTGTTCTTGGAAGCAATACTTACCAAGCGAGCAGGGCTCAAAGAGGAAGACATCCTGGTACTCAAAATTGCCATGCTGCAGTTGGATGTGTTGGACTGAAAGGCACAAATTTTACAGCTTAGCTGCAAACCTCAACACATCTTCACCCACTTAACATCCTTTTAAAGGCGGATGATAAAGAAGGAAAACTATTCAGTTCATTAGTCATTGGGTGAACGCCAGAGAGAAAAATAGCTGGACTTTATATAAAAAATGTTGGATGTTCTGATAATTGGATGATAAGTAAAGTCAAGTGCCCCCCGTCATGCCAAATGGCATATAGGGATTATGATGTTAGTGACCATAATTTTTATAGACCTTTGGCACATCATTTTTGCGGTAATGGGGTCTGTATTACGCCCGTGCTACTTTACTTTCCCAGGGAAAATCTGGTGCCAATTTAAGGCTGGATGAACCTGGAAGCCATTGATCAGGATGTGACTCAACTTCTTGTCCTTTGTAGTTCAGTTCACTAACCACTGAGCTATTGCGGCTCCCGGATGTACTGATATGTTATAGTATTAATAGCAGAGACAAGAGAAATAAATGCAGAATTTTATGGAAGAAGTAGTGAAAGAAAGTGAGAAAAGTGGCTTAACATAAATAACAAGAAAACAGAAATGATAGTTGTCTCAAAGTGAAAGGGTCAGTGTCAATGCAAGATCAAAATAAAAAATACAGCACCGAAACAGGTCAATAACTTTAAATATCTAGGCACAATAATAACTTCATATGTGATATGCAGCTCTGATATAGATTGTAGAATTGTTCAGATAAAGGTAGCCTTCCAGAAATTACAAGTATTTTCTGCATAAAATTTCTGACAATAGAAGTAAGAAAAAGAGTCATTAGTATATCCTGTTGTATTGAAGTGAATTATAACATATAGCAAAGTAACAGGCAAGAATGGTCAGTAATTCTTTATATCAGGCATCGCACCAGGAGGAAATCTAATCATAAGAGGAGACCTGTCAAGTGAGTGTTTCGGCCCTATAGCTTCTTGACACGCTTGTGGGGAGAGGCTGGGTCATTTCTCCCAAGCATAAATATCATGCTCTATTAAACCTGAAAGTTCACAAAATGTTACACATATAATAGAAGAGGCTCTGGTCTACACAATATGTTACACATATAATAGAAGAGGCTCTGGTCTACACAATATGTTACACATATAATAGAAGAGGCTCCGGTCTTCACAATATGTTACACATATAATAGAAGAGGCTCCGATCTACACAATGTTTCACATATAATAGAAGAGGCTCCGGTCTACACAATCATCATCATTGAGTGCCGTCTCCGCAACGAAGGTTGGCTACCATGGAGCGCCATTCTGCTCTATCTCTTGCTTTGATGGTGCAGGTTGTCATCGGTTGATTTGTCCATCTTTTGATGTTACTCGTTCATGTTAATCTTGGTCTGCCTCTGCCTCTTTTACCTTGTATTTTCCCCTCCAGGATTACTTTCAGTAGGCTGTTGTGTCTTTTAACATGGCCCAAGAATCGCATTTGTCTTGTTCTAATTGTGTTCAGAAGTTCTCTTTTCATTTTTAGTTGTTTTAAGACTTCATCGTTTGTTTTCTTTTCCTTCCATCCAATTCTACCTATTCTTCTATAAATCCACATTTCAAAGGCTTCAATTCTCTGTTCTGTTTTCTTGTCTAATGTCCATGTTTCAGCACCATATAGGAATATTGAGAAGATCTAACATTTTGCTATTCTTAGTTTTAGCTTTGGTGTTATTTGTTTTGATGTTAGTATGTCCTTCATAACATTAAAATGACTTTTTGCCATTCTTATTCTTTTGTTTATTTCAGTTGTACATTTTTCATCACTGGTTATAGTATGTCCAAGGTAGTTATAGTTCTGAACTGTCTCAAGGTCTATTCCTTCAATTTTGATATCCACTTGTGGGTTTTGAGTATTTTCTTTGTTTATGATCATAGTTTTAGTCTTTTTGATGTTCATATCTAGTCCATATTTTTTGCTTGTCGTGTTTATTTCATTAAGTAATTGTTGTAGGTCTTTAGGATTTTCTGCTAGTAGTACAGTATCGTCAGCATATCTTAGGTTATTGATTATCTTTTCATTAATTTGTAGGCCTGGCATCTCTATGATGTTTTTAAAGATTTGCTCAGTGTATAGATTGAACAAGCTTGGTGATAGGATGCATCCTTGTCTTACTTCTCTTTTTATATCAATGGGTGTAGAGAACTCTTTGTTATATTTTATTATTGCTGTTTGCTCCCAGTATAGATTGCATATTAGTCGTATATCCATGTCATCTGTTACACATATAATAGAAGAGGCTCTGGTCTACACAATATGTTACACACATAATAGAAGAGACTCTGGTATACACAATATATTACACATATAATAGAAGAGACTCTGGTCTACACAATATGTTACACACATAATAGAAGAGGCTCTGGTCTACACAATATGTTACACTCATAATAGAAGAGACTCTGGTCTACACAATATGTTACACATATAATAGAAGAGACTGTGGTCTACACAATATGTTACACATATAATAGAAGAGGCTCTGGTCTACACAAAACTTGTGATCAAATCTACTGACCATGCCCAGTTACAGCCTTCACCTAGAACATTGAGTGCTGTTCTCTTCATGGTAATGGGTCTTCAATAATACCATAAACAGTAGAAAGTTAGTTCTACAGAAGAACATTGAGAATGTCTTGGGCAGCTACAGAAACCCTTGAATAAAGCCAGTGCACAAATAAGTGATGAAGTACATCAGAAACAAAACAAAAACCCATTTTACTTTCTTTAAATCATGACATTAAAATAGGAAAGCTTGAAAATATAGTAACAATAATAAAAATGGAAGAACATAGGAAAAATTGAGGAAAACTGCAAAATAAATTATCAAAGGGATCAGCACTCTAGCATAGAAGGGAATCAACAGTAGAACTGATAAGAGACAGCAGTGACAGGAATTTAGGGAGGAATGGAGGCAAGGCGCCTCACACAAGCAAAACTGGAAGCTGTCAGCGACCCATAGCTTATGGCTTTCGCCAGGAACAGTGAACCAGAACCATCCAGACCCCAGTCTAGTCTGGCCAAGTGAGTAGGAATCAAAGAGGGAAGGCAACCTGGTACTGAAAGATGCCATGCTGATGTTGGATATATATACATATCACAGTTCAACTGCAAGCCACAACATATCCATTTAATGTCCTTTAAAGGTGGATGACAAAGAGGTGTATTCCTTTAGTCACCAGGTGAACACAAGCAAGCATTGGGAGGCACATGATATGCATATGCCCATGTTCATGGCACATGATTAGTCTTCTACTTATTTATAAATTTATGTATAATAATATATATTTTACTCTTTGTTATATGCTGTGTTTTTTTTATTAAAATTTTTCTGATGTTATTCAAAATCGAAGGTATGTTCCTGATGATGACAGCCCTGCTGTACAGCTCATCTTTAATAATAATTCCTTTGCTCGTAAATATCGGCAACAAATAGAACAGTTCATTAAAAGTCTTCTGTGGGAAGAATTCAATTCAGGCAGTCATGACCCTGTGCCAGAGATCACAGCTAAGGTACACATTTTAAAGCAAATATTAATGTTACTTATGAACATGCATACATTTTCCATTTTAAGAACTTGTTGTTGCTGTGTCTTTTTAATTGTAAGATTATTAAAATACACATGACACTGACAGACACAAGTTCACTGAGAGGTTTTATTATGAAACACTTTTTATTTGTTCTTCCTATAAACATTACATTGGCTAAATACTGCAATTATGATGATCTGAATTAAAGAGGCACAACTGCAACAATCACTGATTAAGTTTTAATGGCAAGAGGGTGAGAGTATGAACAGATGGTGAAGAATAAACTAACTTGCATTAACATATCATGATATTTTCTTTGTTTGATTCATCTGAAAATATTTGATGATCGTATGCTGTTTTATAGTTGAATTATTTTGTAATTGTTTTTTTTACTCTTGTTTATTTAATGTTCAGGAAAAAAATTGTCATGAGTGCTGAAGTTTTACCAGTTTACACATGTGGAAGAGAGTTATTGGAAAGGTTGAGAACGTTTTAATGACACCTTATTTTCGTCACCACAGACCATACAGTGGTGGCCTGAGAGAAGGATTTCCTCTCACCACCTTGTACTGCTCAAGTGAAACGCTGCCACATCTGTTGATGCAATGTGGGTGGTTAGTGATTGTAAAACGTAAATATTTTACATCAGCTGCAAACACTGTCTAGCTAGTCAAGGAACTTATGACCTTGCAGGTGACTGTGATTTTAACTTTTGGAAGTGGAGGTGATCAGAATTTGGCGAGGTGTTGGTGAGGTTTAATATAGGAGTGATTGATGCAGAAGTATTGCAAACATCTGTCGTTTTCAGAATTTGGTGGTAAGGTTTAAGTAATCTGTGATTTGTTCTGGTGCATGAGGAGGACAGATTAGTTATGTAGCTAAGAGAAAAATTATGGTACAATTGAGAGAGATTTACTATTTCCATAAATTATTTAGATGTTGTGTAGCATGACTGAAAAACGTAGTAAACTTGAATAACACTTTCGTATGTATAATTTATTTTCAGCCTGGGGTGCCATCTTGCACTGACATCAATTGCAACCTTCCACCAGAGAAAAGAGTTGAAAAAATGAGACAGAAACATGCAGTAATTGTTTTTTTAAGTATTTTATTTCAATGTTATAATTAGTACCATTTTTGTTCTTATGTAGTCTTATATGTTTAACTGGGGACTGATTGGTATCTTGAGGCAAGACATGGGTCTTGAGACCAAGAGGTTGTGGGTTCAAATCTCGGCTACGTCATTTGGGATTTTTATTTGTGATTTCTCATTGCGGTAACCACCCCTGGTCTAAGCAGCAAGGCCTGGCTTGGAATGTCAATTGCTCATCAACGGAAAAAATATGAGTACTTCCAAAGATGGCGTTATCAGTGTGGCGAGGGGCCCCTGTGCACACGGCTGCCAGGATAAAGTGGATCGAAAGAAGAGTCATAATGTAGAGAAGAGTCATAACACAAAGAGTTATAGCCAGGACATTTATACAAAAAATAAAATGTGTTCTATGACAATGATGTATTAGTGTATAAATTGTCAAAACGAAGTTTGTAGATTTCTTCCTCACATGTACAGCAACCATGTCTGTTTAGCACCTTCGACTTGATATTGTCCGTTACCGTCTTTGTAAAGCCAGAACTCTAACCAATAGGTTACTCACAAGCCACTCTTTTTGTAGAAATAACTGTCATAATATCACCTAGGCATACACACACCAAACAATATGAGGGTTCAGAAAAGAAATCTGGTTCATTGAATACACCCCAGACATTATTGGTGGATAAGATGCTGACAAATTGGAAAATGAGTTTGGAGTGGACCGGGGAGAGACTAATTATTAATATGGACTGGAGAGCAAAACAAGTGAGACCAAGATTGAACACAGGAATAAATGGAGATATATTAGAACAATTTATCTCTTGTTAGTAATTAGAAAATAAAAGACCCCACAAGAACACTTGATTTTAAATACCTATGATGTCTATTGACAGACGACAATTCACAAGCAGCAGAAATAAACCCAAAAAAAATCAAAAAAGCTTGTCAAATCATCAGACAGCTGTTACTACTGCTGTCCGACAAGGATATATACTAGCGACAAAATGGGCACTCTACAACACAATCTCCATCCCAGAGTTGTTCAACTAATGTCCGACCTGGACGCTAGGCTCAATAACAAAAATAACCACTACCGAGAGGAAATGTACTAAATAAGTGACATGCAACAGCCTGAGAAATAAGACAGAAATGAAGAACTGAGAAAAATGCTAGCGCTAATTCCTGCCATACATAGAATACAAAAAGAAACAACAGATAAAATGGTTTAGCCATGTGATAAGACAGAAAGACCAAAACACATCACAATAAGCTTTTAATAAACTTTACAAGATACCAGACTCAAGGGCCAACCATAAAAAAGATGTAAAATAAACATTAAAAAAAATGGTATGAGCAGCTAGACTAACAGAAAGACAAGATAAACAACTACAACGTTTTGGCAAAAGCCTTCATCATGTACATCAAACAAACTATACAAATTAAGCACAGCAATCCTATTTAGAAAGCACAACACAGCTCCAAAGAAATGGTGGAAAGAATGACGATTAAACCCCGCATAGTATTTAATTTTAAAATCCTGGCCACTGTCTTAACTGCCATTCTTTATGCCATTTCTTTAGGACTGTGTTATTGTGCTTTCTAAATAAGATTTCTGTGTTTATTTTGTATAGTTTGTTTGATGTTCCTTATGATGACTTTTTCCAAAACGTTGTAGTTGTTTGTATGGTCTTTTTGTTAGTCTAGCTGCTCAATACCATTTTATTTTTCTGCAGCTTTACTCGCAGCCCTGCATAGTATTTATTATTTTTTATATCTGTGCTTATCTCCACGAAAAATATGTATTGATGGAATATTCTTTTTTCTTCTTCTGTGATCATGGCTCATTCAGACTAGGACTCCTGACTCTCTTATGAAAGCAGCTGTCTGTTTAAGTGATTCGGTTGCCCCCTATAGTTTTTCTTCCAGGAGGTGGGCGTGGGCCACATTAGTGATTCTGTTGTGGCCAGTGCATAGGTGAAGTATGATGACTTGTGCCCTATTTGATAGTTGGAGGTATCCGTCCCTCTTGTTATACATTGGGTGTTCTTGTTTCCATTTTTCATGGTACTTGCCTTTGATGATGGATTTGGCTTCATCGTTACTGACCAGATGGTTCTCTAATGGTAATTTCCCTCTCTCCTTAGCTAGTTTGTCTGCGCATTCGTTTCCGTGTATATTGCAGTATGTCCACTGAATGACAACTCTCTGGAAGTTATTGCACAGTTGGTCTAGGGTTGTTCTCAAGTTATCTAGCTCACTGTTCCAGGGTTTTTTTTTAGAGTTGTTAGCACTGACAGAGCATCAGTCAGTATCACCAATTTTGATGGAATATTAGAAGCACTAGGAAACATAACAGCAGCAGAAGCCAAGAGAAGAGGAAATGACAGCAATTTACATCTCCCCTCAATGCTGAAAGGCAAATGAGGAATGGAAGAAGATGAATATCTCTTGTTACATGTGAAATAGATATCAGATGATAATGGGAAAGAAGAATCCCAACTTAGTCTGTAGCGTTTAGGGAATGTTGTATTAGTGTTCATTATTATTATTTTTTTTTAAACAATCAGCACATTTAGATATTGTCGTCAGCATCGTCAGTGCTGTCTTTCTTTTCCTATTAAAAATTCTCTGTTACTCATTTAAGGCAACATGAACATAAAATCTGTCTTTCGGGATTGAACCTCTAATTCTTAAAGAGACCAAGTTACTAACTACTAGTCTCTCATGACTCCCTTAAGATGATATTAACGTTGATCAAATATAAGTCAATAGCAAAAGAAGATAACACAAAGAGGAGATATGTTAACAAGAAAAAAGAAATGATATTCTGTATTGTTGCATGAGTTAGAATAAGTATTTGGAACGAGAACTTCAGGTCCTTGAAATTTGGATGTGCAGTTGGTTTTGGGGATTTCAGTTAAAAAATAATGCCATACTTGGCAAAAAAAACTCTGAGCAATTTACAAGAGCAGAAACATTTCAGTGATTTGTATAAACTAGATGAAGAGAATATACCCTTCACATTTACTCAGCTTGCCAATCAACATCTGTGCAAAGGAGTTACCAAAAGCACTTAACAAGAATATAAAATACAATATTTGCAAGACACCAATGGCTGTGCTTGAAAACCTAGAATTGATAGTCTAATATCATCTTAACAAATGTCACGTGAGTTCCCAGGAAGCTCTCACTGTCAAATAAAAGTCCAGAGAGAAAACTCAGTTTTAAAAATCCATGCAGAAAAGCATGATAGTCCTGATGAGTAATCCTATGGAAACAAAAACAATGTATGGCACACCTGGGTGAGGGTAGCTCATGATTCTAGTAAAACTGCACCATAGGACAATCAACTCTGACTGCTAATAACTGCTGCATTGCAGGAAAATTAAGAAAGCAGATAAAAATACCTGCTGAAAATGAGTTCACTTGAGCATAATATACAAAAACACAGTGTGTTGCCTCTTATCATGTGAATGAAAGATAAAGAAATTGAATTATCTATTTTTTAAGTGTAAGATAGATGTATTCTACTTCAATATTTTTAAATATTTGCCTGCTTGTTGAATTTCCATCAGCAATCTCTTCTAATAATTACAATATACGTTCAATAATAAATGTATCATCATCATCAAGTACCAGGGGCTGCTGGCTTAGGTGATCATGTCTCTCCACAACTTTTGATCACGACAGTTATTTATCATTTCTGTTTTTGACCTTCTGCCAAGCCATTCTCTTAAGCTGTCTGGTATTTTTTCTCTTTGCTTCCCTCTATCTCTTCGTCCCTCAATTTTCCCAGTTGTTACAATATATTCAAGCTGTTCTCTTCTTATTACATGGCCCAAAAAATGAAGATTGTTTCTTCCTAATATTGGAAATTAACTCTCTTTCTGCTATGTCCTCTTTCATAACGTTTTCATTACTCTTCTTAGCTGTACATGGTATTCTCAACATTCTTCTGTAAAACCACATTTCTACAGACTCCAGTAATTTTCTTGTCTGTTGTCCTATTGTCCATGATTCACATCTATATGTTAAGACTGGCTCTACATAACATTTAAGAACTCTTTTTTCTTATTTCTATTGTCAAAAGTGGATTGCATAGTATCTCCCTCATTTTTTGGAAAGCTTCTTTTGCCTGAGCCATTCTGCATCTCATGCATCTCACCTCTTTTGTACATCTTCCGTCTGAGGTTAACAAAGTTCCCAAATATTGAAATTCATCTACCTGCTTATTATTGTTCCACTTAATAAATATATATATAATAAATGTATAGAAACATGTAATGCCCTCTGTTGTAAATTAAATTTGCCTTTTCCGTGTTTTTCCCCCTCAGATCATTGGAAATAGTCAATTCCACAAGCAGTTTCTCATTGACTTCTTGGGCTGGCCCTTTACAGTTTCAGAACCAACCAGGTGTAACGTCAACTGGGAGATACCTCTGTATCCTTTATGTTGGTTACAAAATTACATTTATAAGAAAATTGTTAAGACAGAAAGTGTCTTGCCAGTGTTATTTATTGATGGTTGATTGTAGGTCTACAATGTTTGTCATTTATGCTAATTGGGAAAGGGTATTACAAATTAATTCAAGGTAATGGATGCGTCACCAAGATAATTATAGTAATACCGTTACCATTGGAAAAGTTTCATAATTGTCCTATCAGAGTTATTACCCTTCAAAATTAGACATGCCTAATATTATCAAACTCAAACCATAACTATGTAAAATATATTTCAATTATATTTCAAAATAACGAAGACAGTAATGCAGAAAAAGAGGATAACATTTTATAACACAATTTATGTGAGTCATGAATGGAGTCAAAACTAGTGCATAAGTAAGAGAAATGATGAAACATCCAATAATTTCATCCATAATCTAGAGGAGAAGGTGGTCTTATGTTGGCCATGTGATGAGAAAAGACAATAAGAGGATCTCAGAGCTAGTCCTCAAGTGGGAACCACAGCGTAAAAGAAACGTGGCAGTCCTAGAGAAACACTAAAAATAACATTGAGGTGAGAGGCAACAACTGCAGGCACCAAGTCCTCACCAAGATTGAGTGACTTGCCAAGAATAAAGCAGCATGGAGAGATACAATGTGGATCCTGTGCAAGGTCTGACACTTGATAACAAAGATCATCAAACATGAGTCTAGAATTTCTGCCCTATGTTCTATCTTTGGCTCAAAAGGACAGTAGATAGATAGCACAATCAGGAGACAAAATGGCTGTAAAATGTAACACAGGATCCATGCTGTGTAAAAGTTTTTTTTTTTAAACTTCTCCATCAAGTACCATGCCTGCTGGCATAGGTGATCATGTCTCTCCACAACTTTCAATCTTGACAGTTATTTATCATTTCAGTTGTTGACCTTCTGCTAAGCCATTCTCTTAAGCTGTCTGGTATATTTTCTCTTTGCTTCCTTCTATCTCTCATCCTTCAATTTCCCAGTTGTCACGATATATCCAAGCTGTTTCCTTCACATTACATAAGGACATAAAAGAAACGTGCATGGTAGAGTATATAGACAGAATATACTTACTGTAACTTTTTATTTATACATATCTAATGTGTTTTATACTTCTCAGAATATTTCATTTTACACAAAGATGACTGTGCAGAGCACTAGGTGCTTGTGGCCTGACATTATCTCCAGCACAGCTCACTACGTAGAAACTTGCATTAATGACATCACTACAAAAAAGAAAAAGAAAAGTTGAAAAAGAAAAGACGATACTGGGTGGGTCATGTTCTCAGAATGCTTCAGGTAGCTATACCAAGTGTAGCTCCTGGCAGGATTCAATGGGACAAAGATAACAAGAGGAAGACCAAAAAAGACATAAATTGATGAACTGAAGAAAAATGGTTCAACATGAGGTGGACTTGAAAAATTAGCCCAAAATAAAAGGCAAGATGACTGACAGCAACAAAGCTGAAAGCTGCCAGTAACTAATGGCTTGCTTCAGGATTGGTGAACCAGAACCATCCAGATTCTATTGCACCTCTTTGTGGTGCCTCTAGTAACAGACTAACCATGCAAATAGGGATCGAAGAGGAAATGCTATGCTCAAGCAGTATGAGTTGGGCTGAAATGCACAAACAAACACAATGTATCTGTGGCTACTTAAAGACCTCAGGACAAATGACGAAGTGAACTTATCCATTCCTTTAGTAATTTTTGGGTGAATTCCAGAAAGAAAGAAAGGCTCATGACAGTCAACAAGAGTAGCCTCTAGTCGTGTCCTAATATTCCAGAGAGCACAAAGAAAAACAAACTCTTTGTGTGTGTTCATTCACCACTGTAGTTAAGAACTTAACTCTTGATGCAGATATGGTCAGGTGTTTAATGAAGTATATGCAGATCCTGCAAACAAACCAAAGAAGGCAAAGAAGTAAGTATTTTCACTAATTCTCGTACCTTGGGCTTATTGTTTATCATGTATATGTTTCTGAAGATAACATGAGCATGTGAATGTACCCACCCTACAACAGACAACACCTACATCACATACATGATGACAGCGAAAAATTGGGGGCTGAACAAAACCATATAAAAGCGGCCCATACCAACTAGAAGCAGAACTCACATCAGCGAAGATTAGACATCGTTTGAGATTTTGTTCTTTTTTGTTTCTAGGGTAGTAAAGAGGATATTTATATCAGTGCTAGCACAGAACCTGATTGGAGGGAATGTCAAGAAGATGATGAACAAAGTAATGGATGAATAATCTAGTGGAAATTAGATGAGTGTGCAACACAATCTCCGACATGTCCAATACAGAGATTTGATGAGTGGACAACATAATCTCTGACATGTCCAATACAGATATTTGATGAGTGGCAACATAATCTCTGACATGTTCAATACAGTGATTAGAAGAGTGGACAACACAATCTCTGACATGTTCAATACAGTGATTAGAAGAGTGGACAACATAATCTCTGACATGTTCAATACAGTGATTAGAAGTGTGGACAACACAATCTCTGACATGTTCAATACAGTGATTATAAGAGTGGACAACATAATCTCTGACATGTTCAATACAGTGATTATAAGAGTGGACAACATAATCTCTGACATGTTCAATACAGTGATTAGAAGAGTGGACAACATATTCTCTGACATGTTCAATACAGTGATTAGAAGAGTGGACAACACAATCTCTGACATGTTCAATACAGTGATTATAAGAGTGGACAACATAATCTCTGACATGTTCATTACAGTGATTAGAAGAGTGGACAACATAATCTCTGACATGTTCAATACAGAGATTTGATGAGTGGACAACATAATCTCTGACATGTTCAATACAGAGATTTGATGAGTGGACAACATAATCTCTGACATGTTCAATACAGAGATTTGATGAGTGGACAACATAATCTCTGACATGTTCAATACAGAGATTTGATGAGTGGACAACAGAATCTCTGACATGTTCAATACAGAGATTTGATGAGTGGACAACAGAATCTCTAACATGTCCAATACAGAGATTTGATGAGTGGGCAACAGAATCTCTGACATGTTCAATACAGAGATTAGAAGAGTGGACAACATAATCTGTGACATGTTCAATACAGAGATTTGATGAGTCAGCAACAGAATCCCTGACATGTTCAATACAGAGATTTGATGAGTGGACAACATAATCTCTGACATGTCCAATACACAGATTAGAAGAGTGGACAACAGAATCTCTGACATGTTCAATACAGAGATTTGATGAGTGGGCAACAGAATCTCTGACATGTCCAATACAGAGATTAGAAGAGTGGACAACAGAATCTCTGACATGTCCAATACAGAGATTGATGAGTGGACAACATAATCTCTGACATGTCCAATACAGAGATTTGATGAGTGGACAACAGAATCTCTGACATGTTCAATACAGAGATTTGATGAGTGGACAACAGAATCTCTGACATGTCCAATACAGAGATTTGATGAGTGGACAACATAATCTCTGACATGTCCAATACAGAGATTTGATGAGTGGACAACAGAATCTCTGACATGTTCAATACAGAGATTTGATGAGTGGACAACAGAATCTCTGGCAAGTTCAATACAGAGATTTGATGAGTGGACAACAGAATCTCTGACATGTTCAATACAGAGATTTGATGAGTGGGCAACAGAATCTCTGACATGTTCAATACAGAGATTTGATGAGTGGGCAACAGAATCTCTGACATGTCCAATACAGAGATTTGATGAGTGGGCAACAGAATCTCTGACATGTTCAATACAGAGATTTGATGAGTGGGCAACAGAATCTCTGACATGTTCAATACAGTGATTATAAGAGTGGACAACATATTCTCTGACATGTTCAATACAGTGATTAGAAGAGTGGACAACACAATCTCTGACATGTTCAATACAGTGATTATAAGAGTGGACAACATAATCTCTGACATGTTCATTACAGTGATTAGAAGTGTGGACAACATAATCTCTGACATGTTCAATACAGAGATTTGATGAGTGGACAACATAATCTCTGACATGTTCAATACAGAGATTTGATGAGTGGACAACATAATCTCTGACATGTTCAATACAGTGATTAGAAGTGTGAACAACACAATCTCTGACATGTCCAATACAGAGATTTGATGAGTGGCAACATAATCTCTGACATGTTCAATACAGTGATTAGAAGAGTGGACAACATAATCTCTGACATGTCCAATACAGAGATTTGATGAGTGGACAACAGAAACTCTGACATGTCCAATACTACAGATTAGAAGAGTGGGCGACAGAATCTCTGACATGTTCAATACAGAGATTTGATGAGTGGACAACAGAATCTCTGACATGTTCAATACAGAGATTTCATGAGTGGACAACAGAATCTCTGACATGTTCAATACAGAGATTTGATGAGTGGGCAACAGAATCCCTGACATGTTCAATACAGAGATTTGATGAGTGGACAACATAATCTCTGACATGTCCAATACAGAGATTAGAAGAGTGGACAACAGAAACTCTGACATGTCCAATACTACAGATTAGAAGAGTGGACAACAGAATCTCTGACATGTTCAATACAGAGATTTGATGAGTGGGCAACAGAATCTCTGACATGTTCAATACAGTGATTAGAAGAGTGGACAACACAATCTCTGACATGTTCAATACAGTGATTATAAGAGTGGACAACATATTCTCTGACATGTTCAATACAGTGATTAGAAGAGTGGACAACACAATCTCTGACATGTTCAATACAGTGATTATAAGAGTGGACAACATAATCTCTGACATGTTCATTACAGTGATTAGAAGTGTGGACAACATAATCTCTGACATGTTCAATACAGAGATTTGATGAGTGGACAACATAATCTCTGACATGTTCAGTACAGAGATTTGATGAGTGGACAACATAATCTCTGACATGTTCAATACAGAGATTTGATGAGTGGACAACATAATCTCTGACATGTTCAATACAGAGATTTGATGAGTGGACAACATAATCTCTGACATGTTCAATACAGTGATTAGAAGTGTGAACAACACAATCTCTGACATGTCCAATACAGAGATTTGATGAGTGGCAACATAATCTCTGACATGTTCAATACAGAGATTTGATGAGTGGACAACATAATCTCTGACATGTTCAATACAGAGATTTGATGAGTGGACAACAGAAACTCTGACATGTCCAATACTACAGATTAGAAGAGTGGGCGACAGAATCTCTGACATGTTCAATACAGAGATTTGATGAGTGGACAACAGAATCTCTGACATGTTCAATACAGAGATTTCATGAGTGGACAACAGAATCTCTGACATGTTCAATACAGAGATTTGATGAGTGGGCAACAGAATCTCTGACATGTTCAATACAGAGATTTGATGAGTGGACAACATAATCTCTGACATGTCCAATACAGAGATTAGAAGAGTGGACAACAGAAACTCTGACATGTCCAATACTACAGATTAGAAGAGTGGACAACAGAATCTCTGACATGTTCAATACAGAGATTTGATGAGTGGGCAACAGAATCTCTGACATGTTCAATACAGAGATTTGATGAGTGGGCAACAGAATCTCTGACATGTTCAATACAGAGATTTGATGAGTGGACAACATAATCTCTGACATGTCCAATACAGAGATTTGATGAGTGGGCAACAGAATCTCTGACATGTTCAATACAGAGATTTGATGAGTGGGCAACAGAATCTCTGACATGTCCAATACAGAGATTTGATGAGTGGGCAACAGAATCTCTGACATGTTCAATACAGAGATTTGATGAGTGGGCAACAGAATCTCTGACATGTTCAATACAGAGATTTGATGAGTGGGCAACAGAATCTCTGACATGTTCAATACAGAGATTTGATGAGTGGGCAACAGAATCTCTAACATGTCCAATACAGAGATTTGATGAGTGGGCAACAGAATCTCTGGCATGTCCAATACAGAGATTAGAAGAGTGGACAACATAATCTGTGACATGTTCAATACAGAGATTTGATGAGTCAGCAACAGAATCCCTGACATGTTCAATACAGAGATTTGATGAGTGGACAACATAATCTCTGACATGTCCAATACTACAGATTAGAAGAGTGGACAACAGAATCTCTGACATGTTCAATACAGAGATTTGATGAGTGGGCAACAGAATCTCTGACATGTCCAATACAGAGATTAGAAGAGTGGACAACATAATCTCTGACATGTCCAATACAGAGATTTGATGAGTGGACAACATAATCTCTGACATGTCCAATACAGAGATTTGATGAGTGGACAACAGAATCTCTGACATGTTCAATACAGAGATTTGATGAGTGGACAACAGAATCTCTGGCATGTCCAATACAGAGATTTGATGAGTGGACAACATAATCTCTGACATGTCCAATACAGAGATTTGATGAGTGGACAACAGAATCTCTGGCATGTTCAATACAGAGATTTGATGAGTGGACAACAGAATCTCTGGCATGTTCAATACAGAGATTTGATGAGTGGACAACAGAATCTCTGACATGTTCAATACAGAGATTTGATGAGTGGGCAACAGAATCTCTGACATGTTCAATACAGAGATTTGATGAGTGGGCAACAGAATCTCTGACATGTCCAATACAGAGATTTGATGAGTGGGCAACAGAATCTCTGACATGTTCAATACAGAGATTTGATGAGTGGGCAACAGAATCTCTGACATGTTCAATACAGAGATTTGATGAGTGGGCAACAGAATCTCTAACATGTTCAATACAGAGATTTGATGAGTGGGCAACAGAATCTCTGACATGTCCAATACAGAGATTTGATGAGTGGGCAACAGAATCTCTGACATGTTCAATACAGAGATTTGATGAGTGGACAACAGAATCTCTGACATGTCCAATACAGAGATTAGAAGAGTGGACAACATAATCTGTGACATGTTCAATACAGAGATTTGATGAGTCAGCAACAGAATCCCTGACATGTTCAATACAGAGATTTGATGAGTGGACAACATAATCTCTGACATGTCCAATACTACAGATTAGAAGAGTGGACAACAGAATCTCTGACATGTTCAATACAGAGATTTGATGAGTGGGCAACAGAATCTCTGACATGTCCAATACAGAGATTAGAAGAGTGGACAACATAATCTCTGACATGTCCAATACAGAGATTTGATGAGTGGACAACATAATCTCTGACATGTCCAATACAGAGATTTGATGAGTGGACAACAGAATCTCTGACATGTTCAATACAGAGATTTCATGAGTGGACAACAGAATCTCTGGCATGTCCAATACAGAGATTTGATGAGTGGACAACAGAATCTCTGACATGTTCAATACAGAGATTTCATGAGTGGACAACAGAATCTCTGGCATGTCCAATACAGAGATTTGATGAGTGGACAACATAATCTCTGACATGTCCAATACAGAGATTTGATGAGTGGACAACAGAATCTCTGGCATGTTCAATACAGAGATTTGATGAGTGGACAACAGAATCTCTGGCATGTTCAATACAGAGATTTGATGAGTGGACAACAGAATCTCTGACATGTCCAATACTACAGATTAGAAGAGTGGGCAACAGAATCTATGACATGTTCAATACAGAGATTTCATGAGTGGACAACAGAATCTCTGACATGTTCAATACAGAGATTAGAAGAGTGGACAACATAATCTCTGACATGTCCAATACAGAGATTAGAAGAGTGGACAACAAAATCTCTGACATGTCCATACAGAGATTAGAAGAGTGGACAACATAATCTCTGACATGTCCAGTACAGAGATTAGAAGAGTGGACAACATAATCTCTGACATGTCCAGTACAGAGATTAGAAAGTGGACAACATAATCTCTGACATGTTCAATACAGAGATTAGAAGAGTGGACAACATAATCTCTGACATGTCCAGTACAGAGATTAGAAGAGTGGTCAACATAATCTCTGACATGTTCAATACAGAGATTAGAAGAGTGGACAACATAATCTCTGACATGTCCAGTACAGAGATTAGAAGAGTGGTCAACATAATCTCTGACATGTCCAGTACAGAGATTTGAAGAGTGGACAACATAATCTCTGACATGTTCAATACATAGATTTGATGAGTGGATTTTGGAGATTTGATGTTAAGATAATGTAATAGGCCTCCTTATCATTTGTTTGTATCTGTTCTATGTAGGGTGATTTTTGAAAGACAAATGCATCCAGACACATTGCACAAAGAACTGACTTCTCACTTCTTTTATTGTGTTTTGTTTGCCCAGTGAGGTCCATCACCACTCAGAATATAATTGCTCTAAGATAGATTTCTGAGATTGAAAGTATTTGAATGAAATATTTTTATTTCTGTGTTTATTTACAAGAAAAAAAGGTAGTATGACAGGATATCTGATCTTATTTTTGTATTATAAAATGCAAAAGATAAATAGTGTGTGATTAATCTGTGATTGGTACTGATTATTATTAAATGTTTATGTAATACCAGACCAAAGCCATCTTGCTGGAATTGTGGTGAGGAAAATCATGCAGTCAGTGAATGCAAGCAGCCAAGGAATCCAGCAAAGATTGCAGCCAATCGGAGAGAGTTTCTGGCACAGCAGCAGCAAAATCACGGGAGCTCTGAGCCAAAATTCACGTAATATCATATTTAAAGTTAATCTTTAATCTAAAGTTAGATAATTATCAAAACTCATTATTAGATTATCAATTTATGAACAATATAGTACCATACTAACATCAAGTGAAGACATAAAGTCATGATGGGCCGAATACTTAAAGAAAATCATTAATCATCCACTACCAAGATATTTAATGGATTTTGATGCTGCTACATAAGTCCCACAGCTACATATAAATTTAGATGATTTCATCTTGAATGAAGTAGAGGCTCCAAGGATCAGGACTAACAAGGCCACATAAAAAGGTGATATAACTTCCAAGATACTAAAAGCAGTTGATAACTTATAACTAAAACACATACAGAAAATTTGTATTAAATGTGGAAAGCAGTAAAGGTACCTACCAAATACAAAAAATAGCTGCTATTGTTAACATTCTGAAAAGGAAAATCTTAAGGATCGCAACAATTGGAAAGGCATGACTCTTCTATCAGATGCCTCTGAGGTATTATGTAAGATCATTATGAACAGGATCAAAGATATTGTAGTGGGGAGGCTGCCTTGATAACATTTGCACCCTAAACATTATATTAGAGGAACATATTGAAGCCAAAAAAAAACAACTATTTGCTTTAAACTTTAATAACTTCAAAAAGGCCTTTGACAATGTACATAGAGATTCCTTGTGGAATGTCTTGAGACAATATGGAATACCACCATAAATCATCCTCAACGTCATCAAAGATCTGTATGATGGCTACACCTGTACAGCTTGCATGAAGAAAAAGACTGAGAAATTGTTCTGCTTTGAGACAAGGGTGCATTTAATCTCTCTTGTCATTTGGAATTGCCATCTACTTCATAATGCAGAAAGTGCTATACAGGTAACACAGGCATTGAGTGGATGCATGGGTCTCAGGGGACCCCTAATTTTGCAGACTTAATTCTTCTTATCAGTAGCAATGCAAGAATATACAAATGCCCTGTTTTCAATGGCTAGTAGAATAGGACTTGAGGTGAACCAAAAGAAAAATTAGAGAAATGAAAAACCAAATTCATTCAGAAGAGAAATTATACCTGAAAGGTAAAGCAGAGGAGGTAGTAGATCACTTTGTATATCTTGGAAGTTGCATAATTTAAGGAGACATAAAGGCAGATGGATAGATTGGATTGGATAAGATTTTAATTGATTTTATTTCATTTATTTCAAAAACTGTCTGGGTGCATTGTCTGCTAGAATATGTAAATTCATCAATGTTCATCTTTAGATGTATTTAACTGTACACATTCTAAGAGAGAGAACATACCAGACAGTTTAAGAGGGTGATTTAGTAGCAAATGTAGTAATATAAAGCTGCAGAGAAACAGGGTCTCTCTCATCAACAGGCTGGGTACATAACATTCTAAAATATATATTGAATAATGACTTATACCAAACATTCTGTTAGTGCTAACAATATGACAAAGAGAATTAGAGGAAAACATAATGATTGTATCATTTGAATATAAAAAACTATATAGATCTTAAACCAGTTATTAAGACCTTGCCTTATTTTAAAATTTATATTTTTATATTTTTAACATTCATATAATTTTCCTGTTTTAGGATAATCATTTTATGATTATAATAATTGGATATTTGGTTCTCTTGAGCATATTTGCTTTACATTTTTCCTCTTAAGCATTTGCATTTATTAGTCATTTAAATTATAAGTAAGGCTACATTTGGTCAACCTCGATTCTTATCGTCAGTATCAAAGTCATAATGATGCTCATCCATTCATCATGTGAAAAAAA
The DNA here is from genome assembly GCA_032433765.1 of Megaustenia siamemsis. NCBI lineage: Eukaryota > Metazoa > Mollusca > Gastropoda > Stylommatophora > Ariophantidae > Megaustenia > Megaustenia siamemsis. The sequence goes on from JAVIAB010000008.1 coordinate 65,935,820, forward strand.
GACTATTTTTATGTTTAAAAAAATGCAATAAATTGTCACGGCAGCTTCTTGCCTTATTTTTTATCTTTTATTTTGTGTAACATTTGCAGAGGACCAGCTCGCTACCATTTAGATCCTGATTTAAGCTCTGAATTCTTAAAATTCAAGCCAGGAGTTATAAGGTAAATTGTAACATGTGTCTGCATGTATTGTCTATGAGCTGAGTGACTGCTTGCATTTTGTGTCAGATGTAACAACAGTTTACAGAGAATCATGTTTTTGTGCTTAAAAGGTAAAGGTGAGTAAACAAAACAAAATCATGATGTTTCCACCTACATGCTGCCTTCCTCAGAAAACATGAACGCAGACACGAAAGTCACGTTAATTTCCAGTTTTGGTTTTGACATGACAGCAGTGTGCTCTTGTCACTGATTATGTATGCCATATGAATTATCTGTAAAGTGGTAACCTATCAGCTTCTTGTTTATAAATCAAACATACTGTGTTCACTTTCTGTGCGGTTTCGCCTCATGTCTTTTGGCGTGTGCTGAGACTGCTATGATGGGGACTACAGTTACCTTTCTTTGTTTGGAAGATGAGTTATAATTCGGATGATTCCACTGGCACGGGCGGTTGAGCAATTATGGATTTTAATTCGCTTTAATTCATTGATCGAGAAGGGGATACGAGCAAAGAAATTAGAATCAGACTGGCTAAAGCAGCAATGTCTTTCAGAAGCCTTGAAAAGTTGTGGAAATCAAAACTCATTAGCACAAACACAAAACTTAGGCTATTCAAATCAAATGTACTATCAACCCTTACGTATGCGTGTGAAAGCTGGAAAACAACAAGAGATATAGAAACAAAGTTGAACGCATTCGAAAATAAATGTCTAAGGAAAATGCTTGGTATAGAATGGAACGAATTCAAAACAAACGAGGAAATTAGAGAAATCGCCAATCAACCACTAATATCTTCAGTAATAAAGAAAAGACGATGGTCATACGTTGGACATGTGATGAGAAGAGATAATAATCGAATAGCAAAGCAAGCCCTCATATGGGAAACAACAGGTAAAAGAAAAAGAGGAAGACCCAGGGAGACACTGAGAAGAACATTGATGAGAGAGGCAAGAGCAGCAGGAATCGGCTCCCTCAATGAGATAGAACTGCTTGCACAGAACAGAGACAGATGGCGAGATTTGATAAAATATCTTTAAAAGAAAACTGCTAGAACAAAAATTCATATAGGAGAAGGTATATCTTGGTCTACGCCCTATGGGCCGGTTACGGCTCGAAAGGTCAATAGATAGATACCGGGGCCTTCCATAACCAATAACCAATAAATCAAACATACATTTCTTATTATCATTTTTATTTTTAAGTACACTTTTTTGTCATTTCTAAATGTCTCATTGTGTTTATAATTGAATCCCAGTTATTTGAGAAATGTTGGGAGTTGGACAATGTAACTCAATAAAGCTACTGCCTCAGTTATAGGAGTAAAAAGATTAATTAACATATGCTTGAAGAAACTGAAGATTTGTTCCAGATGGACTAGCCCATTTATCTGGTGACCAGATTTAACTGGAATCTATTGTATTTGTACACATCCATTTCATCACTTAAAGCTAGATCATGCATATTGTGTAGCAAAGATTTCCTTTTTTTTACATTTATCAAATTCATTTATAATTTATAAAATTTATATCTTAAAACAGTGAAGCTCTTCGACAAGCCCTAGGACTTACACATGACCAGCTGCCTCAGCACATCTATAAAATGCGTTTATTTGGCTATCCACCTGGTTGGCTTGCAGAGGCCAGGCAAGTTCAGTCAGGAGTCACCATTTTTGATAAAAATGGTAGAGGTAAGAATAGCACACATTTTTCTGACTGTGTTCAGAATAAACATAATGTGAAAACACAAGACAGATGTTGCAGAATAAACATAATGTGAAAACAAGAGACAGATGTTGCAGAATAAACATAATGTGAAAACAAGAGACAAATGTTTTAGAATGAACATAATGTGAAAACAAGAGAGTTGCAGAATAAACATGTGAACAATATGTGAAAACAAGAGACAGATGTTTAGAATAAACATAATGTGAAAACAAGAGACAGATTTTTAGAATAAACATAATGTGAAAACAAGAGACAGATTTTTAGAATAAACATAATGTGAAAACAAGAGACCATTTGGAGGACCTCGACTTTGCTGATGACATAGTTCTCATCAGCAGTCAGATAAAAACGATGCAGGAAAACACAAATGAACTATTATCAATAGCCAGCAAAATTGGGCTTGAGGTCAATCATGAAAAGACTAAAGTCATGAAAAGTTTAATTCCAACAAGTGACAAAATATACATGGAAAACAAACCAGTAGAAGAGATCGATCACTTTATCTATCTTGGAAGTCACATTGATCGAGAAGGGGATACGAGCAAAGAAATTAGAATCAGACTGGCTAAAGCAGCAATGTCTTTCAGAAGCCTTGAAAAGTTGTGGAAATCAAAACTCATTAGCACAAACACAAAACTTAGGCTATTCAAATCAAATGTACTATCAACCCTTACGTATGCGTGTGAAAGCTGGAAAACAACAAGAGATATAGAAACAAAGTTGAACGCATTCGAAAATAAATGTCTAAGGAAAATGCTTGGTATAGAATGGAACGAATTCAAAACAAACGAGGAAATTAGAGAAATCGCCAATCAACCACTAATATCTTCAGTAATAAAGAAAAGACGATGGTCATACGTTGGACATGTGATGAGAAGAGATAATAATCGAATAGCAAAGCAAGCCCTCATATGGGAAACAACAGGTAAAAGAAAAAGAGGAAGACCCAGGGAGACACTGAGAAGAACATTGATGAGAGAGGCAAGAGCAGCAGGAATCGGCTCCCTCAATGAGATAGAACTGCTTGCACAGAACAGAGACAGATGGCGAGATTTGATAAAATATCTTTAAAAGAAAACTGCTAGAACAAAAATTCATATAGGAGAAGGTGTATCTTGGTCTACGCCCTATGGGCCGGTTACGGCTCGAAAGGTCAATAGATAGATAGATAGAAAACAAGAGACAGATGTTGCAGAATAAACATAATGTGAAAACAAGAGACAGATTTTTAGAATGAACATAATGTGAAAACAAGAGACAGATTTTTAGATTGAACATAATGTGAAAACAAGAGACAGATGTTGCAGAATAAACATAATGTGAAAACAAGAGACAAATTTTTCAGAATAAACTGACATGGGAAAATGTAGTCCGTTTAATTTATAAGCAACATTAGTGAAATAACCTGCTTGAGACTGCCTAAGATGGTATATAAAGAATAAGTCATTGGAATAATAAAAGTCTTAATAGTTCTTTTGCTAAACCAATTACTAATAAATTAAAAAATGTATAAAGGACTCATGTTAAAGGTAAGCATTGCATCAAACATGTTTTCCTCTAGGAATGTTGATTTCTTTGAGAGACAAGTGTAAGCCAAGCTTTTTGCATCTGGCACTCCGGTAGCAGCCCACTTCAACTCGAGGGGCCACCAGGGGAAGGCTGATGTCCTGGTCACTGGCTTAGTATCGTGCTCTTCTGATCACCTCAGTCGTCTCACTCTTGAGCACCGTCTGATCGCTCGTTGGGGTTGCCTCTCTCCCCGCGGCTCCTTATCTATCCCTTTTCTTTACCCCTATCCTCTTGGATCCTTCCATCTTCTCCCCTTCTTCTTCATTTACCCTATATTCCCCCCTCCTTTCTGCTAACCACCTTTATATCCATCCCCTCCTTACCGCTTTATTACCTCTCCTCTGTTGGATACTCCCTATTCCCCTTTATTCATCTACTCCCTGGATTCTCTATTCTCCTGGTACTACCACTTCTCTACCTACCCTATCAACCCCCCCCCCCCTTCCCCCTTTTTATTAAAACCCCCCCCCCCCCCCCCCCCCTCTACTAGGTTCTAGGACTGTACGTGTCTATTCACTAGCCCCTCTCTCCACTTCTCTGTGTATCCCCTTAGTCTCTCTGTTTCCCGATTTCCTTTCCTCTTTAGGCACTACGGCCTGTATATAATTCTCTTTGTATCCCCTTAGTCTCTCCGTTTTCCTTCTTCCCTTCCTCCTGTGACACCCCTGCCTGCGTACCATCCCTATATTCCTCTTCTTTCTATTCCTCACCTCTTTAGGCACCACTGCCTGCGTACCTCCCCTATTTTCCTCCTATGTATACTTCCTACTCCTCTTTATATATACATTCCCAGTATCCCCCTCAGTCTCTCCGTTCCCTTCCTTCCTACCTCGCTGGGCCCCACTTCTTTCCCACTATCCCTCTCTTATTCTATTCTTTCCTGACCCTTTACCTCTCCTCCAATCGTTATTTCCCACTCCTATTTCCTTCCTCCCTCCATCAGGATTTTATTCCTCGTATCGGTTTTTCCTCTCTCTAGGTGACTGCCCGCCCCCCCCGTTAGGCTCCTGTAGTTTTATGATACCTATTACCTTCCCCGTCTCCATGGCTTTTGTTTGAGCCTCTTTTCTTCCTCCTTCCGGGACACGTGGTTTCCGGTCTATGCGGTCATTCTGTTTTTCGTTCCCGGCCGACAGTCAAGTCATCCAGCTAAGTGTTACTATATTTTATATGTTTATATATATATATATATAATCTATTCTTTCTATTTACTCATCCATAGTCCCCTCATGTAGCTTTCTTCTTCTTTCTTTATTTTTCTACTTCCTACTTCCCTCTATTCTGTCCACCTCTTCTTTCTCATGATCATGTAGTTATAGATAATTGTGTTTCATCGTTTGTTTTCATTGTCCTTGTACTCTGAAGAAGGCCTCAGGCGAAACGTCAGTATTGTGTTGTGTTCCTCCCTTGTAAAGCTGTCTTCATACCTTGGAGTGTTTCACACTCCTCACCACTGGTTCCTTGCTTCCAGCTTTACCGCAGCATCGCAATTATTTGCCTATTTCCCACAAACTTAATGCTTGATTACTAAACTTCATGGTGAGTTAAGTAATTATGAAGCTTTTGTAAAATGTACCACTTTAACTCTTAATTATGAATCTTACCTGTGGCTTGTTTTCTTTATATTCTTTAGTATAAAATACTACCACTTAATTGTAACAGTGGGAGCACTAAAAATAGTATTTTCTTTAAACTTTTGACACACAAATGTGTGTTTACCAATGACACACAGAGGGAACTCGGATTTCCTGTCTCAGGTTGATTTATGACCTGAAATTGATTGCTTGGACTGAACGTGTTATTTGTCTGTTGATGCCGTAAATATGTCAGTGTTTGACTACCTCAAAGAGTTTTTCCTGAGCTTCCAGAGTTACAAAGAGTTGTTTGATGTCACAGACGACTGAGAATATTTCCCTGGTCAAAGGGGCACAAAAAAACTACCAATTTGTGGAAATTTGACACATTTTTTTTGGTATTATAGAATCACATCTCACAAAATGGGAAAAAAATCCTACACCAATAGAAACAAATTAAACACTCAAATGGGGTCACCAGAAGCAATAATTATGAAGGTATAAGGAGGGGGGAAATGCTTGCCCAAGTAAAACTGTTGAAATACAAGAATTTGTAATCTACGGTAAAGGAAAAACATTATTCTTGTCAAAATATTGTACTTATTATGTGCTGTCATTTGTTCCCCCACAGTAACACTAATAACAGGGGAGTGCCTTGAAGACGGTGAACTGCTGGAGGAGGAGCGAGAAGCTGAGAAATCAGCAGGTCAGACACGTTTCTTGTCATTGAATTCATTAGTCACATTTATACTTATATTAATGCATACAATTTATGATTTTAGATTTCTGATTTTGTATCAAGATTTTAGCATGATAATAATATTTATTATTTTTGTTAGCTACCAGCTGATCACAGCAGTTCATGTCATCCCCAAAATGAAGCATTTCTTGTCTGGGTGCTATGAATGTCATGTTATTTGTGTGTGAAAATATCCAGAGTATTACCACATTTTACAAAATTGGTAAATCAGAACCATGTAGACTCTGCTACATCTCTTTGCAGTGCTTCTAGAAACAGACTAACGCGTCAAAGTCTGACCATATGAGTAGGGATTAAAGAGGCAAGGCAACACTCAAAAATGCAGTACTGAAGTAGGACATGTTGGACTGAAAAAGGACAAATATCACAGTTCTGTATACATCAATAGAACACATGTACACACACTTATTGTCCTTTTAAGGATGGATAATGAAGAGGTCTATCATTTCCTTCACTGTACCAGAAAAAAAAAGAGAAAGCTACGCCTTAGAAAGTGAAAAATTTGTATAGTAAAAATATGTTTAAAATAAAAAAAAAAGGATCGCTTAGCTTAAAAACGCTCCCAGTCGAAATCTCTAACGTTAAGTTGAGACAAGTAACAAAGAGCAGAAGCAAAGCTATTCTCCAAGAATTGTGACCAAGGCTGAATAGGTGGATCAAAAGGATGTCCTTGCTAAGAAACCGGAGTGAATCTTAAATATGGAAGATAGGGAGCTAACCTATCAAAACTAACCAGGGAAGCTTTATGTAGGACAGTCACACAACACCACAAACAGATACAACTTAGGTAAAATTGGCAATCTGATCTTTCATTTGAACTCAGGCTTCTAGAGTTGTTGAGCTGGCTAGTGCAGGCTCACATGTTACAGTTGGTGAGTCATCTATTTGTCAGTGGTGAAGATTCTCCTAAACCTATTATCTCAGAGCCTACACATTACATCAGCTGGTAGGTGTAAATGCCCTCTTATTGACCTATTCTGTATACATCTTTCTTTGTCATTGAATAGAAATTTTCAGTTATAGGAAAGTTTGTCCATGATAGCTACAATCCACTGTACCCAGTTACACCGCTAGGTTTTCCTATAGTCTATTAGACTGTTTGGCTGTTTGGACTGGAGACAAATAATAATAATAAATGAATATTATTGAGGGAACCTTGAAGTAATAGATCAGTGTATCTTTTCAGGCTTCTAGAGTTTATACTATGTAATCCATTTTTTGACAATAGAAACAAGAAAAAGAGTTCTTAAATGTTATGTAGAGCCAGTCTTAACAGATGGATGTGAATCATGGACAATAGGACAACAGACAAGAAAATCACTGGAGTCTGTAGAAATGTGGTTTTACAGAAGAGTGTTGAGAATACCATGGACAACTAAGAAGAGTAATGAAAATGCTCTGAAAGAGGCCAAAGCAAAAAGAGAGCTAATTTCCAATATTAGGAAGAAACAATCATCATTTTTTGGCCATGTAATGAGAAGAGAACAACTGGAATATATTGTAACAACTGGAAAAATTGAGGGACAAAGAGATAGAGGGAAGCAAAGAGAGAAAATACAAGACAGATTAAGAGAATGGCTTGGCAGAATGTCAACAACAGAAATGATAAAAAAACTGTTGAGATCGAAAGTTGTGGAGAGACATGATCACCTACACCAGAAGGCGTATTATTTGATGATGATGATCTTTTCAGGGGGAGAGGTAAGTTTACAACATTTGGAAAAACAAAAATTTATTTTCCTGTTGATTAATTATGAATTTTTTTCCTGACTGTCTGTCTGGAGAATGCCTCAGTTCCTTTTTGTCTGTTCATGTTATTTTATACATATTTTATTTTGAGTTTGACTGCAGCAGCCATATATTTGAAAGATTATTCTGGTCAAACCATGAAACAAATAACTTAAATAAATTATATTTGAGCTTTAACAGAAATCTGTTATGAATTTGTTACAAGTTAACATGAGTTAAATATATTTTTTTTCTTCAGAATATGACGTCAGTAAAATTGTAGAATTTCCTGGCTTCACTGTCCCTGTTCCTCTTGGATTTATTGATGTAAGTAATAGCTATCTTATCTAGTTAGCATCACATCACATCAAGCAAGTAACATAGATGCCCACAGTGATGGTTTCACTAGTACTCCCATCTCACTCTTGGGTTGTTCCTACTTGTACAATCTATTCCAAATTGTTGCAGTCACAAAACTTCACAAACTCCCACATTACCAGCTTGTCACTTTGAGTATTAAGGTTTCAGCCTTCCACTCATGCTGGCGACTTCATATCTGAAGCTTCTGACATTGTGATACTTATACCATTAAATTGAATCTTGCTCAAGAGCAGCAGTAACAACTTCATACTCATACCGGAGGCTGCTGCAGGATTCATTCTTCTCTTCACTGATTCTGCTTTTTGACCCTTGACAAGACACACCATCTTGACACACCCCCACAAATACAGACGACTCAGTATATACTTCAACATTAACACATTCATTATATTCAGCTATTCATTCATATTCCAAGTCACATGTCTGTGTTAGTCACCTCTAGTGACTCGGGCAGATGGTGCTCATAAACCTGGGAGGGCCGATCATCTAAGGGCAGAATCCCCCCACAGAAAAGATCATCTGCTGCCTTGCAGGAAGATTGAGGATAATCAAAGGCTAAGGAAAGCAAACCTGAACAAAATGCTGACTGAAATCGGATGTACTGGGCCACTGGTGCAGAACATAGTGCAACGTTTTAACAGGTATTCAAGCGGAGTAGATCTGACAGGCTTAAACAGACAGCTGTCTTCATGTGAGAGTCTGGAGTCCTTCTCTGATTGAGTCCTGATCGCAGAGAGAGATTTGGGTGCTGTCTCCACATCAAAGGTTGGCCACCATGGAGTGCCATCTCTTATCTTGATGGTGCACATTTTCATAGGTTCATCTGTCCATCTTAATATGTTATCAGTCACTTTAATCTCGTCTACCTTGTACCTTCCCTTCCTAGATGACTTTTAGTAGGGTATTATATTATTTCAGCAATTAACTAGTTTCAAAGTCTGTAGGACTGTTGTACCAATTTCTCCAGCCTTATCATCACTGTAGTTGTGAGATATATAGTCAGCAGCATATTGTCATTGAGAGAAAACAGACTTCATCTATCATTTCATTGGTGGTCAGCCAAGTCTTGTTGTGTGAGGAAGAGAAGATAGCAGTCTAGGAAAACTTTGATGACCACATAGTATTTACCAAATGTATAAATATATGAAAACCATTGAAAATTGATTAGAAAAAATAATTGATTGCATCATTTTTCAATTTTCATTCTATTACACAACCAGGAACATTCTGTTTATAAGATGCCACCTATACAACAGCATCAACTGAAGAAGACTTTGATAACCCAAAACACAGATAAGGTATGGTTGGTATTCAATGATTCTTCAGTTAACCCTTAATTATGATACCTACCTGTGGTGTGCTTACTTATTTTTGGTTGTTTGATGTTGCAGACGGCCGGGGAAAATTTCCCAGTCAAAGACAGATTAAAAAAAAATGTTATATGACCAATTTGTTGAAATTTTGCAAATTTATTTTGTATTATAGGATCGTATCTCACAAATTTGGAGAGGGGGGGGGGGGGGAGTATCCTACATCAATAGAAACAAATTAAACAGTCAGGGGTGACCGGAAGTAGTAACTAGGAAGGTTGGTTGGTTGGTTATAGAAGGCCCCGGTATCACTGCAAACGAATTAAAATTCATAATTGCTCAACCGCCCGTGCCAGTGGAATCATCCGAATTACTAACTCAATCTCCCAAACAAAGAAAGTTAGCTGTAGTCTCCCTCATAGCAGTCTCAGCACACGCCAAAAGACTTAAGGCGAAACCGCATAGAAAGTGAACACGGCCAACTGTTCCCTGTCATACGATATCAGCATTCATCATAAACAATTGGAATATCGGAACATGATCAAAACGGATGAAACACACAGCTCACGGTGTGCACAGAGCACTAACTCAGTAGCTCCTGCAACAGGCCAGACTTGGAATATGAGGAAACTGCAACAAGGAACACTTTTCAGACATAGCCTTCAATGGTTCCTGCCGCCTATCCACCATATTGCCCGGAAGTTCACGTCCTCCTGAAAATGATGATCGTCATAGTATTTAAATGTATATCACTTGATGATGTTAGGGCATCGTGTTTGACTCCAACTCCGAACATATAAAACACAGTTCGTCGCCAGATTATTCCTATTGCACACCAAACAACAGATCGCCAGATTAGCGCATGGTCGGTCTTGGGACACACGATGAGCCATTATGATGACGTAGCACGCACTAGGAAGGTACATGGAGGGTGGTAATGTTTGAACACCTCAGACAATCAAATTTGGAAGAATTTGTGTTTTGATGCAGTAATTTTTACTTACGTACTATAATCTAGGGTTAAATGCAGGCAATGTTGTATTTTCCCCACCCCCTCCCCCTTAGAGATATATTTCTTACTTTTGAAACCATGTTTATAGCCAACCTTTTCTCAGTGTTGTTTTCTCCCATTTCATTTTAACTCTCATTCATGAAACAAGAAAGCTGTATTTTCTTCTAGGAGAAAATTTCAAACAAAGACTTTTCTATTCCTCTTATGAAATATAGACCATAGACAAGATCTCTCCTTCCATCCCTGTTCTGGGACATTTTCCATTTATTTCCAGTTAAAGCCAATGTTCTTCAAAGTTTCCATGTCTTCTCTTCTCCGTGTATTTCTAAGTATTCCTTGTCTTCTCTTTTCCTGTGGGCTCTATGTTAATGCTTGTCTTGCCATGCTGGCTGGCATCAGGTTTTATTTTAGTGCTTGTATGATCCATCTCCATTTTTTATTCATAATTTATTTGTTAATTGAGCTTTGGTCTGTTGTTTCTCTGATTTCTAGCAGAAAATTTACTTATTTGAAAAGAAAAAAACTGATTGGTTGTTGACTTGCATTGAAAAAGACTTCTAAAGATAACAGCATGTGTTCGCAAAGTTCAACTTCCAGAAATGACATTCACATATTTGGGTTGGATGAAATACACAAGGGTTTTAACTCTTTTTGGTCTGGATTTTTTTTTTAAAGGTTTGCACCAGTTTTCAGTTTAGAAAAATCCCATCACAACTTTTCATTTTACAATTTCATGCAAAAACATAATTAAATGTGGTTATACATCATCAGAAAGGAAAATGGTTGCAAAAAATGAAAGTAGCAATATATTGTTATATCTGAAGGAAAAATATATTATAGATAGATTAAAATATTCAACGGTAGATCATTTTCACTTCAAAATATTGAATTTCATGTACCACTATTTTCCCATGACTGGAAGTGTAACTATCCATTCTTCTTGAAATTTTGCACAAAGTTCTCCAAAATACACTATTATTTTATGCATTTATGTCCACAAATAATGAAATTATATACAAGAAGTAGAGGGTGTGGCCACACTTTGTCAGAAAAAAAAACACACCTTTAAATTAAAAATGATTGAATATCTACACTGTAAACACCATGTGGTAATCGACAGAAAGTAATTATAAAAATTCTTCTAAGTATCAAATACAAGTATTGGTGAATATAAACATGAAATGGGTTCTCTACTTTAAAATACTCAACCGTACCCATCAAAACCGATACGGTGGTTATTGGTCCGATACAACTTCATTAGTGAACCAATGTGTCGGTTAATAGTCCAGAATGTGTTAAATTCAGAATTTAGAGACTCTTAAATGCCACTGAAATGATCAACAATATTTTTGGATACCCTATCTCCACCACTGTTGTGAGAGTTGGACTAAAAAGGCAATACAATTAGCTTCTTGTTTTTCTTAAAGAAAAATATGAACAGATTTTCTTTTAAAACATAAAATTCTTCTAAAACTTTTGTCTTAATACCTGCTGTTTGTCAAACCTGTTGCCACTAAACCTTACATTACCATTAAAAAACATAGCTTAGGGAATGAATTAATTTTATGTGTTGATTGATTGTACATCCATTTATGTGGTTGAAACAAATTACCAATCAATTTTTTTTTCTTGATTTACTAGGCATCCTCCAAGAAGAGAAGGAGAGAGAAGAATCAGGATGAGCATGTGGAGACCAAGAAAGCAAGAAAAGAAGAAGATGAAGAAAGTAAGACAGTTCTTCACATCACATTTGCTCTTCCTGTTTGCACAGTTTACATTGTTTATGTGAGCAATTAACTTGTGCAGCAAACAATTTCTTTTATTCTGTGAAAATATTAAAATGAATATCAGTGTTGTTAAATATGTTGAAAATATCATTGGTAGTTTTGGAAATTTTGAGCTTTTAAGCTTTAGTTTTAGTTTCCCTTGAGATTATATATAAGGTAATGGTGGGAGCACATACCTTACATCAGCAATACATGAAAGTCACAGAAATAAGAGTTCACATGGAGAATGCCACTCATTAAAAGAGTCATTATAACCATCCTCAAAGCAGACCACTGTTGCACAGTCGTTCCCAACATTTGGTAGAAATACAAGTGGGTTGGGTGGTCTAAGCGCTAAGATATCAACCTCAAGCCAAGAAGGCCACAGTTCAATTTCCAGCATAGATGGTGGGAATTTTTTAAATATTTAAATCTAATATGTGGTTTCTTTATGGCTTTACTCTCCACTGGTCTCTGTGTAGTGAGAACTGATGTCTAGCCTTCTTGGATAGCAGTGAAAAAACAGGAGGTCCCATGTGTATTCTGCGTATGCTAAAGAAACTTGGCAGTTGCAAATCAAAAACAGGAGGTCCCATGTGCATTCTGCGCATGCTAAAGAAACTTGGCAGTTGCAAATCAAAAACAGGAGGTCCCATGTGCATTCTGCGCATGCTAAAGAAACTTGGCAGTTGCAAATCAAAAACAGGAGGTCCCATGTGTATTCTGCGTATGCTAAAGAAACTTGGCAGTTGCAAATCAAAAACAGGAGGTCCCATGTGCATTCTGCGCATGCTAAAGAAACTTGGCAGTTGCAAATCAAAAACAGGAGGTCCCATGTGCATTCTGCGTATGCTAAAGAAACTTGGCAGTTGCAAATCAAAAACAGGAGGTTCCATGTGCATTCTGCGCATGCTAAAGAAACTTGGCAGTTGCAAATCAAAAACAGGAGGTCCCATGTGCATTCTGCGTATGCTAAAGAAACTTGGCAGTTGCAAATCAAAAACAGGAGGTCCCATGTGCATTCTGCGCATGCTAAAGAAACTTGGCAGTTGCAAATCAAAAACAGGAGGTCCCATGTGCATTCTGCGTATGCTAAAGAAACTTGGCAGTTGCAAATCAAAAACAGGAGGTCCCATGTGCATTCTGCGTATGTTAAAGAAACTTGGCAGTTGCAAATCAAAAACAGGAGGTCCCATGTGCATTCTGCGTATGCTAAAGAAACTTGGCAGTTGCAAATCAAAAACAGGAGGTCCCATGTGCATTCTGCGTATGCTAAAGAAACTTGGCAGTTGCAAATCAAAAACAGGAGGTCCCATGTGCATTCTGCGCATGCTAAAGAAACTTGGCAGTTGCAAATCAAAAACAGGAGGTCCCATGTGCATTCTGCGTATGTTAAAGAAACTTGGCAGTTGCAAATCAAAAACAGGAGGTCCCATGTGCATTCTGCGTATGTTAAAGAAACTTGGCAGTTGCAAATCAAAAACAGGAGGTCCCATGTGCATTCTGCGTATGTTAAAGAAACTTGGCAGTTGCAAATCAAAAACAGGAGGTCCCATGTGCATTCTGCGTATGTTAAAGAAACTTGGCAGTTGCAAATCAAAACGAGTAGGCTAAAATGGCTGCTGCTCTGGGAAAAATTTGAATCTGAATTTTTTTTAAAAAAAGTACCCAAAAATGTCAAAACTTGATGATACATAAAAAAAACTGTCAAAGAATATCTGCCTGTATGATAGAGACAGTTTATGTCAAAGAATGTCTGCCTGTATGATAGAGACAGTTTATGTCAAAGAATATCTGCCTGTATGATAGAGACAGTTTATGTCAAAGAATATCTGCCTGTATGATAGAGACAGTTTATGTCAAAGAATATCTGCCTGTATGATAGAGACAGTTTATGTCAAAGAATATCTGCTTGTATGATAGAGACAGTTTATGTCAAAGAATATCTGCCTGTATGATAGAGACAGTTTATGTCAAAGAATATCTGCCTGTATGATAGAGACAGTTTAGCTTCTGACTGCCAGTATGAAAAGTAAGAAAAAGTGGTATTCAATCAGTCTTGTGCTACAGTTAGATTCTGTGCTTGTGTGAGAATCTTCTCAATTGTCTTCCCACCTTTGTGCATATCCAGAAACTGCATCTTGTCTGAATTTGAGTTCACTTGCAGGACAGTGTTTATTGTGCCATTTGGATGTGTCTTTAGCAAGTTCATCCTAGTCAGTTATATCAAATGCTTGTGTGTCCTCTGTATAGCTTGTCTTCGGAATCTGTCCATACAATATTCAGCACAAGTAGGTTGGTCGTTGTTGGAGGATTGTGAACATGCTAACCAGCGCAATCCAATCCTTTATAATTTATTTCTCCAGGAGACTCCGGGTATACACCTCAGACAGTGCATGTGAAATGCGTTCATGCATGTTCTTTAGCTGAAATGACCTAAGTTACATTGACTCAAATTAAGCCCTTAATATGACGTATATTTCACCCATCCTCTGACAAAAACTCAGGAGTTCCTAATCTACATTCTGGACTGCTTTCATTAAGTTTTTCCTGCATTCTAGCAAAGAAACAAATTATTGCTTATATAATACCGCCAACATTGCCATGTCTGTTGTTTCTAGCAAATTTGCTAAAATAACTAATGTCATCTTTTAGTCCAGTTTTTTTTTCCCTTTCACTTTTACCGGTGCAGCGAACACAAAAATGTATATCAACTTTGAATGCAAATTTATCAGAGTTGAAGTGGTCTAAAAATTGTAACTTTCACTTTTTCTCACCTAAATTATTAAATTGTGTTGTTGCATAAACAAATATAGATTCAAATATTAATATGAGAGATTAAATGTCACGAACTATGCAGATCTTAAGATATTATTAATATAACTTATGAACACCCCAATGTCGCAAGCACAAAAACATAGACCTACTTCAGATACAAATTTAACAAAAATTGAAGTGGTAAAAAAAATTATAACTTTCACTTTTAGTCACAGAAATGATTAAACTACTGCTGTATAAACAAATCTACATTCAAAATGTTAATATGACAGATTAAATGTCGTGAATTAAGTGGATCGTATTATAAATTATATAGTCCAGGTGTAATTTTTCCAGAAGTGGCGGGCTAGACAAACATTCCCTTGTTAGAAAATATCAAATTTGTAACTGATGATGGTGGCTCATGATATGTATGATCAAATGTATGCACTAAAGTCTACCAAGCTAGTAATAATGCACAAGGTGCACACTCTATCAGATAAACCTGCATCAACCCACACCGTCCAGTGAAACCAATCTGTAATATTCTACTGCTGTAATATTCACCAAAGTGTAGTGGCAGAAAGTAAATTACTGTACCAGGTACAAACATTCAGCGCATAAAAATAAAGTAAAAGTGCCCCCGTCACGCCAAGTTGCGTATAGGGAATTTGGTTTAGTGACCATAAATTTTACAGACCTTCAGCACATGATTTTTGGGGTAATGTGGACGGTATTATGCCCGTGCCGCTTTACTTTCCCAGAAAGAAATCCGGTACCCATTAAAGGCTGGGTGAAGCCGGAAGCCGTCTGTTGGAATCGGTCCCTACCTCTTGTCCTTTGTAGTCCAGTTCACTAACCACTGAGCTATCGCGGCTCCCTACATTCAGCGCATGTTAACCCTTAATTACGATACTTACCCGTGGCGCGTTTCGTTACATTCTGTAGTACAAAGTACTACCACTTAATTGTAACACAAGGAGCACTAAAAATAGTATTTTCTTTGAAATTTTGACACACAACTGTGTGTTTACCAATTATACACACAGAGGGAACTCAGATTTTCTGTCATAGGTTTATTTATGACCCGAAATTGACTGCATGGACTGGACGTGCTATTTTGTCTGTTCAGACAGATGTCGTAAATTCATCAGCATGTTCAGCTACCTCAAAGGGTTATTTGCTGAGTTTCCTCATTCACAAAGAATTATTTGATTTCACAGACGACGAAGGAAATTTCCCTGATCAAAGGGAAAAAAAAACAAAACACTACCAATTTGTTGAAATTTGGCAGATTTTTTTCAAATTATAGGATCATATCTCACAAAATGTGGGGGACAAAAAATCCTACACCAAGAGAAACAAATTGAACACACAGGGGTCACCAGAATTAGTAATTAGGAAGGTACTCAGAGGGGTGTAATATTTGAATAACCCAAACTATAAAATTTTGATGAAATTGTGATATGATGAGGTGATTTTTACTACAGTATCGTAATCCAGGGCTGAATTATTTTGGTCATCAACAAGAGTCAGCATCATTGTTTGTTACATATTGAGGCAAATGGTTACCAACGATTGTCGACATCATTATTTGTTACATATTGAGGCAAATGGTTACCAATGATTGTCGACATCATTATTTGTTACATATTGAGGCAAATTGTTACCAACGATTGTCGACATCATTATTTGTTACATATTGAGATACTTGGTTGCCAAAGATACCCTGCGCTAGCATTCATTACATGTTAAGGTATGTAGGTTACATAATGTAGTTGATTGGCTTCCAGCATTCTGATAACGTACAATCATAAGGGTTTGATATCAGAGTCCATGCCACTTATTAGTAATTGATAAAGTATATTTTACTGCATTCCTCATTTTATTAATTAATTGTTTATATTTGTTCTGTCCCTGACACAGTCACTGAAGAAGGTGAAGTGAGTAGCAAAACATCAGAGGGAGAAAACAATTTTGATGAAGAAATGATAGCAGAAAGCACTGAAATGGCAGCACCATCATCACCCGGAATCCCAGAAATGAAATCAACTCCTGTGCTCCCAAGGTCATCATCAACAATATCACTCAGCAGGGACTTTGGAACACCTGTTATTGTAAGATATATTTTTTTATTGTTTATGATTGGCTAGGTTTGTCATTTTTAAAATGTCACATTTGTCAGCATATAGGGCGCAACCCCTTTTTTGTACACATTTGGGCCTGTATCACTGACTATTTTAGTGAATTTACAGTACTTTAAATATCAAATAGTATATACTATTTTCTACAAATACCTAATCTGATAAACCTTTAATCTTCTTTATGCAAAACCCAGACATTCATCTTCAGAGCTAAATGAAGAGTCACTTGAAACCTCCTCTAAATCATAATCTAAGTCCTAATGCAACAAATTGTCCTCTGTACAATTTGTGCTGGTTGTCCATGGAATTAGTGAATGCTTTGGTTCTATTCTCTATTCAGCGCTGTTTCATTGTATCCTTGCAACAGCAGACATTAAAAACATGCTGAAACATAAAACTACTTTTAAAGATTCTTTTTTGCAGCAGGTTAAAAGAGGTGGACTGCAATAAAACTGATTCTCAACAAAGAATTTACAATTAAAAACAACAAAGTCTTCTCCAGTTTGACATAAAAGTACCAACAATCACATAAAAGTACCAATAAACACGGGGCTGTGATTTGACCAGAAGAAAAATTAAAATATTCCAATTTTAAATATCATCTGTTTTTTTTTTCTTTCTTAAATAGTCTGGGATTCAAACCCACATTACTTGAATGTCAAACAGAATTTGCAAGTTGACTCAAATTGATGTCTTCCATTTCATAATGTTTTTCATATTTATGTTTTCTGTATTTTTTTTATACACTGTAATCTCTGGTTCATCATGTTTCTCTTAATACTTCAGGAACGAGAGAAACCAGGTCTGCCAGATCCTTCCAGATTTGGACAAGGTATTGAGGAACACATACCTTATGAGAATCTACCAAATTCTACTGGTACATTTGATAAAATGAGAGAGCTGATAATAGCAATTCGCAATAAAAACAAGAAATAGGTGCGGCAATGTGCCATCTTGGCATGTGAATGACCAAACTTTTGATACCCATCAGACATGTTTTTATTTGTATTTAACAGCAATGTCTTGCTGTGTAAGTAGCTGCTACATTTACCAAAACAGTTTTATGTATTTCAGCAGTTTTGACCACACTTTTGGTAAAAATCTGAAAAAAGATTTTATAATAAAGAAATAAAAATGTAGAAACTAATTGCTTTCTGTTTGTCTGTGTTTTTCTATGTTGATTTTTTTTTTAATGAAATATCTATTATGTGGAAATGTCACAGCATATTTAAAAAATAACATTGAATTGCTGTGGTAAAGGTGGGCTAGAATCCTTTACTTCATAACCACCCCTTGCATTGAATAGATAGATTTCTTGTTAAATAGTTTATGCTTAATGAGACTTCACACTTCTTCATGTTTCTTTGCATATCAACTTCATGTGTTTCATTGTTGAGTTTACACCAAATACGGCACATTGCGTTTGAGAATTTCAGATGTATGTGGACTTTATGTTAATTTTTGGACCCAGTATTTAATTTTATGTTTTCTTGGTTATTTATTAAGTCATTAGCATGAGTAACATGTATACAGGTAACAGCCTGGAATAACAATCGAAGGTAATAATATAAATAATCTAAGGTATGCTGATGATACAGTCTTAATCGCTAAGATTGAAAATGAGTTAAAATAAATGTTAGACATTATAGAGAAAGAAAACAAAAATAAAGTACTCATCTTTAATAGCAAAAAGACAGAAGTAATGGTAACAACAAAGAAAAAGACATCACCTCAGTGCAAAGTAAAGACAAGTGGAACAATATTAAAACAGGTAAATGAATTTAAATATTTGGGAACTTTGTTTACCTCAGACGGAAGATGTACAACAGAGGTGAGATGCAGAATGGCTCAGGCAAAAGCAGCTTTCTAAAAAATGAGGAAGATACTATGCAATCCATTTTTGACAATAGAAACAGGAAAAAAGTTCTCAAATGTTATGTAGAGCCAGTCTTAACATATGGATGTGAATCATTGACAATAGGACAACAGACAAGAAAATCACTGGAGTCTGTAGAAATGTAATTTTACAGAAGAATGTTGAGAATACCATGGACAGCTAAGAAGAGTAATGAAGAGGTTCTGTGTGAGGTCAAAGCAAAAAGAGAGCTAATTTCCAATGTTAGGAAGAGACAATCATCATTTTTTGGCCTTGTATTGAGAAGAGAACAACTTGAATATATTGTAACAACTGGAAAAATTGAGGGACTAAGAGATAGAGGGAAGCAAAGAGAAAAAATAACGGCTTAAATAATAGACAGCTTAAGAGAATGGCTTGGCAGAAGGTCAACAACAGAAATGATAAATAGTTGCCGAGATCGAAAGTTGTGGAGAGACATGATCACCAGAAAAGTGAAAACTGCATAGAAACTGATTAAAGAAGGAAGCAAACAGAGAGGTTCAACAGTCTCATGTGGCATGTCTTAATGGCATCAATGCAGTGCCAACTAGGTGGAAAACATACAGAAGTCCAATCTCAGACAGCATGTCTTAAGTTAAACACTGAGATGTCAAGAAAAACATAAAAAGGCCCAATCTCAGACAGCATTTCTTAAGTTAAACACTGAGATGTCAAGAAAAACATAAAAAGGCCCAATCTCAGACAGCATTTCTTAAGTTAAACACTGAGATGTCAAGAAAAACATAAAAAGGCCCAATCTCAGACAGCATTTCTTAAGTTAAACACTGAGATGTCAAGAAAAACATAAAAAGGCCCAATCTCAGACAGCATTTCTTAAGTTAAACACTGAGATGTCAAGAAAAACATAAAAAGGCCCAATCTCAGACAGCATTTCTTAAGTTACAACACTGAGGTGTCAAGAAAAACATAAAAAGGCCCAATCTCAGACAGCATTTCTTAAGTTAAACACTGAGATGTCAAGAAAAACATAAAAAGGCCCAATCTCAGACAGCATTTCTTAAGTTAAACACTGAGATGTCAAGAAAAACATAAAAAGGCTCAATCTCAGACAGCATTTCTTAAGTTAAACACTGAGATGTCAAGAAAAACATAAAAAGGCTCAATCTCAGACAGCATTTCTTAAGTTAAACACTGAGATGTCAAGAAAAACATAAAAAGGCTCAATCTCAGACAGCTTATCTTAAATTACAACACTGAGGTGTCAAGAAAACATATGAGGTCCAATCTCAGATGGCATGTCTTTAAGTTACAACACTGAGGTGTCAAGAAAGAGGAAAACAGAAAGGGTCATCTCTCAATTGGCATGTCTAAGGTTACAAAACTGAGTTAATGCAAAAAAACTGATTGCAATGAAGGATGAAAATACTTTTACCAGTCAAAGAAAGTATAAAATATAATGGGGTATTGTCAGCTCTAAGAGAGCAGTGAGGAATTTAGAGTATAAGAAGGCACATGGAAGTCTCAAGTTAGCAGCTACACAGAGTAATTTGATAGCAGTTCTGAGACTCTGGAAAAATGTATATTTCTTATTACAATTAAAATGGGGTGACTGCGGCGATAGATCAGTCAGTAGTTTTTGTAATAATTGTGTTATGGGAACAGCATCGACATGCATATTTTTCTAATTTGTTGAGAAGTGAGCTCCTGTGGCACTGTAAGTTTATTTAATTCAGTCTGCAGTCAGGCTATGTTAACACTATGATGATGGAAAAATTACTTCAGCGATGATGCAAGTAAAGAAGCCAAAAGTGGTTGATGTATTACAATATGTACCCTAGGTCATCAAGATGTGGCATTTGTGACTAGTGATAGCATGTATCACTTAGTAGTGACAGTTTTAGATAATTAAAGGGCATGATGTGTCACAATATGCTGCCTCATCAATCTGTGACAGCATTACATCAGGCAGTGTTATTACATTAATCTGTCACAGAGAACTTGATGACAAACTAGTCACTGTGAAAACATAGTAAGCTCTGTGAAAGTATTATTTAGATTATAAACGCTATATCGGAAAAAAATTCTACTGCTAGAAATTAGTTATGGTATTGCCCTCATTTTCTACATTTTAAAAATAATCAACACACCAACACCAGCTTCTCCTTAATATACAAGGTCAACAAAAAATGTTGGTACAAACCATAATGAATTAGGCTTTCTGTATTTATCAATGTTCCATGCCATGGTAGTGAACTGTACATTATTCTGTCTATCATTCCCTGTCCCTCTTACTGCCACTCTTATATAGTCATATCCTTGTAACAAGCAACACACATAATTATGTTCCATTATTCATTGCTTGGTTTCTTTCAGCACATCCCCATTATTAGTCTTTATCTTATAGTTCTGGGGATTCTTAAATAAAACAATTCTGAGACATGCACAATATATTTTGTTTACTGTAAATAAGTTACTTCCATGCTACAGTAATGGTCCCAATTTAGTATCTTCTTAAACTGATATCAGTTTAGTTCCTTGGGGTGTTTAATTTTTTTTTTTTTTTTTTAATTACTGTTCTCCTGGAGTGCTGTTTGACTTTTCAATTCCTTTAATCTGATCTGAGGCTTCCATCAGATAGAATGTGTAAGTATTCAGATCATTTCATCATCATCATCAGATAGAATGTGCAGGTATTCACATCATTAATGCTCGCAACAGCTTGTGTTTACTGTAAATCATAGTTTACACAGCTTGATAATGCGGCTGTCCTTTCATCCTGCATAAAACATATTTGGTGGCAAATAAACAGAAAAACTGCCAGTTTTACTGAGGTAAATGCTACCACCAAATCAATAGTTGAGATAGATAGTATTATTGATGGTAGCCAGTCAGATGCATGTCTATTTTTAACTTGCCATCTGTTCACTATGGGTTGCGTGGATGCCTGCTGTTGGCAGCTATTGATTGGAGGCAAGTTACATCATGCTACTTGTCTTCATGCTATAAAAAGATTTGTTCCCTTTATGAAACAAATAAATTGTTCTTTTTATTTGATTTTATTGATGATTTGTTTCTGTTCATGCCTGTTATTATTCTTTACTCTGTGTTTTGAAAAAAAGAGGGATGTATAAATGATGCATTGCCACACTAATACAAATTATATATATTAGATTTGACAGTCTGTAACTTCCAGTTAACATTAACACCTTTATATATATATATATATATATATATATGTGTGTGGTGTGTGTGTATATATATATATATATATATATATATATATATATATATATATATATATATATATACTGTAAAAAAGGAGAGAAAAGACTAAGACAATAAAGTTTAGAGGCTAAAAGACAATGTATTCTATTATGTCAGATACATATGTTCACTGAAAGTTTCATATATCAAGTGTATGTTTTTATCTCAAGAAAATATAATGATGTGTTTTGCAGTTGTCCGTGTTGTCTGATTTCAGGTTCAAATCAAACTAAAAGCCAGA
This sequence comes from Megaustenia siamemsis, assembly GCA_032433765.1. Classification (NCBI taxonomy): domain Eukaryota; kingdom Metazoa; phylum Mollusca; class Gastropoda; order Stylommatophora; family Ariophantidae; genus Megaustenia; species Megaustenia siamemsis. Next base: position 65,958,069 of record JAVIAB010000008.1, read on the forward strand.
ACCTATTTGTTAGAATTTGGTCTTTAATAAATGAATTTTTATTGGAATTCTGTATTTATTTCTAATTGTGTCGGAGTATTTATGTTCCCCAACAGAAACTGGAGTTAAACAAGGATGTATTTTATCGCCCTTGTTATTTGGAATTGTTGTGGACTTCATAATGAAGAAATGCTGCACTGGTAATAAAGGCATCGAATGGATACAAGGAGACCATTTGGAGGACCTCGACTTTGCTGATGACATAGTTCTCATCAGCAGTCAGATAAAAACGATGCAGGAAAACACAAATGAACTATCATCAATAGCCAGCAAAATTGGGCTTGAGATCAATCATGAAAAGAATAAAGTCATGAAAAGTTTAATTCCAACAGACGACAAAATATACATGGAAAACAAACCAGTAGAAGAGATCGATTACTTTACCTATCTTGGAAGTCACATTGATCGAGAAGGGGATACAAGCAAAGAAATTAAAATCAGAATAGCTAAAGCAGCAATGCCTTTCAGAAGCCTTGAAAAGTTGTGGAAATCAAAACTCATCAGCACAAACACAAAACTTAGGCTATTCAAATCAAATGTACTATCAACCCTTACGTATGCGTGTGAAAGCTGGAAAACAACAAGAGATATAGAAACAAAGTTGAACGCATTCGAAAATAAATGTCTAAGGAAAATACTTGGTATAGCGTGGAACGAATTCAAAACAAACGAGGAAATTAGAGAAATCGCCAATCAACCACTAATATCTTCAGTAATAATGAAAAGATGATGGTCATATGTTGGACATGTGATGAGAAGAGATAATAACCGAATAGCAAAGCAAGCCCTCATATGGGAAACAACAGGTAAGAGGAAAAGAGGAAGACCCAGAGAGACACTGAGAAGAACATTGATGAAAGAGGCAGGAGCAGCAGGATTCGGCTCCCTCAACGAGATAGAGCTGCTTGCACAGAACAGAGACAAATGGCGAGATTTGATAAAATATCTTTAAAAGAATTGAAAACTGCTAGAACAAAAATTCAGATAAGAGAAGGAGTATCTTGGTCTACGCCCTATGGACCAGCTACGGCTCGAAAGGTCAATAGATAGATTTATGTTCATATTATGTTTCATCATAAGCTATTTCTTGTAAGCATTACAATTTGTTACTATTGGCTTGCTCTAATTTCTCCAACCCTATTGGACAGTAATATTTTTTGCCAGAACCTTATTGGATAATTAATTTTAAAAATGACTGGGGTTATCTTATGCCACTCCACCACAGCCATCATCATCTTCTTCAGTGTTCAAGTCTTGTCATCATGCAAACTTGACCTTGTCCTGTTTCATGATGGAGGTGTAAGAAAACAAGTCTTGTGATCATGCAAACTTGACTTTGTCCTGTTTCATGATGGAGGTGTAAGAAAACAAGTCTTGTGATCATGCAAACTTGACTTTGTCCTGTTTCATGATGGAGGTGTAAGAAAACAAGTCTTGTGATCATGCAAACTTGACCTTGTCCTGTTTCATGATGGAGGTGTAAGAAAACAAGTCTTGTGATCATGCAAACTTGACTTTGTCCTGTTTCATGATGGAGGGGTAAGAAAACAAGTCTTGTGATCATGCAAACTTGACTTTGTCCTGTTTCATGATGGAGGTGTAAGAAAACAAGTCTTGTGATCATGCAAACTTGACTTTGTCCTGTTTCATGATGGAGGGGTAAGAAAACAAGTCTTGTGATCATGCAAACTTGACTTTGTCCTGTTTCATGATGGAGGGGTAAGAAAACAAGTCTTGTGATCATGCAAACTTGACTTTGTCCTGTTTCATGATGGAGGGGTAAGAAAACAAGTCCTGTGATCATGCAAACTTGACTTTGTCCTGTTTCATGATGGAGGGGTAAGAAAACAAGTCTTGTGATCATGCAAACTTGACTTTGTCCTGTTTCATGATGGAGGGGTAAGAAAACAAGTCTTGTGATCATGCAAACTTGACTTTGTCCTGTTTCATGATGGAGGTGTAAGAAAACAAGTCTTGTGATCATGCAAACTTGACCTTGTCCTGTTTCATGATGGAGGGGCAAGAAAACAAGTCTTGTGATCATGCAAACTTGACTTTGTCCTGTTTCATGATGGAGGTGTAAGAAAACAAGTCTTGTGATCATGCAAACTTGACCTTGTCCTGTTTCATGATGGAGGTGTAAGAAAACAAGTCTTGTGATCATGCAAACTTGACTTTGTCCTGTTTCATGATGGAGGTGTAAGAAAACAAGTCTTGTGATCATGCAAACTTGACTTTGTCCTGTTTCATGATGGAGGTGTAAGAAAACAAGTCTTGTGATCATGCAAACTTGACTTTGTCCTGTTTCATGATGGAGGGGTAAGAAAACATCATTAACATACATTGAGATGGTCACATGGTCAGTATTTGTATATGCATCTGTATCCTGATTTTTCCCCTAAACCTGCACTGTGGCTGACACACTCTGTCTTTGGCAGGCTGAATCAGTAATCACAGGTTGAATCAGTAATCATGTATATTTCTATTTCTTGTGTTAAAGACAATTACATTTAAAATAAAGACACCAGGATAATTTAACATCATCACATACTTTAATAGAACAGATATAATTGCTTGGTCAACTCATAAGAAAGAAACCCAATAATTGCCGCTGTGTCCCTACATCAGTAGAGGGATATTACTTTGGTGAATGAAGAAGTTATGGATCCAGAAGTGCATAAAGTTGAAGGACAGATATAGAGATCTTGTGAGCTCCCATTTTCTACTTCCTCACAAAGAAAACCTCTTCCATACAATTATTATAATCAAGAGTGAGACATCACCTATACACATGTTTAATGTAAAGTAACATTTTGTCAAAAGTAAAGGTTTCTTCCACACCTGACTAGGACTAGGCATTTGGTGTTAGTAACCATATTTAAAAAAAAAATTGATAGGCTGGAGAAAATACAAAATGAAGCCATGCGCATTATCCTGGGATGTACGAGGGACATTCCCTGTGTAGCAATGAGGTATCTTCTTGACTTTCCAACCATGGATGACAGAATCAAGATCTGGAGAGCACGAGCATACCTGAAGATTAGTACAGATACAGAGCATCCATTGCACCATGTGCTAAATATAGAGAAAGGTGACAGGCTAAAAAGAGGCAAATCATGGGTGGGCCGAGCAGAAGATGTCATCAAACAGGTCTGTGGGCTTACCAATATCAGCGTTGGTGAGGAGTGGATACCGGTGCCTACGTCTTTCAAGGGGACTTTCTCGTGTATTGTCACACTCGACAGGAAAAATAGGGAACAGAACCCGGTCGTGGTTAATGCTGAGGTCAACGGTCTCATCTGCGATAACACCGATGAGAAAGATGCAGTCATCTATACAGACAGATCTGTTAGACGACACCAAAGAAGTGCATGGGCATTTACAGCACGCTCTGCGGGCAGAATAGTCTACGAAGACAGTGGTGCATACGTCGTGACCACGAGTAGCATGACAATGGAGGCAATGGCAGTGACCAAGGCATTCAAATGGTTAGAGTCACAAGACTACACCCACGCATGTATACTGAGTGATTCGATGAGCATGATAAAAAAAAGTGGAGGCGGGCTCTGTACGCATGCAATGAGTAGAATCGTTGCAGAAATCCAAAATACGTAGTTACCTTTGTCTATGTCCCTGGACATGTGGGAGTACGGGGAAATGAAAGGGCGGACAGGTTGGCTAGCTGCGCTGTCGTTGAGGACGGGCAACCAATGGATCGGGCGGACATCATCAATGCCCTCCGAGATGTGGGAAGAGCACATGACTTCGACAAACACAGATCCATGTCACTTCTTCGGATGATGGAAATGGGAGTTAAGTTGGGCACAGCCAGAAATGAGACAATTAGTGGCCGTGTAAGAAGACTTATCAACCAACATAGAACTGGAGTCGTCAGTCGCTGGACACTGAGGGAATTGCTGAGGAGGGGATCTGAGCACCTATGGACATGTTCGGAGTGCAATGATGATGACCCGCAAATAACCATATAAAAAAAAAATGAGGAAGATACTTTGCAATTCATTTTTGACAATAGAAACAAGAAAAAGAGTTCTTAAATGTTATGTAGAGCCAGTCTTAACATATGGATGCGAATCATGGACAATAGGACAACAGACAAGAAAATCACTGGAGTCTGTAGAAATGTGGTTTTACAGAAGAATGTTGAGAATACCATGGACAGCTAAGAAGAGTAATGAAAATGTTCTGAAACAGGTCAAAGCAAAAAGAGAGCTAATTTCCAATATTAGGAAGAAACCATCATTATTTTTTGGCCATGTGATGAGAAGAGCATAACTGGAAAAATTGAGGACAAAGAGATAGAGGGAAGCAAAGAGAAAAAATACCAGACAGCTTAAGAGAATGGCTTGGCAGAAGTTCAACAACAGAAATGATAACTGTCGAGATAGAAAGTTGTGGAGAGTCATGATCACCTACGCCAGCAGGCCCGGTACTTGATAATGATGAGCCATATCAATAATATCCCTATAGAGACAATGGCTGCGATCTCCTACTAGTACAGTCACTGCCAAGAAGGAAAAGAATGGCAAACTACCTTCTTATATTGCCTAGTATAATCATGACAAAACCAAAGTTAAGCATGTGGAAATAATCAATATACTGGAGAAATTAAACATTGATGGCAAGGATCTGCGAATCGTAAAAAACATTGACTGGCAACAAATAGCAGCTATACGAATTAGCAACCAAACAGGACAATTCCAATATATAAAATAAGGAGTCAGACAAGGCTGTGTTCTATCACCGGATTTGTTATATCACTTTACAGCGAAAATATTATGAGATCAATAGTTGACAAAACACGAATTGAAGTAAACCATAACAACATAAATAATTTGCGATATGCGGATGACACGGTCTTAATAGTAGAGACAGAATGAACTACAAGAAATGATAGACATAATAGTAAAATTAAGCAATAAAAAAGGTCTCAGTCTGAATAGTAAGAAAACAGAAGTAATGGTTATATCAAAGAAACAATCATCACCATCATGCAGCATAAAAATAAACAGGACAAATCTGAAACAAGTGCAACTAGTAAAATACTTGGTCACAATAATATCATCAGATGGAAGATGCACCACAGAAATAAAAAGCAGAATAGTTCAGGGCAAAATAGCATTTCAGAAAATGAAAAATATCTTATGCAACAAATCTATGTCAATAGAAGTGAGAAAGAGAGTTCATCTGTGCTATATAGAACCAATTCTGACCTATGGAAGCGAATCATGGACAGTGGACAAACAAATGAAAAGACGATTAGAGGCCACAAAGATGGGATTTCTCAGAAGAATGTTGAAAGTTCCCTGGGCAGCTGAAAAGACCAATGAAGAAATTCTCAAAGAGGTCAACACAAAAAGGGAACTCCTAAAAAACATCAGAAAGAAACAATCAACATTTTTTGGGCACATCATGAGAAGAGGAAAGTTGGAATACTTGGCAAAATAAAAGGAGAGATCGCGGACGACAAAGAGAGAAAATGTATAGCTTGGTGTCATGGCATGAAAAAGTCAACAACAGAACTGATACAATGTACTGTAGATATAAGATTGTGGAAGGACATGATCGCCTATACCATCCGGTAAGGCACATGATGATGATGAACCATATCTTTCCATGACCAATGATACACATTTTGGTGATGTGGACAGCATCTCACCAGGCCTCCTTTACTTCCCAGAAAAATCTCTGGTACCCATTTTTTAGAAAACGCCACTTCTGGGAGATGAACCTGGACCTTTCTGATCAGGAAGCGCGCACACTAACTACTCAATCATGAGGCTCTTTAGTTTAGTGCTCATCCCCGTTGCACATAGGACAAGTCCATAAGTACTCAGATATCCTCCTGAGTATATCCCTAATCCTCTAATGTGTAGAGACTAACGGCACCAGTGTTGTGTTGGATAACACGGCTTCTTCGGATTCCTGCATAGCATTCCCATCTGGCATCTCCCACTGTGACAGTATATTTATGCAGTCTTTTCATGATTGCAGATTCTGGGTTATTTTCTGCTGTTCAGTGCCCCTGAGGACATTCAGAATGTTAGCGTGGTCCATTGCCCTTCAGTTTTCAACAACTGCCAAGCCTGTCAGCATATTCATTACCTCCTACAGCAGTGTGCCATGGGTCAAAGGTAAAGCAGACTTTTGTTAGACTACCCAGAGACTCTAACCAATCCTGTCAAACCAGCCAGTTGAGATCTTTCTGAGCATGCTCATTGAGACACTGAGGAGACACACATGTCTGTGTCTCAAAACATGCCGGTGCTTTAGTCTTCTTCTTCTTCCCTTCCTCATTTGCCTTTCAGCGTTAAGGGAAGATATAATTTGCGGCCTTTTGCTCTTCTGTTCGCCCCTGCTGCTATGTTTCCTAGTGCTTCTAATATTCCATCGATCCATCTTTTTCATGGTCGACCCTTGGGTCTGGTGTTCTTGCAACGTTTATTGAAGGCTCATTGTGTTGTGTTTTGATCTTTCTGCCTTGTCATATGGCCAAACCATTTTATCTGTTGTTTCTTTATATTCTATGGCGGGGATTATTCCTTGTTTTTTTCTCAGTTCTTCATTTCTGATCTTATCTCTCAGACTGTTTCTTGTCATTTGTCTGACACATTTCATCTCAGTAGAGGTTATTTTCCTTATTGTTCTTGCATCTAGGGTCCATGACTGGCATTGGTAGCACAACGTTGTGATGAAGATTATATTGTGCAGTGCCTGTTTTGCCTCTAGTTATTTCCTTGTTGCACAATAGTGGTGATAACTGTCCAATGATTTGACAAGCTTTGTTGCATCTTGAGTCTATTTCTGCTGTTTGTGAATTGTTGTTTGTCACTAAACTTCCTAGGTATTTGAATTCCTCTACTTGTTTTAGTTGTCAACAGTTATGTTGATGTTCTGTTTATTTTTGATGACATTCATGACTTCTGTTTGTTGATGTTGATTTTCATGTTGTATTTTGTGCCCGTAAGTAAGTAAAGTACCCCCGTCACGCCAAGTGGCGTATAGGGAAATATGGTGTTAGTGACCCTATATTTTACAGACCTTCAGCACATGATTTTTGGGTAATGTGGTCGGTATTACGCCCGTGCTGCTTTACTTTCCCAGAAAAAATCCGGTACCCATTTAAGGCTGGGTGAACCCGGAAGCCGTCGGTTGGGATCGAACCCTACCCCTTGTCCGTTGTAGTCCAGTTCACTAACCGCTGAGCTATCGCGGCTCCCATTTTGTGCCCGTGCTGTTGAGTTTATTTAAGTGTTCTTGTAGGTCTTCCATTTTTGTATGCATTATGATCGTCTGCACATAAAAGCTTGTTGATCTCCTCTGTCTCTGATGGATTGGCTAACTTGTATATGTAGTTCATGTATGTCATAACAGTAGGTGGGATAGTACGCACCCCTGTCTTACACCTGATCTAACTTCAAAGTGGTCTGTGTAGCCTGCTGCTGTTCTGACCCTGCAGCTGCTGTTGATGCAGAGACCTTTAACGTTAGATGTTGTTGGCTTACTCTGTATGTTGTTAGTAGCTCCCACAGTTGTTCCCTGTTTACTCTGTTGAATGCTTTTTCCTGGTCAATGAAAGCTATGTACAAATTTTGATTGTGTTCTGTCGTTTTTTCTGCACACTGCTTTAAGGTGAATCCTCTGTTTTTTTCTGAACCCCATTTGAGAATCGCTTAACTGTAGTTCTATTATTGGTCTCAGCATATAGTTTTCCTAGTGCTTTAGTGATAACCATAGTTTCTATGGTCGAACTACTTATAGTCAATGAGAAAACACTATTGTCTTCCTTCACTGCTCTACCTCCAACACAAGCTGTTAAAGCCCACGAGTTCTGTACGTGGCGAATAAAAAACATAACAGATTCATCTTTGTAAACGACTGCGTCACTTTCAGAAGTGTGTTCGAAAATCAAGGTCTGCCCCAACGAGGAAGTGATTTTGTTGTCTACATCCTCTGTCCAGTGTGATGACTACAGAACTGCACCTTGATATTAGTGCCCATTCTTTCCTGCTTCTGTGTCCTTGATTGAACACACTCACTTAACAATATCCATAGCCTGCTCCATCCATGATTTTCCTCTTTTCAATCTGCTGCCTTATGTACCCATCAAGTCATGGTATAGTGGGTGATACATGTATGCAGTAATTCAGTCTTATTCTTGGTGGAAAAATCGAGGATGTGACACATCGCTCTGCATTTAGTATCTTTTGTGCACCCAAAGATAGTGCACCTTTTCTATCCTACAAGTCTTTCCATTTGCATATTGCTGAGAGTCAGGATCACCAGCACCTACTCACAGACAGGACTAGGTCCTGGTATAAGAGAACAAGATGACGCTGCTCAATTTGTGCTGTTGCCATGGACCTCATTGTAGATAGGGCCTTTCAATACCACATAGTCTACATGCTTGTTAAAAGCAAGGCTCAGATCAAACTACACTCCTTGGTATCTCATTGTATGAGTTTTCTCTACAACTTTTGAACAGATTCACATTTGACATTAACTTGTTGACTATACCATTATTCAAAGAGAACAATGTCCCAATGTACAAGTGATCCTACCTCCCCACACTTGTACAATCAAGCTCTAAGCTCTCCCGCAGCACTCTCGGTCTCTACTCTGGTGATACATCAAAACATCATCAGTGTAAGATAATGTTCTGTCACATCTTAAGGTTTGCTCTCTTGTGATCCTTACTGTGTTGGCATTGAACAACACTGGACAAATGTTAGGTATATATATGCTAGTTCTCTGTTGTAATCTGATCTTTTAGTATGTATTATTTCTCTTTGTGATTATTCAAGATATTCTAAGGATTTGTCTGTAGTATTTTGTTTCAAATGAACCAATTTTCTTCATTGTTTGTCAGTGATTCACAACCGTAAGTTACTTTTGGGAAGATACATGTCCTCAGTAGTTTTACTATACTGTCTGAAGCTGAGTAAAGTGAGAAATATTTGATCTGGTCAATGTCTGCAGAGAAGAGATTTATCACCAACAAAATATGTGAGATAACAGATAAACTGATCCTCACTTGAAGATGTAAACTTTGATTTGAAGATAAGTTATTGGACAATTTAGAACCAAACCATAACTGTTGCACTAGTGTGATGCTCTCTCGTTGGCACACCTTTATAAATTGAAAAAAAAACAGCAAAGAACCCGTCACACACTTCATTTACATATAGGGAATATGGTATTAGTGACCATGATTTTTATAGTCCTTTCTTTGGCACATGATTTTTGGGTTAATGTGGTCGGTATAACACATGTTGCCTCTTCACTTTCCCAGGAAAAATCCAGTACCCATTTAAGGCTGGGTTAATCCAGGAGCCGTTGATCAGGATCAAACTCGACCTCTTGTCCTTTGTAGTCCAGTTCACTAAGTACTATAGCGGCTCTCACCCTTGTAAGTGATGGCTGATAACTATTTTGAGCTTGATCCTTCCAGTGCTGTTAGACAGCACATGAAGTCTCTGACCAATTGTCTCTATCTGGGCATCCTGTTTGATTATAGAGAGTTTATGCCTGCCAGCCTTGCCTCTTTTGTTAGATAGTGATCTTAGGATGATTTCAGTTTTTCTTGAGGTCATCCCTTTTCCTCTGACCTGATGTTTCCCATTTGAGAGCCTGTTTAGTAATTCTCTGGTTTATTTCTTTTAAATACCTGCCCAACATATGTCTATCTTCTTTTCTTAATAGTAAAAAAAAAAAAGTAAAGTACCCCCGTCACGCCAAGTGGCGTATAGGGAAATATGGTGTTAGTGACCCTATATTTTACAGACCTTCAGCACATGATTTTTGGGGTAATGTGGTCGGTATTACGCCCGTGCTGCTTTACTTCCCAGAAAAAATCCGGTACCCATTTAAGGCTGGGTGAACCCGGAGCCGTCGGTTGGGATCGAACCCTACCCTTGTCCGTAGTAGTCCAGTTCACTAACCACTGAGCTATCGCGGCTCCCACTAATTTTTAGGGAATTAGTAAAACCCAGGTGTCCTCGCCAGGGAACGAACCCCGGCTGTTGCCGTGGTAAGCCAACCGCCTATCGATTGCGCTAACCGGACACCCTTTTCCTTAATAGTAGACGGGATAAATGGTTGCATGACCATTTTCTTATTTCAGCATAAGTCTTGAATTCATTCCATTTAATGCAAAGTATCTTTCTTAGGCATTTGTCTTCAAATATGTTGAGTTTTTTTCTTAATCTTCTTTGCCGTTTTCCAGCTTTCACAAGCATAAGTTCATCATCATCATCATGTACCCTGCCAGTTGGCGTAGGCGATCATGTCCCTCCACAATCTTCTATATACAGTGCATCGTATCAGTTCTGTTGTTGACTGTTTTCCATGCCATGACACCAAGCTAGCCAGTATTTTCACTCTTTGTCGTCCGCGATCTCTCTTTCTTTTATTTTGCCAGTTGTAACCAAGTATTCCAACTTTCCTCTTCTCATGATGTGCCCGAAAAATGTTGATGGCTTCTTTCTAATGTTTTTTAAGAGCTCCCTTTTTGTGTTGGCTTCTTTGAGAACTTCCTCATTGGTCTTTTTATCTGTCCAGGGAACTTTCAATATTCTTCTGAGAAATCCCATCTCTGTGGCCTCTAGCATAAGTTAGGGTTAATAAAAAGACAAATGTTGACATAAGTACGTAGGGAGGTCAAAAAGTAATCCACACCAATTTTTTTCTCGGAAACTATTCGGGCAAAATGTGTGAAATTTTCACAGATTGTAGCTGAACATCCCCTTTACACTACCTATTTTTCAACATAATCTCCGTCCAAGCGTATTGCCTTACGCCAACGCGAAACTAGGTCATGAATGCCTCATTTGTACCAAGTTTTGTCCTGCTCGCGTAGCCATTTTTTAACTGCACGGATCACATCCTCATCATTTTCAAAGTGTGTCCCACGCAGAAATTTTTGAGTGGTCCAAACAGATGGAAATCTGAGGGAGCCAGATCAGGGCTGTAAGGAGGATGGGGCAGTACAGTCCAACCAAATTTGTTGATTGCTTCCCGTGTTACCAGACTTGTGTGAGGGCGTGCATTGTCATGTTGAAGCAACAAATCTGCAGATGGCTTATTAGGCCGAACTCTGTGGAACCGACTTTTGAGTTTTGTCAGTGTATTGATGTAAGCTGTCGAGTTGATTGTCTCACCTCTTGTCATTACATCAACAAGAATCACACCATCAATGTCCCAGAAGACAGTGATCATCACCTTTCCGGCTGATGGAGATGTTTTGAATTTTTTTCTTTTTGGTGACTGCGGATGATGCATTCCATTGACTGCATTTTTGTTTCAGGCTCATAATAATGTGCCACGTTTCGTCACCGGTAACAATTTTTGACAAAAACATTTCTCCTTCAACACCGAAACGCTCCAACAATTCAGAACAGAATGTTTTCCTTTGAACTCTGTGATCATTTGTTAGGCACCGAGGAACCCATCGAGCGCAAATCTTTGAATATCCGAGAGTTTTAAAAATTGCGATTGCACTTCCCTTGCTGACTGTAAGCTGCAAAGCCAATTGCTGACTAGTGATACGCCTATCCTTACGAATAATGGCATCAGCCCGGTTTAACATGTCTGTGCTGGTAGCCGAGGCAACACGTCCAGAACGCGGTAAATCATGCAGCTCCACTCGTACACTTTCTGCAGCTTTAATTCTCTGAACCCAGCGACTAACTGTGCTCCTATCGACTGCAGAACATTTGTACACTGCACACAGTCGTTTATGAATGTTTGCCACAGTTTCTTTTTCCGCAACCAGAAACTCTGACAATTCGCTGTTTGTAACGGACATTGTTGACAAGCTCCATTTTAATGGTTCATAGATTGCGTAATATTTATCAGAATGCTGTGCAATTTGGTGCACATAATTGGAACATGTCATATTCCAAGTGTGCAAAATTCATATTCCTATCTTATTATTAGCCGAGAAAAAAATTGGTGTGCATTACTTTTTGACCTCCCTTCAGTATATACCTGCAGGAGACAATAATCTGTGTAATATCCAGACTTCATTTTGTACCTTGACAATAACACTCACTGAACGGTTATGAATTACTCCACAACACATACAAGAGGAAAAATGATTTATTCATTTGTGCATATTCATAACTGACTGATGAAAGTCTCCAGTACTGCATGCTTGAGCACTGAAGCAGCTACAACAAAGTGTGGATTAACAATTCTCATTAATTTGGCATTATGCTGTGTGCTGAAATATCTAAACAATGATTTTGAAACAAAAATTCTTGAAATAAAATTAGAGTGCAATACAAGAATTACTAGCAGCTCATTTTACTTGACAGTAACAGCAATCTCTCCTATTTGTATCAAGTATTTATAATTGGGAGGGTGTGCTCTTCACAATCTTCCACCACCACATGCTGCTGATGAATTTCTAAAATGTCACAACTTCAGATGACCTGTATTTTTTTTTTTAGAAATTGCTATTCTATAATTCTTTAACTAATAAGTTTGCTGATTGCTATTCTATAATTCTTTAACTAATAAGTTTGCTAATTGCTATTCTATAATTCTTTAACTAATAAGTTTGCTGATTGCTATTCTATAATTCTTTAACTAATAAGTTTGCTAATTGCTATTCTATAATTCTTTAACTAATAAGGTTGCTAATTGCTATACTATAATTCTTTAACTAATAAGGTTGCTAATTGCTATTCTATAATTCTTTAACTAATAAGGTTGCTAATTGCTATTCTATAATTCTTTAACTAATAAGGTTGCTAATTGCTATACTATAATTCTTTAACTAATAAGTTTGCTAGAATACTATACTATAATTCTTTAACTAATAAATTTGCTAATTGCTATTCTATAATTCTTTAACAAGTTTGCTAATTGTTATAATTTCCAAACCTCTTTTTCATACCTTATTAACATCTATTAAACCAACTACTTAGAGATTTAAATAGTGTCTAATTAAGAAAGAAATGAACCCACAGAGTTCTGTGCTAACATCAACATTAACCTATACATTTGATAAAGCAACATGTTTTAATCAATTGATTCCATTTACATTTCTAGTTTCAGTGAATTTTTTAGATTCTTATGTACAAATTATAAACAGAATGCTCCTGTAGATACCAGATCTACATTTGTGTTTTTGGCCAGAAGCTGTGTACTGCTGTTAAGACACAATGAGAGAGTGCTTGTATATACAGAACAGATAAATTAAAAATATATATAAATATATATACAAATGTTAAAATCCTTGTTTTTAAACAACTTTTTCTTGAAGTTAAAATGAGTTAGATTTCATCATCATCATCTGGTGCCATCTCCGCATCGAAGGTTGGCTACCATGGAGCACCATTCTGCTCTGTCTCTTGCTTTGATGGTGCATGTTGTCATAGGCTTACTCGTCCATGTTAGTCTTGGTCTGTCTCTTTTACCTTGTATTTTCCCTTCCAAGATTACTTTTAGTAGGGTGTTGTGTCTTTTAACATGATCAAAAATTACATTTGTCTTGTTTGAATTGTATTTAGTAGTTCTCTTTTCATTTGTAGTTGTTTTAAGACTTCATCATTTGTTTTCTTTTCTTCCCATCCAATTCTACCTATTCTCCTATAAATCCACATTTCAAAGGCTTAAATTTTCTGTTCTGTTTTCTTGTCTAATGTCCATGTTTTTGCACCATATAGGAATGTTGAGAAGATGTAATATTTTGCTATTCTTAGTTTTAGCCCTGGTGTTATTTGTTTTGATGTTAGTACATAGTGAGATTTATCAGTCCTTAAAGTGTTGGTATTTATTGTTGTCTTTTTCCATGGTTGTACCACAAAGCATTTTACTAATAAGGCACTGTGGCTTATGTTGTCCACAATCTCCAGCCACAAATAAGAGTAGTTCTATGTGCTGCTTCCCATATACAGACAGGTCGTGTCTATGAATTTAATCATTAGCAGGTCTTTATAAATGCTGTAACTTTTAATCATCGAATACATAGAACTGATATAGTTTCATCATCATTATCAACTCCTAGTGCAACAAAGATTCTCAACAAACCTTTCTCATTTGTTCTAGTAATGAGCAAATCTATCCATATTTGCGCCATCTCCGTCACATCAATTTATTCTCTTTTCCATATATTTATGTCTCCTTTGATTTCTACCTTCTTATAGTCTCAAAGCAAGGCCTAATTTATATATTTTTAAAAATAGGAAGAGAAGGTTATATAAATCAAATGCTTTTAAAAAAAAAACTTTCAATACCACATTGAAAAAACATTTTTTTAACCAAATTATTTGAAAATTTCTTTCACTTTGACAGTTTATGTACAAACCGTATTATAGTTCGACTAATTTCTAATTTTGACAAAAGATTTATTTAAAAGATAAAGCACTGCACTATTACAACAGCATGTATTGTAATAATCAGCAAACACTATTACAACAGCATGTATTGTAATAATCAGCAAACACTATTACAACAGCATGTATTGTAATAATCAGCAAACACTATTACAACAGTATGTATTGTAATAATCAGCAAACACTATTACAAACAGCATGTATTGTAATAATCAGCAAACACTATTACAACAGCACATATTGTAATAATGCATTATTACACAGTATTAAAGAATTACATTTTTTTTTGGGGGGGGGGGTGTGTATCATAAATTCTTGTAAATAATAAGTTATAAAATGACCAAAAATAAACAAAAACAAGGAATGCAATTACTCTACTTATATTTAATGTGAAAATTAACTCACTTGACAGATTCATGTAGAAACACCAAGTAGCAATTCTGTGCTAGTTTGGCAATCTCACAACATTATTTTTATATTGAAACAACAATCTATTAAGTAATTTGGTGCTCTTTCTACATGAGGCCTCACACCATAGCCTTGTACCTTCTCTGAATTATAATTGGGTGGGGGGGGAAATTTAACACGGGAATAGAGAAAATAAAAGTGATGATAAATAAAGTATATACAACAATATTGAGATATATACAGTACTACCACCACCACCACATGTTATATAATGTACATATATAAACATAATAAGACCCACAGCCATCAAAGAAGCAGTTTTTTCCCCTTTGTTATGCCTGAAGCTCTATTTTAAACCTTTATATATACTAACATAGCATTTGTGTAAAAGTATGGCAAAGAAAATGCACAGCAAATTCAAATAATATCTTTAAATGTACATCCTGAAGCAAAGAAGCCCAACAGTATTTTGGTAACAAAATTAACAAAACAAATCTCTGCTGTATTTAACACATGACAACTTTTATTCTTTTCAAATATAATAAAGTCTGCAAAAGGCACATTTCTGAGAGAAAAAATCATTCTTTTGTTGCAACAACTAAGAAGTTATAACACAAAAATTTCCAACATAAGACTGAACGAGCTGATAAAGTTTGAAATCTTTTCTTCTGGCAAATGATAAAATGTTGCATAAAACTGAAGATTCCAAATCTGTCATGGCAGCAATCACTACTCTATCTCCAAATAAAAAGAGTGATTACAACCACAGAGGAAAAGCTGTCTAAGACTGTGTTCCCCAATACCCTAGTGTACTGATGGTCCAGAAGGTGGAGAGCCTGGTCCCTCCTGCAGATGATAAAAACCATTTTGTTAGGGTGATCCAGCAAACACACAATGTGGCAACAATCTTAATAATTCTTTCTTTCTTAAGCTCTATCTTTTAAAACTTCATTTCCAACTTCTCCCTTCGCACAGTTCTTGCCATCTCATCAGTCTACACTATTATAGCTTTTATAGGAAATATATATATATATATATATATATATATATATATACATACATGTATGTATAAATAAAGAAACAAAGGTATGGTATTTTAGTATTTGCTGATCACAACGAAGTTTCATTAAAAAAAAAATTAATAATCTATTTTTAGCTTTAATATCAGATTATATAAATTACAAAAAGGTTAATGTTTACTCTGTCTAAAAAGACAGTTGATAAAAAATAATGCAAGTATGATTCCACTGGCACGGGCGGTTGAGCAATTATGGATTTTAATTCATTTCCAGTGATATAGGGGCCTCTCATAACCATAATGCAAGGCAATGAAGAAATAAGAAATGAAAGATTAAGGTAGATATACAATAAACTATATTAAGCCTTTTAAATATCCTGAGTAACCTAAAACAGGCTCTTATGTGGAAACATCAGAAAAAAAAAAAGAAGAACTAGAGAGACTTGGAAAAGAACACTGATAAGACGAGCAAAGTTGGCAGGAACAGGCTCAGTGGATATATAAACTGATAATATTGAACCGTGCTGAAGTCAGATGTGTTGGGCTGAAATGTGCAGATATCACAGTTATACTGCTTCCACAACACAGTGCAGACATGCCCACTTAACGTCCTTTTAAGGGTGGATGATGAAGAGGTGTATTCCTTTAGTCATCGCTTGAATATAAGCAAGCATAATATTGAACATCTCAGAACAGAGGAGGATGGAGAAAAATATGCAACATCTAGCGGAGCTGGAAGGATGAAGAAAGTAGTTTATTTTGTGATTAGTTGTGACCAAAACCTGTAGAATTAAATTTTGCAAACAATTTTGGAGCCATAATAATCTATTCACATATACAGTTATGATCTAGATGTGAAATGACATAGCCTAGGAGTCAGAGCATTTACTATTCAACACCTGACATTACTGCGACCACTCCTTTCACTTGGTCTAAGGTACACAATTATGACAAGTCACACAAACAGGCCAATTAATAGCAACTCTAAAAGACAATGTGTTTATGTAAATTACATAACTATTTTAGTGAAATAATACAGAGATATAACTATCAAACGTTTTCTTCATTTACCCCAATGGGGATGTTTGTTACAAATAATCCAATTTACAGGTAAGTCAGATACTGTACTACTAGCAGAAAATCCTAAAGATCTACAACAATTACTTAATGAAATAAACACGACAAGCAAAAAATATGGACTAGATATGAATATCAAAAAGACTAAAACTATGATCATAAACAAAGAAAATACTCAAAACCCACAAGTGGATATCAAAATTGAAGGAATAGACCTTGAGACAGTTCAGAACTATAACTACCTTGGACATACTATAACCAGTGATGGAAAATGTACAACTGAAATAAACAAAAGAATAGGAATGGCAAAAAGTAATTTTAATGTCATGAAGGACATACTAACATCAAAACAAATAACACCAGAGCTAAAACTAAGAATAGCAAAATGTTACATCTTCTCAATATTCCTATATGGTGCTGAAACATGGACATTAGACAAGAAAACAGAACAGAGAATTGAAGCCTTTGAAATGTGGATATATAGAAGAATAGGTAGAATTGGATGGAAGAAAAGAAAACAAATGACAAAGTCTTAAAAACTAAAAATGAAAAGAGAACTTCTGAACACAATTAGAACAAGACAAATGCGATTCTTAGGCCATGTTAAAAGACACAACAGCCTACTGAAAGTGATCCTGGAGGGAAAATACAAGGTAAAAGAGGCAGAGGCAGACCAAGATTAACATGGACGAGTAACATCAAAAGATGGACAAATCAACCGATGACAACCTGCACCATCAAAGCAAGAGATAGAGCAAAATGGCGCTCCATGGTAGCCAACCTTCGTTGCGGAGACGGCACTCAATGATGATGATGATGACAGGTAAGTCGTAACATTTTGTAATTGACACATCAGCGCATATTCCTGGGATCAGGTTTGCTCTTCACTTCGTACTCATTCAGCTAAGTTGAGAAACCTGTTTTCTGGACTAAAACAAGGTATAGGGTTTTTTGGTCAGCTCAGAGTCACTGGCTGCTATCAGTTTAATTGTTGTGTTAGGATCATTATCACTGCACATCAGACGAATCTGCTGGTACTCCTTTATCCTCCTTGATAATCTCAAAAAAATCCTGGCCCATGTGCACAAACTCTGTAGCACGGTCTGGATCCATGTTGTGGGCGTGTTTCTGCTGACAGTTTTGCCTTCAGACAATATTTATGGCCTATTCTTTTTGATTTGAACTGCCAATGGTCCTTTAATGTGTGCAAGTGCAAACGGAACCTCCTGTTTATTTGCCATTATTCAAGAGGGCTAGAATGTTGATTGTTTCTTTCTGATGTTTTTTAGGAGCTGCCTTTTTGTGTTGGCCTTTCTGATGTTTTTAGGAGCTGCCTTTTTGTGTTGGACTTTCTGATGTTTTTTAGGAGTTGCCTTTTTGTGTTGGCCTTTCTGATGTTTTTAGGAGCTGCCTTTTTATGTTGGCCCAGAGATCAGGGGAGGCTAACATCATACAGAAATCAATAAATTGGATCAATTTTTCTAATTCTTGAAAAAAATTCACAACTGCTTCTGGAGAGTTTTGAATCCGGGTCCTTTCTGTTGGAAGGCCAATGTGCCTGACATCTTACCTGTAGACTCACATCCCCCAAATCAGTTTAAATTGTCCAAAATAGTTTATCTACAATAAATGTACAAACTTACTCCTGAAGATGGAGCTGGCTTATCATCCCCACGTAGGCGCAGAGTCTTGGGTCTCAGCAAGTACAAGAGAGTTGCCACGACCACCCACCCCAACATCAAGATCATGTAGCCATCAGCACAGTTAGGGCTTGACAGGTCATTTGGAGCTAGACAGATTAAACATCATTGAGGCATTTCATGGAAAGAATATTTTTCATTGTGAGGCTGATCTTATATAGCCTTGCAGTGTATGTGGACAACATGGTGATTCTGTCTATATTTATCATGACCATTAACACATTAGGGAGCCGCGATAGCTCAGTGGTTAGTGAACTGGACTACCACGGACAAGGGGTAGGGTTCGATCCCAACCGACGGCTTCCGGGTTCACCCAGCCTTAAATGGGTACCAGATTTTTTTCTGGGAAAGTAAAGCAGCACGGGCGTAATACTGACCACATTATCCCAAAATCATGTGCTGAGGGTCTGTAAAATATAGGGTCACTAACACCATATTTCCCTATACGCCACTTGGCGTGACGGGGTACTTTACTTTTTTGTACTATTAACACTTAATATCTATTGTGGTTAGTGTCACATCAGGAGGCAGCTTGAACTCTTGAAGCTGTGTTGGTCTGATTTTAAAAAAGTTGTCACATTTTGGGAACTGAATCCTTGGCAGAAGATGAACAAACACTAACCACTTTGCCACTACAGATTGTAATTATGATAGACAAAAACTAAATGGAGATCAAGTAAAGGACTAGCTTAAGAATGAAGAAAATCAAGAGAGAAAATAGGATAGTTTTTTGGCAGTAGTCCAACAAGACACCCAGGAATCATACAGTAGACCATGAGTAAGAATTGGCCTATCTACATCAGAGCTAACACGGTATCAAAGATAGTTGTTATCAGTCCTTCAGCCTGGTAGAACCTTGCTATTATTCATTCAGCACAACAACAAAATATTGTTAAAGGTATGGCAATATGTGAAAAAATAAATCTTGTAGTGATCACTTTACATGCCAAACATCAACTTCTAAGATGTTTGGTACCACAACCTACTGCTTAAACCAATTTTAAACAATACAATTGAAAATTCACAATTCTCCTCCACATCTTTACATTGCATTAGGCACTGTTTCAAAACACCACAAGTTAATAAAGTCTACAGTAAAAAATTAGATACTTTAATCTTGTTAACTTCACATGAGCCACCAACAACTGCACTGTTAAATGTCCATACATTTATCAAGGACTGAAAACTTAGAATGTTTAATGGACAAATTGTCTCTCTACTGAACAGTGTGAAAAATAAAAACAAGTTAGTGCAATAGTTGAGCTAAGAAAAGAACAAGTTAGAGCAATAGTTGAGCTAGAAAAGAACAAGTTAGTGCAATAGTTGAGCTAAGAAAAGAACAAGTTAGTGCAATAGTTAAGCTAAGAAAAGAACAAGTTAGAGCAATAGTTGAGCTAAGAAAAGAACAAGTTAGAACAATAGTTAAGCTAAGAAAATGACAAGTTAGGGGAATAGTTGAGCTAAAATAAATTAGCCCAAATAGGTTTGAATGACTGTAAAACAGTCTAGACCATTGTGTTTATCCTTACACACAATTTAAATAAACACATTATACCACAGGCTTATGACATCTAACCGACCATTTCTAGGAAATCACTATCATAAACATTTAATAAGCAAAGTTAATCAAGTTTTGACAACAGAAATTATTACAGAGGCACATGGTTTTCTATCTATTGACCTTTCGAGCCGTAACGGCCCATAGGGCGTAGACCAAGATACACCTTCTCCTATATGAATTTTTGTTCTAGCAGTTTTCTTTTAAAGATATTTTATCAAATCTCGCCATCTGTCTCTGTTCTGTGCAAGCAACTCTATCTCATTGAGGGAGCCGACTCCTGCTGCTCTTGCCTCTCTCATCAATGTTCTTCTCAGTGTCTCCCTGGGTCTTCCTCTTTTCCTTTTACCTGTTGTTTTCCCATATGAGGGCTTGCTTTGCTATTCGATTATTATCTCTTCTCATCACATGTCCAACGTATGACCATCGTCTTTTCTTTATTACTGAAGATATTAGTGGTTGATTGGCGATTTCTCTAATTTCCTCATTTGTTTTGAATTCGTTCCATGCTATACCAAGTATTTTCCTTAGACATTTATTTTCGAATGTGTTCAACTTTGTTTCTATATCTCTTGTTGTTTTCCAGCTTTCACACGCATACGTAAGGGTTGATAGTACATTTGATTTGAATAGCCTAAGTTTGTGTTTGTGCTAATGAGCTTTGATTTCCACAACTTATCAAGGCTTCTGAAGACATTGCTGCTTTAGCTATTCTGATTCTAATTTCTTTGCTCGTATCCCCTTCTCGATCAATGTGACTTCAAGATAGATAAAGTGATTGATCTCTTCTACTGGTTTGTTTTCCATGTATATTTTGTCACTTGTTGGAATTAAACTTTTCATGACTTTAGTCTTTTCATGATTGACCTCAAGCCCAATTTTGCTGGCTATTGATGATAGTTCATTTGTGTTTTCCTGCATCGTTTTATCTGACTGCTGATGAGAACTATGTCATCAGCAAAGTCGAGGTCCTCCAAATGGTCTCCTTGTATCCATTCGATGCCTTTATTACCAGTGCAGCATTTCTTCATTATGAAGTCCATAACAATTCCAAATAACAAGGGCGATAAAATACATCCTTGTTTAACCCCAGTTTCTATTGGGAAACATTCGCTCAGTCCTTCCTCTGTTCGAACTGCACATGTGTAACCATCATACATGTCTTTAATAATATTATGATTTTTGATGGTAAACCATATTGCTTCAGAATTTTCCACAAAGAATCTCTATGAATACTATCAAATGCTTTTTTGAAGTCGATGAAGTTAAGTACAAAAGGTTTTTGCTTTTCAATGTGTTCCTCCAATATAAGTCGTAGAGTGAAATGTGGTCAAGACAGCTTCTCCCTTTCTAAACCCAGCCTGTTCTTCACACATTACTGTATCTATTGAATCCTTTATTCTATTTAGGATGATTTTGCAGAATAACTTTGAGGCAACTGACAAAAGTGTCACGCCTCTCCAGTTGTTACAATCTCTAAGATTGCCCTTTTTTGGGATCTTAACAATGATTCCTTTTTTCCATTTATGAGGCGTCTTCTCTGTTTTCCAATGATGTTGAACACGGTTTTACACTGGATAAAAAAAAAAAACAGACATGGCACTTGCAAGAAAGAAAATATTGGTACATGTAATGAAACATTTGCGAAAGTTTATTATGAAAAATAGAACCAATGTCTCTGACATGAGTGGATCTCATATATAGAATCCTGAAGCATAAACAAAAAACTATATGGATACAGCCCAAGTTACTTGAGTGTTCATGGCAATGAATGAGGTGGTAAGCTGGTCTAAGGAGGGTATAGCTGTGGTGGGGATGGTCTAGGGAAGGTATAACTGTGGTAGGGATTGTCTAGGGAGGGAATAACTGTGGTGGGGATGGTCTAGGGAGGGCATAACTGTGGTGGGGATGGTCTAGGAAGGGTACAACTGTGGTAGGGATGGTCTAGAGAGTGTACAACTGTGATGGGGATGGTCTAGAGAGGGTACAACTGTGATGGGATGGTCTAGAGAGGGTAAAACTGTGATGGGGATGGTCTAGGGAAGGTAAACTGTGATGGGGATGGTCTAGAGAGGGTAAAAACTGTGATGGGATGGTCTAGGGAAGGTAAAACTGTGATGGGGATGGTCTAGAGAGGGTAAAACTGTGATGGGGATGGTCTAGAGAGGGTAAAACTGTGATGGGGATGGTCTAGAGAGGCTAAAACTGTGATAGGGATGGTCTAGAGAGTGTACAACTATGATGGAGATGGTCTAGGGAAGGTAAAACTGTGATGGAGATGGTCTAGGGAAGGTAAAACTGTGATGGAGATGGTCTAGAGAGGGTACAACTATGATGGAGATGGTCTAGAGAGGGTACAACTGTGATGGAGATGGTCTAGAGAGGGTACAACTATGATGGAGATGGTCTAGAGAGGGTACAACTGTGATGGGGATGGTCTAGAGAGGGTACAACTATGATGGAGATGGTCTAGAGAGGGTACAACTATGATGGAGATGGTCTAGAGAGTGTACAACTGTGATGGGGATGGTCTAGAGAAGGTACAACTGTGATGGGGATGGTCTAGAGAGTGTACAACTGTGATGGGGATGGTCTAGAGAGGGTACAACTGTGATGGGGATGGTCTAGAGAGGGTAAAACTGTGATGGGGATGGTCTAGAGAGTGTACAACTGTGATGGGGATGGTCTAGAGAGGGTAAAACTGTGATGGGGATGGTCTAGGGAAGGTAAAACTGTGATGGGGATGGTCTAGAGAGGGTAAAACTGTGATGGGGATGGTCTAGAGAGGGTAAAACTGTGATGGGGATGGTCTAGAGAGGGTAAAACTGTGATGGGGATGGTCTAGAGAGTGTACAACTATGATGGAGATGGTCTAGGGAAGGTAAAACTGTGATGGAGATGGTCTAGGAAGGTAAAACTGTGATGGAGATGGTCTAGAGAGGGTACAACTGTGATGGAGATGGTCTAGAGAGGGTACAACTATGATGGAGATGGTCTAGAGAGGGTAAAACTGTGATGGGGATGGTCTAGAGAGGGTAAAACTGTGATGGAGATGGTCTAGGAAGGTAAAACTGTGATGGAGATGGTCTAGAGAGGTACAACTATGATGGAGATGGTCTAGGGAAGGTAAAACTGTGATGGAGATGGTCTAGGGAAGGTAAACTGTGATGGAGATGGTCTAGGGAAGGTAAAACTGTGATGGAGATGGTCTAGGGAAGGTAAAACTGTGATGGAGATGGTCTAGGGAAGGTAAAACTGTGATGGAGATGGTCTAGAGAGGGTACAACTATGATGAAGATGGTCTAGAGAGGGTACAACTGTGATGGAGATGGTCTAGAGAGGGTACAACTATGATGGAGATGGTCTAGAGAGGGTACAACTATGATGGAGATGGTCTAGGGAAGGTAAAACTGTGATGGAGATGGTCTAGGGAAGGTAAAACTGTGATGGAGATGGTCTAGAGAGGGTAAAACTGTGATGGGGATGGTCTAGAGAGGGTACAACTGTGATGGAGATGGTCTAGAGAGGGTACAACTATGATGGAGATGGTCTAGAGAGGGTACAACTATGATGGAGATGGTCTGGAGAGGGTACAACTATGATGGAGATGGTCTAGAGAGGGTACAACTATGATGGAGATGGTCTAAGGGAGGGTACGACTGTGATGGGGATGATAGGATGATTCACGGACGCGGCTGACATATGAAAGTCCACAACAATTGTATATTGCAAGGATATAGCAATATCATAAAGTTTGTCTGGCCAAGCTGCCATGATTGAGCTAAAACCCACTGGGCAGGTCATATAATCCACATTCAAAACTAACAAAAATGTTAAAATTATTATAATATAGCAAGCTGCAGAGAGGTACACACCAACTAAGCTGACAAAAGAAAAACTTTAAGATAACATTTAAGATCTCATAAAAACCTTTCAATAATAATAATAATAAAGGCACATAGGAAATATGGCACAAGAAAGAGCTACCTGGTAAACATTGCAGCTGAACACCTGGGACAGGCTAGAAAGGCTAAAAAATTGATCACCTACCACCAGCAACAACTATAATACGTCAACACAATGGACTTAACAGTCATGTTCACACACACACACACACTCACAGAGGCTAAAGTAACACTGGATGGAATGAGTGGTTTTCATTATCAATGATTGACTAACAGTAATAGTGCTAACATAAACTAAAATGTTCAATTCTACTTGCTTTTTTCTTTCTTAAAATATCCATTACCTTATTTGTGTCTACCCTCTATTTGTCTAACAATTACCTCATTTGTGTCTACCCACTATTTGTCTAACAATTACCTCATTTGTGTCTACCCTCTATTTGTCTAACAATTACTCCATTTGTGTCTACCCACTATTTGTCTAACAATTACCTCATTTGTTTCTACCCACTATTTGTCTAACAATTACCTCATTTGTGTCTACCCACTATTTGTCTAACAATTACCCCATTTATGTCTACCCACTATTTGTCTAACAATTACCTCATTTGTGTCTATCCTCTATTTGTCTAATTATTACCTCAGTTGTGTCTACTCACTATTTGTCTAAAATTTACCCCATATGTGTCTACCCACTATTTGTCTAACATTTACCTCATTTGTGTCTACCCACTATTTGTCTAACAATTACCCCACATGTGTCTACCCACTATTTGTCTAAAATTTACCAATATGTGTCTACCCACTATTTGTCTAACAATTACCAATATGTGTCTACCCACTATTTGTCTAACAATTACCAAATTTGTGTAAATCTGCTACTTATCTTCTTTTTAGTGTTAACCTTTATGTGGGTGTGGCTGAGTTGTGTTGCGAGCTACGATATCTGCATTTTTTGGCCTAACACATAAATCTTCACATTTCTAATTTGACAGTTTCATTATTGAAACATGTTAAAAGAATATGGTTTGATGACAGTTCATGCTAATAAAATTTAGAGTGATGTACTATGCGGAAAAACGTACACCGCCAAAATCAGCGTGGCGCACAGTGCGTCGAAATGTATGGAAAGAGTTAATCTGACATAGGATTTATCTATCTCTATCTATCGTCCTTTCAAGCCGAAGATGGCACATAGGGCAGAACCACAAACTCAAAAATAGAAACCTTGCATGCCAAAATGGCACATATTGCAGAGATTGCTGCTTCTAAAATCTATGGTTCTGTTCCATAACAATACTTTTTACAATGACAGCTTGTCAAACCATCGATCAACCTCCTTAGTCGCCTCTTACGACATGCTTGGAAGGACACAGTGTCATTATTCTTTACTTCCCACATAATGAGGCCCAGGTAACACATGGGTAGACATAGGATCACAATGTCATAATATTATTCCAAATGAAAATATGAAAACCATGCTTTCAACATACAAATCCACTAAATCAGATGGATTAATTAATAATTATCGCCAGTGGCAGCAAAAAAATGAACAAATTCTTCTTTTCTTTTGCGATCATGGCTCATTCAGACTAGAACTCTGGACTCTCTTATGAAGGCAGCTGTCTGTTTAAGTGATTTGGTTGCCCCATAGAGTTTCTCTTCCAGAGAGGTAGGTGTGAGACACATTGACCTCCTCAGGCCCGTGTACTGGGGCAATTCTGTAGAACGTATGTTTTTGTTATGTTATCCAGGGTACAGTGGCATTGGCTGATAGTTTATATTTGTGTTTGATAAACATGTGGTTTCTCAGTCTGTTGTGACCAGTGCATAGGCAAGTATCATGATTTGATCCCTACTTGACAGTTGGAGGCAACTGTCCCTCTCGTTATAATTTGGGTGTTCTTGTTTCCTTTTTTCATGGTACTGGTCTTTGATGATGGATTTGGTTTCATTGCAGCTGACCAGGTGGTTCTCTTGTGGTAATCTCCCTCCCTCCTTAGCTAGTTTGTCTGTGCATTTGTTTCCTTGTATATTACAATGTGATGGTATCCACTGGAAGACCACTCTCTGAAAATTATTGTACACTTGGTCTAGGGTTGTTCTCAGATTATCTAGCTCGCTGTTCGAAGGGATTTTTAGAGGTCTTAGGACTGACAGTGTGTAGATCAGTATCACAAATTTTGGGTGCACTTTATTTTTGTGCTAAATAGCCAGTTTTGGGGCATCTTTGAGGCTTATTTTCTGAATAAAGAAATAATATCCATTTTAAAAATTCACTAACACTAAAAAAATTGGTATATTTTACAAATCATAACAAATCATGAACCAACCTATCTCCCCATAACAGACACATAAACATAGCTAAATTTTGGCGCTACAGGTGTAGTCATTTTTTAATTTACCAGATATCAATATAAAGCAAGAAAGTATTTTGATATACAAAACCAGTATATATGGACAAACACAGCTACTGCAAATTTCTCACACAAAAAAAATGCCCAAAAAAACTCATCAAATGTAAAAATTGTTAAAGAATCAACAATTACAATGATTTAAACTCACTATAGGCAAGAAGAAAGTTCATTTACTGTTCTATTGCATTATAATACTTAATTCGTTGAGGAAAAATAAAAGATACCATAAATTCTGTTGGCAATGAAGCAAGAGCAACGGCTTCACTTTTTTGAGGATTAAAATTTTAATAAATCTAATCAGAAATTAAAATCTCATTAAAAATCTATAAATACTTCATCAAAACGTGGTAAAAAGGAAAATAAAGCTTGTTCTATACTATCGTTTGTGACATTGAATCCCGTTTGGAGCTTGTTATTATTTTTAGAAATCTTTGTTTGAAAATCAGTGAAAAAAATCACAATTGATGACTTTATCAACTTCATTTCAGGGTTCTTCTTCCAGTCTCCAAGATGATATTATGGCATTAGATGATGATTTCCACAAAGATAATGCTGAAAGTGACTTAGAAATGTTATACCTTGTCAGTTTAGTAGTGATAGTGGCAGTGATAGTGATTCTAGTGATGGAGACAGAGAAGAAAATATAGGTCTAATGTCTGTGGTGGACGTCGATGGTTGGAGCGATGTAATTTCTCCTGTCAAAGTTGAGGATTTCCTTGGTGTATCAGAGCCTATGCACAATCTTGATGCAGGTGCGAGCCCATACGATTATTTTAGTTTGATTATTGAAGAATCTTTCTATCAGTTTGCTGCTGATCAGACTAATTTGTATGCAACTCAGCGTGCTGAGCGGACTGGGAAAGAAGATCGATACTGGAGCCCAGTTTCTGCTGCTGATCAGACTAATTTGTATGCAACTCAGCGTGCTGAGCGGACTGGGAAAGATGATTGATACTGGAGCCCAGTTTCTGCTGCTGAGATAAAACTTTTTTTGCATATTTACATTGTTATGGGCATTCACACCTTGCCTGAATACACTATGTAATGGAGTACTGTTGATTGTCTTGGTGTGCCAGGAGTGTCTAGTTGTATGGGAAAGTTAAGATTTGAGAATATTTCTCAATATTTTCACCTAAATGATGCCAGTAAACAGCAGCCAAAGGGTCATGTAGGCTATGACCCCCTTTATAAAGTTAGACCATTATTGGGGTCAGAAAGAATATGGCATCTATTTATTCCCCTGGCAGAAACATCAGTGTTGATGAAGCAATGATTGCTTACAATGGTCGCCTTTCTTTCAAACAAAACATCAGTGTTGATGAAGCAATGATTGCTTACAATGGTCGCCTTTCTTTCAAACAAAACATCAGTGTTGATGAAGCAATGATTGCTACAATGGTCACCTTTCTTTCAAACAATACATCAGTGTTGATGAAGCAATGATTGCTTACAATGGTCACCTATCTTTCAACAAAACATCAGTGTTGATGAAGCATGATTGCTTACAATGGTCGCCTATCTTTCAAACAAAACATCAGTGTTGATGAAGCAATGATTGCTTACAATGGTCGCCTATCTTTCAAACAATACATCAGTGTTGATGAAGCATGATTGCTTACAATGGTCACCTATCTTTCAAACAAAACATCAGTGTTGATGAAGCAATGATTGCTTACAATGGTCGCCTATCTTTCAAACAATACATCAAAGGTAAGCCGAATCCCTGGGGCATCAAAGTTTGGAGTATAGCAGATTCATCAACGGGATACTTACTTAATTTTGATGTTTATGTTGGCAAAGTAGCTGAACCAATGCCCCATGGTTCAGGACATTATGTCGTGACAAAGTTAGGCAGACAATTTTTTGGTAAATACCATCACTTTTAATTTGACAATTATTTCTCATCGCTCCAACTTACCAAAGATTTGCTCGTTGAGAGAACATATTCATGTGGAACGATGAGAGCAAACCGCAAAGGCTGGCCAGCTGCCTTCCAGTCCAAAGCCACTTAACAAGTTGAAAAGGGGGGATGTGCAGTTCAAGCAGCAGGGAAATGTTGTGGCTACGGTATGGAAGGATAAGAAAGTTGTCAGTTTGATCAGCTCTAACACTACGCCAGGAATGACACAGGTATCAAGACGTACCGCAGTGGCAGAGTGGACGTTCAGATACCAACTCTAGTGTCTGTCTATAACCATGGGTGGAGTGGATAGGTTTGATCAGCTCTAACGCTACGTCAGGAATGACACAGGTCTCAAGACATACCGTAGGTGGCAGAGTGGATGTTCAGATACTAACTCCAGTGTCTGTCTATAACCATGGGTGGAGTGGATAGGTTTGACCAGCTTACTTCCTACTACCCTGTTGGAAGGAAGTCTGTAAAATGGTGGAGGTATCTGTTTTGTTTCCTCATTCAAACAACGATTGTCAATTCATGGATAGTGTATTCTTGCTCTCATCGCCCACACCCTAAGTCAAAGGATAGTTCCCAGTTATCCTTTAGACTCAGTTTGAGTTCAGATCTCCTGAAGGGCAATATTTGTAGGAAAAGGAAGTCATCCCAGCAGCCCTTGACTTCAGGTGTGGGTACAAGTAGTCTCAATGAGCATAGGATGATTCGGATGCATGGCCTGAAAAAGGTGGGTTATTTTTGTGCGAAGCTCCAGTCGGGTCATTCTGGCAAACGACCACATTCAACTGTTTTTGGCTCCAGTCTGTGTCAAATCCATCTGGAAAGGGGACTGCTTTGCTCAGTATCATGTGGAATTGAACCTGTGATGTTCAGTGAGTAAATACTTTTTTATTTAGCATGTATATGCTTTTTTTTCACACAACTTTTGTGATTTCTCAAACAAATTTTTTTTTTTGTTCAACTGATTTTATTTCTTAACTGGAAACAAACGAATAATTGCATTGTGATAAGTCTTGGTTTTTATTAAATTGTGTTCACTTCTCCTTTTAAGTTATAATTATTAATTTTTTAAGTGGAGCCGTTATTTTACAAACGCGTTTTAAAGTCGACATGTCACATTTTTGGTGGAGTTATTTCCCTTTTCTTAACATCCATAGGGTTAAGTAATGTATCAGAGATATGTCATGTTCCTTCAGTTTCCTTCAATATCTGAGATAATTTGTCTTGAGGTCAGCATCAATCAAGCTTTCCTGGAAAAAAAATCAAGCAATCATTTCCTGAGCCTGGATGAACTCAGTGCCTGAGGCTGGATGATTTCACAGCCTGAGGCTGGATGAACTCACAGCCTGAGGCTGGATGAGCTCAGAGCCATGTTCAGTCAGATAAAATATGCCAGATTTGACAAGTGAACCTGAACCACTTGAACAGTGTCAGAAGATAAGTACACTAGCCACATCACTAGAGCAACTTCAATAAGGGAGTGAAGTATTGAACTTCTTCATCTTCTTTTCAGCTCCCTGTGGAGCATATGTCTTGAACAAACACTTTCCAAGCTATTCATTCTGTTTCTTGTAATTCTTTTAAGATCATTCCATGTCTTCTCCATTATCTTCATCTCTGCTTCAACCTCTCTTCTCCAAGAATATTATGGTCTTCTCCTTTGTCTCTTCCCCTAGGGATTCCAAAAAAGAGCCTGTTGTGTAATACTCTCAGCTGGCTTCTGCAGCATGTGCCATCATATTAGACCTGATCACAGTATTTAGTGATGGGAGTGCTTGCTTTTTCTTGCTGTAATAATTTGTGTGCTGGTCCACGCTTCTAAACACCACAAAATTAATGGTTCACATTTATTATTTAACATTTATTTTTTTTTAAAAACTGACTTACTGTTTTCGCAACCACTATCAGTACAACCACCATTCTGTGAGTCCCGCAGCTGCAATTAAAGAAGTATGTTAAATTAAAAAAAATATATGTTAATTAAAAAAAATATATGTTAAATTTAAAAAAATATAAACATAAAACAAATGTAGGTCACAAGCTAATGAATTACCAAGAAAGAAATTGATGAATATTTCGAAAAATGTGGATAAAATTAAGGAATCATAAAATACAGTCTATGGAGAAAATTGAATTACAAATCTAATGATAGAGAGAACTGATAAAAAGTTAAATAAAATGACATATTTATAAATGTTAACCCTAGATTACGATACCTATCTGTAACTCTCCCAGTTATGATAACTTAGGAAAAATTACTACTACTTAGCATCAAGTGTTTTAAAAATCGTAATTTCTTTGAACTCTTGACACAGTCCAGTGTGTTCACATTAGGCAAAATACAGCGATCGAAATTCCTGGCCCAGGATAATTTATGACTTGAGTTTCACCTCATGGACTGGACATGATACAATGTCTATCAGTATGGTCTTAAATCTATAAGTATGTTCAGTGACAGCATAGCGTTATTCGCTGTGTTTCCAGAGTCACAAAGGGTTGTTTGATATTTGCTGATGACCAGGAAATTTCTCTGGTCATAACCTAAAAATAAAAAAGGAAAAACTGCCAATTTTATTAAAAATGTCAACCCCCCCCCCCCCCCCCCCAACCAATTAAACAATGTATTTCATGATCTCAAATTTAAACAAACAAATTTTCAATAACAATAGAAACAAATTAAACACTCAGGGGTCACTGAAAGTGGTAATTAGGAAGTTACACGGAGTAGGGTAATGTTTAAATAGTTAAAAATATCAAATTTTGAGGAATTTTGTGTTTTGATGTGGTAAATTTGACCACAATATCATAATTTAGGGTTAAACTGCATCTAATTCTTCAGTGATGATGAATGATCAATGGTAGCAATGAAATATTTTTTTAAAACCAATAAAAGAATGATTTTTGCAAAAAATGTTGTAACATATATCACTGTAACGAAATATTAAATCAACAGGAAATTATGTTTAGAGTTATAAGAAAAATCCATTTATTTTGGTTGGTTTTATGTTTGCATATATAAATTCACCAATGTGGATTTTTAAAAGCAAATGAGAGAGGAAAACTCAAAGAACTGTTTTTAAAACAAATGTAACAATTCTTTAGGGGGCATAAATTATGTTTTTAATGGTAACACCAAACAAGTAAATGAATTTAAATATCTGGGAACAATGTTAGCCTCAGATGGTAGATGTATAACACAGGTGTGGTGCTGATTGGCTCAGGCAAAAGTAGGTTTAAAAAAAATTAGGAGAATACTGTGCAATCCATTTTTGACAATAGAAACACAAAAAGAGAGTTCTTAAATGTTATGTAGAGCAGTCTTAACTTATGGATGTGAATCATGGACAATGGGACAACAGACAAGAAAATCACTGGAAGCTGTAGAAATGTGATTTTACAGAAGAATTTTGAGAACACCATGGACAGCTAAGAAGAGTAATGAAAACATCCTGAAAGAGGCCAAGCAAAGAGAGATCTGATTTCCAATATTAGGAAGAAAC
Organism: Megaustenia siamemsis; assembly: GCA_032433765.1. Classification (NCBI taxonomy): domain Eukaryota; kingdom Metazoa; phylum Mollusca; class Gastropoda; order Stylommatophora; family Ariophantidae; genus Megaustenia; species Megaustenia siamemsis. The sequence goes on from JAVIAB010000008.1 coordinate 65,989,963, forward strand.
AATCATCATTTTTTTGCCATGTAATGAGAAGGGAACAGCTGGAATATATTGTGACAACTGGAAAAACTGAGGGACGAAGAGAAAGAGGGAAGCAAAGAGAAAAGATACCAGACAGCTTAAGAGAATGGCTCGCCAGAAGGTCAACAACAGAAATCATAAATAACTGTCGAGATCAAAAGTTGTGGAGAGACATAATCACATAAGCCATCAGGCATGGTACTTGATGATGATGAATGGTAACATATACATACAAATTTATTACTGGCAGAAGCTGCCAAGTGAAAGACAAACATAAATGATAGAAGTATGGTATGTTTACAGCCATATAAACAATCAACAAATTGTTTCTGGTTCAGGATGCTTAACATATTCCTCACCAAGGGGTTTAGCACACTGTGGCACAGACATATATAAAAACTGATCTAAAATACTGTTTGTTTGAACTTGATTTGTTCATGAAGTTGAAAAAGTGGTTAAATAAGAGAATTACAAGATTTCAATGGAAACAATCACAAAAACATCAATAAATTAAAAGCAGCAAAAACTGGCTTTTAGAATTCAATTTGTTGGTAACTCAAGCAACATTTTGCGGTTTGAAGTACGGAATGTGTTAATGTTTTTAGTTATTGTTCGTGGATTTTTCTCTAGTGCTGCAAAATACTTGTGTCCAATGTAATCTATAGTTTTAATGCAAACACCACAAACCATATTAATCAATCTGCGCATAGCGTTCTCATGGTTGTATAAGTCAACACATTCACAGGGATCAAATTGTGACATCTTCAGTGCAGCAGGAACTAATATTTGTGCTTGTCCTAAGAAATCAATAACAGAATAAATTAAAAACCAATCAACAGCTACAACTATAAAATTGTGATATAAATAAACCCAATATTAGTATAAACATAAAGACATATGAGATATTCACTTCATAGTTCACATTTCATTTTTGAGACCAAAAATAAACAGATGGAAGCAGAGATGAAGATGATGGGGAAGACATGAAATGATCTTAAAAGAAAGGAAAGAAAAAGAACGGCTTGGAAAGTGTTTGTGGAAGACCTATGCTCCACAGGGAGCTGAATGGTAAAAGAAGAAAAAGTTCACATTTATTCACAACGTGGTTTTAAACATCATAAATAAAACATGAATGCATGGCCAAAATAAATAATGAAACATTACCTCTTAAATCATAAATCTATAACAGAAAATAGACACACAATTGTGCTGCCTAGAATTAAGAATAAAACATAATTATATTACAAGTTTATGATTTAAAAGGGATCAATATGAATCTAGCAGAAACATAGTCCTAAGCAAAGGAAGGACAGAAACAAAACCCATATTTTGGAAGTATGATTGGATATTGAGACGAATTAAGAATATCTTATGATTATGAAAACAAAAGAAAAAGCACTCAAAGATGCAACTAATCCAGAAAATCAAGATTTAAAAAAAAATTACACTATAAAAGAGATAACATAATATGATTATGTACATCATACAGTAGATTTAGTATTTAGTTATACAATACATGCTGATGGCCTTTCTAATGAAAACCATTATGATTATCAAAGTAGCAAAAAGAAACAGACAATTTAGCAAAAGAAGAACGCACCATTTTATAAGTAGGTAGAAAATAGAAATGTTAAAATACTGATTTCTAAAATATGTCAGAATCGAGATTTATTGTTTATTATATGAAGATGAAGGAGGCAATTCAGCACATTAAAAAAGGGAAAACTTCAGGTCCCAAAAATATAACAATTGAAGAGATAGGTGCATTAGGTGAGCTGGAAGTACAAGTCACAGCAAAACTACTCAATAACACATAAAACAGTAAAGGTCTACTAATCTATCTTTATCCAAGGAAGTCAGGCACCAATACTACTAAGAATCATCTTGAAGCATGTAATGAACAAAATAAAACCAGAAATAAGCGAATTTATGAAAGGAAAAGACACCAATAATGAAATATACATTCTGAGAACACTGTTAGAATGAGCTATAGAAGTAAAGAAATATCTATACATATGCTTCATAGACTACATGAAAACATTTGATAAAGTAAAGCATGTGGAAATAGTAATTATGCTGGAGAAACTAAACATCAATGACAAGGATCAAATAAAATATTGGCAACAGACTGCAGCCATAATAAGAACTGGTAACCACACAGGACAATTCCAATATATAAAACAAGGTTTCAGACAAAGCTGTTTTCTGTTACCGGTTTTTTTTCTCACTTTACAGTAAAAATATAATGTACCCAAAAGTAGGCACAAAAAGAATGGAAGTCAACGGTCACTACATAAACAATTTGCGATATGCGGTTGACACTGTCTTAATAGCAGAGATAGAGAATGAACTTCAAGAAATTATGGACATAATAGCAAAAGAAAGCAACAAGAAAGGTTTCGGCCTAAACAAAAAGAAATACCAGGGTATTACCCTGGGAAGGTGAGGAATGTCGCTTTGCAATTTCGCATCTGAGTTTCGATGCTTGAGGCTACACTGTACAGAAATATCCGAACATTTCTGGATAGGCAGCCAAGCACATATGGGCGTAAACTCACGTTCTAAGACGCCGGTTCAAGTCTCATACTTTACCTTTACTTTACAAAAAGAAAACAGAAGTAATAGTCATATTGAAGAAGCAACCATCACCATCTCGTAACATAACAATAAACGGGACAAATCTGAAAAGGTACAGAACATCAAATACTTTGGCACAACAATAACATCAAACAGCAGATGCACCACAGAAATAAAAAGCAAAATAGTACAGCCAAAGTAGCATTTCAGCAAATGAGAAACATCTTGTGCAACAACTCTATGTCAACAGAAGTGAGAATATATCAGTAGATAGAGCCAATTCTGACCAATGGAAGCAAATTCTGGACAGTTAAAAAAAAAAAAAAAAAAGATTAAGAGGCCACGGAGATGGGATTTCTCAGAAGAATGTTGAAAGTTCTGTGGACAGCTAAATAGACCAACGAAGAAACTCTCAAAGAGGCCAACACAAAAGAGAGGTCCTAAAAAGCATCAGAAAGAAACAATCAACATTTCTTGGGCACGTAATGAGAAGAAGAAAGTTGGAATATTTTTTCTTTCCTTTCTCATTTGCTTTTCAGCGTCGAGGGAAGATATAATTTGTGGTCTTTTGTTCTTCGGTTTGCCTCTGCTCCTGTTATTTTTCATAGTGTTTCTAATATTCCGTCTATCCATCTTTTTCGCGGTCATCCCTCGGGTCTTGTGTTTTTGCAACATTTATTGAAGGCTCATTGTGTTGTGTTTTGATCTTTCTGCCTTATCACGTGGCCAAACCATTTTACCTGCTGATTCTTTATATATTCTATGGTGGGGATTATTCCTAGCTTTTTTCTTAGTTCTTCCTTTCTGGTCTGATCTCTCAGGCTGTTTCCTGTCATATCTCTAACACATTTCATCTCAGTAGAGGTTATTTTTCTTGTATCTAGAGTCCAAGAATGGCATTGGCAGCACAATGTTGGGATAAAGACTGTATTGTAGAGTGCCCATTTTGTACCTAGAGTTACTTCCTTTTCCTTGTTGGACAACAGTGGTGATAGCTGTCCAATGATTTGACAAGCTTTGATGCATCTAGAGTATATTTCTGCTGTTTATGAATTGTCGTTTGTTACTAGACTTCCTAGGTATTTAAATTCCTTTACTTGTTTTAGTTGCCTGCCATCTATAGTTATGTTAATATTGTTTCTCTTTTGCGACATTCATGACTTCTGTTTTGTTGATGTTGATTTTTATGTTGTATTTTGTGCCTGTGCTGTTAAGTGTTCTTGTAGGTCTTCTATTTTTCCACATATTAGTGCCTGATCATCAGCAAATAGAAGCTAGTTGATCTCCAGCTTCTGATGGGTTGTAAAAATTTAGTGCTGGCAAAATACAGGGAAAGAGAGATCACAGCTGGATGACAAAGACAGAAGATATTAAATAGCTTGGTGCTGTGGTACAGTAAACAGTCAAGAACAGAAATGATACAATGCTCTGTGGACAGAGAATTGTGGAAGTACCTGATTACCTATGCCAACAGGTATGGCACATAAAATTACGTTGTTCGGACATAATGAATTGGATTATAAATTTTTATTTTAAATCACATGAATCTACAATTTAAATACAATTGATTGCATTGTAATTGAAATTGTGAGCTGTACAATAATTTAAATGTGAAATTGAAACAATTTAATCATTTAAATTAATTATTACGATTAATCCAGTGAGTAATTAATTTTGTTTAAATATCTTTCTATAATTATTATATAATATGTATGTAAATGTTTAAATAATAATTAACGTAAAGAAATGAAGATGATGAACTAACTACTCACACACTTCACACAGTATGATATGACAATAACTTTAGTTTGGTGTTACTTGTATGTTTAATTTACATTGTTTTTATATGTCCAGGCATTAAACACATTTTTTTTTACAAGCATTGGCTGCGAACGTTCAAAATCCAAATAAATTATTAAACAGTAATACAAGTACTTAGGTTTAGTTTAATTATTATTAAGTGCTTAATGAAAGCTTTGCTCCCTGTTATTTTCCTTATTAAAATAAAATATTAAATATTCATATAAAATAAATGCAAAAATTCACATCGTAAACATTAAACGTAGCAACTAACTAAAACTTGGTCTAACATGAAATATAAAATAAGAAGTAATTAGATTAGTAAAATTAGCAAAGTTCTTTCACTTTCGGTGCTAGGTATTTGTACTCATGAGTACGCCCAGTTCTCGGTTCCGTTCCTGCCAAACTTCCATGTCTCAATATAAATACTAAATACCAACAAAAAAATTAATATGATGAAATGCAAACAAATTAAAAATAAATTATAAATTATACGTTACATTAAATTGACTGAATAATAATAATCATGACAAATTAATGACATCATTATCTTATCATCCTTAAGACCTTACCGTTATGATATATAATATTAATTAATTAATTAATAATACTAAACTAAAGTAGTAACAGTGAACAGTAAAGTAAAGTAAAATTAATTAATTTAATTTTACAACTAACTAAGTTAGTTTTAAGTTTACTACATTGTTTGAAGTCTTTCTTTGATTCAACCCGGCGTTGTTAACTACTTTAAAAACTCTTCGTATAAATCTTTCAAACTAAACGTAGCTTTCGAATGAATAACTTACTGAAAGTATAGAAATGGAACTCGCCCTTCTGTTGTAATCCGAAGTCGTCCTCCTTCCTGATTGTGCAGCAGCAGCAGCAGACTTTCACTGTGACAACCCCAAGTGCCCGGATGTACACGTCAACACCAATGTACTCGTCAAAATACTGTTGGCTGCTGCCACCACCTTCCTGCTGGCTACTGCTCTATTGATTGGATTTATTATTTATTTTTTGACTAACGCAATTGCGGTTGAATTGCGTGATGCACACAAAATAATTATAAGAGAACATTTTAGTACAACAGATTGAATTCTAAATATATAAGCTAAAGTGCGTGAAACAGAACGCCAGGCAATTCCTCCACTTCTTAAAATGTAGGATAAGGTTACAAGGACAGAACAGAACTTCAGAAGTGGACAATGAATGACAAAGGGTCCCAAATTGGGGTAAATTTCAGGATATTTCTGGAAAGTGTGTACAATGTAACGGTCAAGTTTAGTCTGATACATTATTTCAGTTCGGAAGAGTAGTGTCCCTTTGTGTAAACATTTCACTTTATTCGGTGGTTTTCAATCGGTTATTAAGTAAAGTAAAGTACCCCCGTCATGCCAAGTGGCGTATAGGGAATATTGTGTTAGTGACCATAAACTTTACAGATCTTCGGCAATTGATTTTTGAGGTAATGTGGTCAATCTGTTATTAGAAGATCCCTTATTCTAGAAAAAAAAAGAGAGAGAAACAACGCCAGTGTAACGTCCTATGTTTCCAACACATCTTGTTCACAATCATGGTGTCAATTTGCAGCAGATGTGTACAACAATATCGTTCATCATCATTATCATCTCTCTCTCTCTCTCTCTCTCTCTCTCTCTCTCTCTCTCTCTCTCTGCGATCAGGCCTCAATCAGAGCAGGATCCCAGACTCTCACATGAAGTCAGCTGTCAGGTTAAGTGTGTTGATCGCCCCCACAGACAGAACATCACAATTAGAGCCCGCCAGATCCACTCTGGTTGAACACCCGTTAAAACGTTGCACTGTGTTCTGCGCCAGTGGCCCAGTGCATCTGATTTCGCCAGCATTTTATTCAGGTTTGCTTTCCTTAGCCTTTGATTGTCCCCAATCTTCCTGCAAGGCTGCAGGTGATCTTTTCTGTAGGGGGATTCTGCCCTTAGATGGTCGGCCCTCCCAGGTTGACGAGCACCATCTGCCCGAGTCACTAGAGGTAACTAACACAGACATGCACACACACAGATATGAGATGTGACCAACACAGACATGCACACAGCGATACGAGGCATGACTAACACTGACACACATCAATATATATGACACATGACTAACATAGACATGCACATAAAGATATGAGATATGTCTGACATGGACATGCACACACAAAGATATGACACATGCCTAACATAGACATGCACACAAAGATATGACCAACATAGACATGCACACACAAAGATATGAGATGTGACTAACATAGCCATGCACACACAAAGATATGTGATGTTACTAACATAGCCATGCACACACAAGGATATGAGATGTGACATACACAGACATGCACACACAAAGATATGATATATGACTAACATAATCATGCACACAAAGATATAGGATATCACTAACCCAAACATGCACACACACAAAGATGTGACACATGACTAACACAGATACACACTAAGATATGAGATATGACTAAACACATACACACATAAAGATATGAGACATGATTAACACGGACACACCAAGATATGAGATATGACTAACATGATACACACCAAGATATTAGCCATGGCCAGCACACACACACACACACACACACACACACACACACACAAGCTAATATATGAGCCATGGCTAGCACAGAAACGCATCATGATATGAGCCATGGCTTCACGGAAAAACACCAAGAAATGAACCATGTCCAGCACAGAAACACATTAAGGTATCCATATGCTTGGGTTTGTTGTAATCGGCAGACTCTTCTTAACTTGGGAATCATCGACATACGAGACGCAGGCCCCGATTAACTGTTCACAGGTTTCGTTCAAACAGTTGTCCGGAGATTTGAGAGTGCAGTCTGACCCGTAGAACGTTCCCTTGCATGTACAGTTCCCGGTTGACTGTTCACAGGTGTCGTTGAAACAGTTGTCCAGACATTTGATCATACAATGCCATCTTAGCATTAAGTAAAGTTTAGCTCTAGGGGAGGGAAAGCTAGTCGACTCCCATTGACATAACAGATTTGCAACTTAGAGCTAGTGACCCTCTGTTAGTGTTATATCTTATCACCGATATTTGTTCTAAGTATGTATGTTCTAATGATCCCAAATTAATTACCACTCATCTAAAATTAGGACATATTTTATCAGGGAAGCACGCTGGAACATATAAAGTTACATCAACTACGCTTAATTAATAAGCACGTAATACATAATTAACCACGTCTACGCTTAATTAATATATATATATATATATTAATATATATATATAAGAAATATCACCCGAAATAAGAAGCGATCTAATTTGCGACTTTTAACAACCACTTGAGAACCACTGTAGTTTTTGTTGTGACGTCAACTAGTGGAAATCACTCTTTCTCTGAAATAATTTATCGAACTATACTAGACCTTTGCAGTGTTAAAAATCGAATGATGGCAAAGATAAGGTACACACGTCATCAGTTTAAATAAAATACTCTTGACAAATTATGACACTGGAAGTTGTGACAAGTGGAGGAGAGATTTTGTCAAATATTTTATTATTTTCGTTATTCCCTCCTCATCCATTGACCCTGTGGGGTAGAGGTCACTGGGACACTCCTGACAGACTTCATCAACCTTCTTCATTGGTCTATGCGAGGCTGAGCATCGTTTCATAATTCCCTGCAGAATAGTCTTTGCTTTTGCAGACGATCGGGATACGTTGCCAGACTATACCATTTTAAGTTTCTTCATAACTAGTAAAAGATTACCAAACACTCAGATTACTTGTCAAACCTTCAATAAAATTTTATCTTCATAACTTATAGTTCTGCTGCAAGGGTACGTGTTTCGCAAGCGCTTACAAAAATGGGTGCAACCATCAGCCTGACTTTAAAGCCAATAGATATTCTTATATTTCCAAATGGATTTTAACTTTTAAAATGCTGCTGTAGTTTGTGCTATTCTAGCCGATATGTTAGGTTTCATCCCTGATATCTGATCCTAAGTATTAACATTTTTCAACTGTTTGAAGTGTTTGTCAATTTAATTCGATTTTTTCCCCCAACAATGCTCCTAGGGCTATTTGTCATTAACTTTGTTTTTGAAAGCATGAACCTCCATGCTTCACTCTTTATTCAGTCAGGTCACTGAGTTCATATTCTGTTCCTGCTGAACCATCGATGCCACCAGCAAACCACAGGTTGTTCATAGTTCTGTCACCCATACTGGCAGAGCGTGCATGGTCTTCTAGTATCTGTTACGATTCTTTCTAAGATGACGTGAAACAAAATAGAGAGTAAGTAGCCTTGTTAAATACCAACTGTTCTGAACCATTTACCTCGGTTTCCGTTACTACGCTTGTTTGTAGCGTTGTAGTATAAATGAATTGCAAACTATGTTGAAACCGAATTTGTACATCCTAATCAAAGTTATGCTAAACTCTATAAAATGTTGTTTTGAAATTTTTGAAAACATGATATAGGTCTTGTTTGTGTGAGAGGTATTTCGAGCTTAGAATTCTAAGATTGAAGATTTATTCTGTTTACTTCAATCTGCACGAAGTCGAAAGTCTGCATGCTCCTCAGCAATTATAACTTCTAACCATGGTATTAGAGTATATTAATCAGTTAATTATGGTGACTTCTAAAGGAATGAATAGTTCTCTTCGTCATCCGTCCTTAAAAGGACGTTAATTGGGCGCAGATGCGCTGTCTCTTCTCTTCTCTTCTACCTTTTAGCTCCCAGTGGAGCATAGGTCTTCAACAAACACTTTCCAAGTCGTTCTGTTTTTTGCAATTCTTTTAAGATCATTCCATGTCTTCCCCATCATCTTCATCTCTGCTTCAATCTGTCTTCTCCAAGAATTCCTTGGTCTTCCTCTTTGTCTTTTCCCCTGGGGATTCCAAAAAAGGGCCTGTTGTGTAATACTCTCAGTTGGTTTCCGTAGTGTGTGTCCTATCCATCGCCATCGTCTTCGCTGTATTTCTTTATCCACTGGTATTTGACCGGTACATTTCCATAATTCCACGTTTGTGACTTTGTCCTGCCATTTCCATCCCTTTATTCTGCGCAAGCATCCATTAATGAAAGTCTGTACCTTCGTGATTGTCAATTTTGTTATTCTCCATGTTTCACAGCCATATAATAGAACCGACTTAACATTGGAGTTGAAAATTTGTATTTTTGTATTTAGCCTAATTTCTTTGGATTTCCATATGTTTCCCAGTGCAATGAAAGCTCCTCTTGCTTTTGATATCCTTATTTTGGTATCGTTTTCTGTTCCTCCCTCTTTATCTATATTACTGCCCAGATATATATAAGATTCAGATGCGCTGTGTTATGGTTTATTTGCACTTTTCGGCCTAACACATCCTCCGACTTCAACACGGCATTTTTTAGTACCGAGAGCTTTCCTTTTTAATTCCTACTCTCTTGGCCAGGTTCGACTGATTAGTCTGTAAGACAAAGTAAAGCTATCACCATACTTTGTACATGTGTACGTTACACACCACTACCCGCTCCTTGATTAGTCTGTAAGACAAAGTAAAGCTATCACCATACTTTGTACATGTGTACGTTACACACCACTACCCGCTCCTTGATTAGTCTGTAAGACAAAGTAAAGCTATCACCATACTTTGTACATGTGTATGTTACACACCACTACCCGCTCCTTGATTAGTCTGTAAGACAAAGTAAAGCTATCACCATACTTTGTACATGTGTACGTTACACACCACCATCTGTTCCTTGATTAGTCTGTAAGACAAAGTAAAGCTATCACCATACTTTGTACATGTGTACGTTACACACCACTACCCGCTCCTTGATTAGTCTGTAAGACAAAGTAAAGCTATCACCATACTTTGTACATGTGTACGTTACACACCACCACCCGCTCCTTGATTAGTCTGTAAGACAAAGTAAAGCTATCACCATACTTTGTACATGTGTACGTTACACACCACCATCTGTTCCTTGATTAGTCTGTAAGACAAAGTAAAGCTATCACCATACTTTGTACATGTGTACGTTACACACCACTACCCGCTCCTTGATTAGTCTGTAAGACAAAGTAAAGCTATCACCATACTTTGTACATGTGTACGTTACACACCACTACCCGCTCCTTGATTAGTCTGTAAGACAAAGTAAAGCTATCACCATACTTTGTACATGTGTACGTTACACACCACTACCCGCTCCTTGATTAGTCTGTAAGACAAAGTAAAGCTATCACCATACTTTGTACATGTGTACGTTACACACCACTACCCGCTCCTTGATTAGTCTGTAAGACAAAGTAAAGCTATCACCATACTTTGTACATGTGTACGTTACACACCACCACCGTTCCTTGATTAGTCTGTAAGACAAAGTAAAGCTATCACCATACTTTGTACATGTGTACGTTACACACCACCACCTGTTCCTTGATTAGTCTGTAAGACAAAGTAAAGCCATCACCATTCTTTGTACATGTGTACGTTACACACCACCACCTGTTCCTTGATTAGTCTGTAAGACAAAGTAAAGCTATCACCATACTTTGTACATGTGTACGTTACACACCACTACCCGCTCCTTGATTAGTCTGTTATTGGAGGCACCGCGAAGAGGTGGTGTAGGGTCTGAATGATTCTGGTGTACCTATCTTACAAAGTCATCAGCTATGAGTCGCTGCCAGCTCTATTGCCAGCAGACATCTTGCCTTCGAAGAAAATATAAACACTAATTTGTATTTCTTAATTTATTTTATATGTACTGTCAGGTCGCCTTATCATACACTTACTTTAGAATCTAATTATAAGTATGTGCATTAATATTGACAGCCTTTTAAAGGGGAAATACCTATATATAAACACTTGACTTGTTCTGTCTGTGGGGTCGCGCAATTCACAGGCAGCTGTCTTCATGTGAGAGTCTGGAATCCTACTCTGATTGAGTCTTGATCGCAGAGAGAGCGAGAGAGAGAGAGAGAGAGAGAGAGAGAGAGAGAAACACTTGACTGATATTATCGATACACATTACAGGCAGATGTCACAGTATGCATGTCAATTCAGTATATCGACAGGCCGCTAGGAGCATTTATCGACAGTAAATCCCATAACCTCGTTGATTACGACATGGTAAACATGTGATTTTAGCGAACCTTGAAGCAACGCTGACTAGAGTCAAATAATCGGAGGAAACAATGAACATGAACTGAAAATAACCTGTGGAAACCTAAGGACAAAACCGTGCATGGCCAACTATCTTGTCTAGGTTCACCGAACCTTTCTCAACTTCTCGAGGAATCCTGGGTTCCTCTAAACCTCAGTCGAGATGTGTTGTATTCTAGCTGTTCCACTAACTAAACATACCGGTCACAATTCGCTAGGTCTGGTTCATCATTCTAAAAAGAAATAAATAAAGTAACCACCAACAAAATAAAAATAAAAACACTAGACTTTCAGCAATTTATTACAGGTTGTTCTGATGCCGGATTTACCTAAAGGTCTGGTAGACTGAAGACTAGGGCCTCAAGACCTAATAGGCATTCAGACAATGTGTATAATAATGTTGCACTGTCATAAACTTTCATTTCTTTATATGAAAGGTCACAACGCACTGAAGTGTGACAATGCACTGAAGGGTGACAATGCACTGGAGGGTCACAACGCACTGAAGTGTGACAATGCACTGAAGTGTGACAATGCACTGGAGGGTCACAACGCACTGGAGGGTGACAATGCACTGAAGGGTGACAATGCACTGAAGGGTCACAACGCACTGAAGGGTGACAATGCACTGGAGGGTCACAACGCACTGAAGGGTGACAATGCACTGGAGGGTCACAACGCACCGCGAAGAGTCACAACGTACTGAAGGGTGACATGCACTGAAGGGTGACAATGCACTGGAGGGTGACAATGCACTGAAGGGTGACAATGCACTGGAGGGTGACAATGCACTGGAGGGTGACAACGCACTGGAGGGTGACAATGCACTGGAGGGTGACAATGCACTGAAGGGTGACAATGCACTGGAGGGTGACAATGCACTGAAGGGTGACAATGCACTGAAGGGTCACAACGCACTGAAGGGTGACAACGCACTGGAGGGTCACAACGCACTGAAGGGTCACAACGCACTGAAGGGTCACAACGCACTGGAGGGTCACAACGCACTGGAGGGTCACAACGCACTGGAGGGTCACAACGCACTGGAGGGTCACAACGCACTGGAGGGTCACAACGCACCGCGAAGAGTCACAACGTACTGAAGGGTGACAATGCACTGAAGGGTGACAATGCACTGTCTTGTGTTCTCATGTTTCAAGTAGAAAAAAATGGTGAACGACATTCTGTAATGAACACGATCATAAGGATGAAGATTCAAAAATTGTACCCTTCTTCAGGGAGATAACCTTTTTTATTTTTCCTTGGTTTCTTTTTTTTTCTTAAGAATATTATCCCCCTGTCGTGCATATTTTAGCAAACATTATCTTTAAATTCCAGGCACTTTTCAGTCTAAATTTATTATGCAACCTGCTCCAAACCGTTGAGAAAAAATTGTGAAGTGTTTTACTTTTGATGGTGGGCTTCAAAGGACAACTTTCAATGTAGGAAAGAGCGAAAAATGAAAAGCACGCAGCAAACATAATACCATTTATAAAACCAGTCTGCTGTAATGGATGAAACAAATTAATTATAAAATAAATTATATCTTGGTGGTGTCTTACGTGGTGGTTTTAATGCGGTTTTTTGTATGTTAATGTGGTCATTGTCTCTTCTATGGAAAATCCTCGAATTTTATGCCAGTTTGGTGCAACTTGCCAAGTTGTTTTGTTCTGAAAAGAACATTTAATTATTATTTTGTGCAGAAATGATGGCTTTAACTGATGTTTAGATGGTGTAAGTAAAAAAAAGAAAAAGAAAAGAGCCCCGTCACACCAAGTGGCGCATAGGAAAAATGGTGTTGGTGATCATAATTTTTATAGACCTAAAGCACATAATTTTTATAGACCTACAGCACATAATTTTTATAGACCTACAGCACATAATTTTTATAGACCTACAGCAAATAATTTGTATAGACCTACAGCACATAATTTTTATAGACCTACAGCACATATTTTTGGGGGTAATGTGATTGGTATTAAGCTTCCCGTGCCGCTTTATTTTCCTAGAAAAAATCTGGCATCCATTAAAGGCACTCCCGTTTAGCTGGTGTGCTAGGTAAAAAAAAAAAAAAAAAAAAAGAAGGAAAAAAACCTGTCCATAATTTAAAGATTTAAATTATTTTAGTTTTATTTTCAAAATCCAGGGAATTTCTTAAATGTTTTCTGTTTGTTTCTTACCTATCTGTCTGTCTGTCTGTCTATATATCTTTCTATATGTCTGTTGACCGTTCTAGCAGTGGCCGGTTCATAGTACAAAGACCCGGATACCCTTTCTCTTTTCGAAATTTTCTTTCTAACAGTCTCAATATTAAAAAAAAAAAACATTTATTAACTCCCGCCATTTGACTACCTACACCATCATTATCATCATGACCATCACCACCACCCCCATTGACATCATCATCATCATGACCATCACCACCACCACCATGATGATCATCATTGTGACCACTAACATCATTATCATCATCATCATGACCATCACCACCACCACCATGATCATCATCATTGTGACCACTAACATCATTATCATCATCATCATGACCATCAACACCACCACCACCACCATGATGATCATAACTGTGACCACCAACATCATCATCATCATGACCATCAACACCACCACCACCACCATGATCATCATCATTGTGACCACTAACATCATCATCATCATCATTGTGACCACTAACATCATCATTATCATTGTGACCACTATGATCATCATCATCATTGGGACCACTAACATTATCATCATCATCATTGTGACCACTAACATCATCATCATCATTGTGACCACTAACATCATCATCATCATTGTGACCACTAACATCATCATCATCATCATGACCACCACCACCACTATGATCATCATCATCATCCTTGTGACCACTAACATCATCATCATCATTGTGACCACTAACATCATCATCATCATCATCATGACCACCACCACCACCACTATGATTATCATCATCATTGTGACCACTAACATCATCATCATCATGACCACTACCACCATGATCATCATCATCGTTGCAAACACCACCACTACCATGATCATCATCATCATTGTGACCACTAACATCATCATCATGATCACCACCCCCACCACCAACATCATCATCATCACCATCATCATTATCATTATCATCATCATGAACACCACCATTGGTAGACACAATATGAAGCATTAACCACACAAAACCATGTCTCCTCGACGTTGAAAGGCAACCGACTTAAAGGAAAGTAAGAAATGGATAATATTTGAATAAACATTTCTTAGCGTGAAGATATACACGTGGACCTATCTTGCTGCTCTGAACTGCAGTAGTAAAACAGATCTGAATTATTCTCCTTCTTCATCCTTTCAACTAAAGTGCAGCATAGGTCTTCAACAAACACTTTCAGCTCCCTGTGGAGCATAGGTCTTCAACAAACACTTTCAGCTTCCTGTGGAGCATAAGTCTTCAACAAACACTTTCCAAGCCGTTCTGTTTCTTGCTATTTTTTAAGATGTTTCTATGTCTTCTACATCATCTTCATCTCTGGTTCCACCTGTCTTCTCCAAGAATATTTTTGTCTTCATCTTTGTCTCTTCCCCTGGGGATTCCAAAAAAGGCATGTCGTGTAATACTCTCGGTTACAATTATGTGTGTCCTATCAACGTCATCGTTGTATCTCTTTGCCCATTGATATCTAACTAGTACTTTCCCATAACTCCACGTTAGTGTATTTGTCCTGCCATTTCCACCCTTTTATTCTGCGCAAGCCACAAATAATGAAAGTCTGTATCTTCGTAATTTTCATTTTTGTTGTTGACTTATAACTTGAATTATGTTACGTTAAATTAGGACCACCATCACAGCACTTCTGACATATCCACAGGAGATTTGAGCACCAACGTCAGAGCTGTTTAATGCTTATGATGGATGAATATCACCAGAGATCTATAACGAAGATAAGGTAACTCCATACTGCTACGGTAAACCAAGATTCGGATAACGACTCGTTAAATGATGAACTACTGTTTTATAAATAAGCAAAGTTTAAAGTTTGAAAATCCTCGAATGTACGTACACAAAATTGAGAGTATTACACGACAGGCTCTTCTTTGGAATCCCCATGGAAAAGACAAAGAAGAAGACAAAAATAATTATGGAGAAGACAGAATAAGCAGAGATGAAGTGGATGGGGAAGGCATGGAAGGATCTTAAAAGAATGGCAAGAAACAGGACGGCTTGGAAAGTGTTTATTGAAGACATGTGCTCCACAGGGAGCTGAAAGGAAGAAGAAAATTAAGATTGTTCGAAAATAAAAAATAAAGATAAACTGCAGCATTATACAACAAGATGGGCTGTGGCACCTTGCAACTGATTCCTGTTTCGCGTATACAACATGAAGATTAACGTATCAGAGGCACCACTATTATAACATTATTTTATTCCCAAATAAAAAAAAAAAGTATCACTTCTTTGTTATGATATTGTTTGTTAAAAAGCAATACAAACAATGAAAAGAGAAAAAGCAGCAGGACCTGACAGCATACAGATAGAGATGATACAGGCACTAAAAAGATTTAAGCATTGAAGTGATTACAGACATATGCAACGACCTATACCCTACAGGATACATCCCCAAATGAACTAAAAGCATCAACTTTCATTGCATTGCCTAAAAGGAATGGTGCAGTTGAATGCAATGATTTTAGAACAATAAGCCTAATGAGCCATGTTACAAATATCTTGCTAAAAGTTTTATACAAGGAAGGATTCAGAATAAAATCAATACTGAATTAGATGAGCAGCAATTTCAATTTAGGAAAAATAGTTGGACAAAAGAAGCCATATTCTGCATGAGAACATTAATCGAAAGTACACAGAAGTAAACAAACCAATATATGCCTGCTTCATAGACTACACCAAAGCTTTTGATAGAGTACACCACAAACAACTTATAGAATGCATAAAAGAGATACATCTAGATAACATGGACACACGACTGATATGTAATTTGTACTGGGAGCAAACAGCAATAATACAATATAACAAAGAGAACTCTGCACCCATTGATACAAAAAGAGGAGTAAGACAGGGATGCATCCTATCACCAAGCTTGTTCAATCTATACACTGAGCAAATCTTTAAAAAACATCATAGAGATGGCAGGCCTACAAATTAATGGAAAGATAATCAATAACCTAAGATATGCTAATGATACTGTACTATTATCAGAAATCCTAAAGATCTACATTTACTTAATGAAATAAATATGACAAGCAAAAAATATGGACTAGATATGAATATTAAAAAGACTAAAACTATGATCATAAACAAAGAAAATTCTCAAAACCCACAAGTGGATATCAAAATGGAAGGAATAGACCTGGAGGCAGTTCAGAACTACAACTACCTTGGACATACTATAACCAGTGATGGGAAATGTAAAACTTAAATAAACAAAAGAATAGGAATGGCAAAAAGTAATTTTAATGTCATGAAAAATATACTAACATCAAACAAATAACACCAGGGCTAAAGCTAAGAATAGCAAAATGTTATATCTTCTCAACATTCCTGTATGGTGCAGATACAAGGACATTAGACAAGAAAACAGAACAGAGAATTGAAGCCTTTGAAATGTGGATATATAGAAGAATAGGTAGAATTGGATGGAAAGAAAAGAAAACAAATAAAGTCTTAAACAACTAAAAATGAAAAGAGTACTACTAAACACAATTCAAACAAGACAAATGCGATTTTTGGGTCATGTTAACAGACACAACAGCCTACACTAAATGTAGTCTCGGAGGAAAAATACGAGGTAGGAGAGGCAGAGGCAAGACTAACATGGACGAGTAACATCAAAAGATGGACAAATCAGCTTATGACAACCTGCACCATCAAAGCAAGAGACAGAGCAGAATGGCGCTCCATGGTAGCCAACATTCGTTGCGGAGATGGCACTCGATGATGATGAGTTTAACGAATCAATATCTGATTATCTCTCTTATAAAACACTATAACAAATCGGGTTTTTGTTGTCATCTGGAAATAATAATATAATAATAACAACAATAATAACAATAATAACAATAATAACAATAATAACAATAATAATAACAATAGCAACCATAATAACAAAAATAATACCAGTTATTTTCTGTTACTGAGTTGATGCCACGATGAATGTAAAATAGCCGCTGGCTGACCGTTATTGATTGGAAGAGCGTACCGTCAGTTCAAGGGACAAACAAACGCAGTGTTAGCTACTAATTTTGAACTTCACCCGTTCGGCTCTCATTTGTAGATTGTTACATGTCACGATTATAACAAAATTGTCAAATTAAATGACATTTTTATCAACGTTGAACGTTTGACGTCCGGCAGGAATTATCTGTATTATTTTAGGTATTTCGATATTAAGGTAAGCTTGTGATGGGTTGAGCGCATTTTGTTTGTTATAGATTCTTCTATTTCTTCTTCTACTTCTTCTTCTTCATCTCCCCCTCCTCATCCCACCCCCTCTTCTTCTTCGCCACTTCATCGCTAACTTATCCGTTGTCTTTCTACTTCTTCTTTTTGTTCTTCTTCTTTATCTTAAAATCATCCGGTGTCCTCCTCCTCCATCTTTTTCTTCTCCTCCTCCTCCTTCTTCCTCTGTTATTTATCACTAGTTCACCATCTTCGCGTTGCGGGAGTTGCCAGAGCAATGTTGAAATCAACACTGAATTGCTTTAAAAACTCCATCTCTGAAATTGTTCCTCATGGTTTACTCCCGAAGTCTATTCCGTGAACAGCTATAAACTGAGTTGATCTCGTAGATGGGTTGGTGTGGAGGTTATAACGCCCCCGACTCGCCGATGATTACTTCATAGTACATATGGAGCATTTTATAAAACTAATTACACCATGCAACTAATTAAACCCGCCTTCTGTAAACTAAAGCATATATATTTACTATAAATAACTCTATTACTCAAGTTTTAATTTAGTCTCTTCATGTCACTTTCCTTCATCATCAGCAGTTCCATGCCGGTTGGCGTAGGCGATCATCTCTCTCCACATCTCTCGGTCCGTCCTACATATCATAATTTCATTCTGTGATCTGTTATTATTCCATTTGGATAAGCTGCTCATTTGTAAAGCAGGAAATAAATTTATAAATTTGTAAAGCAGGAGAGAGGAGGCTAAATGCATTCCATATGCGATGTCTGCGCCGTATTCTTGGTATCACCTGGAAGGATAAAGTGACAAACGTGGTGGTCCTGACTTGCACAGGCCTACCGAATGTCTACACGCTGCTCAAACAATGTAGGTTACGCTGGCTTGGCCATGTACACCGTATGAAAGATGGCCGCGTACTAAAAGATATATCTACGGACAACTGGCATATGGTAAAAGAACTAGGGGGCGCCCAAAACTTCGATTTGTAGATGTGTGTAAACGCGACATGAAGACTCTGAACATAAACCCAGCAGCATGGGAAGACATAGCTGCAGACCGCAATCTCTGGAAACACACTCTGAAGGTTCACCTCAAAGAAGAAGCAGACAGATTCATAGAGAAAGAGAATACACGGCGAAAGAAAAGAAAGAAAAAATAACATTTATAGGGGAGCTGAAAAATCCATAATCAACTATGACTGACGGAGACTACTACTACTACTACTACTACTACTACTACTACTACTACTACTACTACTACTGCTGCTACTACTACTGCTGCTGCTGCTGTTACTACTGCTGCTAATACTGCTACTACTACTGCTACTACTACTACTACTGCTACTACTACTACTACTACTACTACTACTGCTGCTGCTGCTGCTACTACTGCTACTACTACTACTACTACTACTACTGCTACTGCTACTGCTACTGCTACTGCTGCTGCTGCTGCTACTGCTGCTGCTACTGCTACTACTACTACTACTGCCACTACTACTACTACTACTACTACTACTGCTGCTGCTGCTGCTACTACTGCTGCTACTACTACTGCTACTACTACTACTACTACTGCTACTGCTGCTGCTGCTGCTACTGCTGCTGCTACTGCTGCTACTGCTGCTGCTGCTGCTACTACTGCTACTACTACTACTACTACTAAGCTGCTCAATACATATTTTTTTCTTGGTTTTCCTCTGCTCTTCTTTCCAGTCATTCTGCCTTTATAGTATTCTCAATGCCTTATTTTCGTATCACATGTCCAATAAATGTAGATTATTTTCCCTTATGGTTTTGACGATACTGGTTTCTCAAGCTCTTTTTCAACATTCTGCATTAGCAATATTTGCTACCCATGGAATTTGTAAATTTTTGTCTGATGAAACCATATCTCAGTTGCCTCTAAATTTTCTTTGTGTTGTCTTACTTATCGTCCATCTATCACTTCAATTATAAAGTAGAAAATGTTTGATGTATCACTTTAGGCCACGTTTTTTTAACATTTCATTTTCCTTAAATATCTAATTTATGTTAAAGATTATCCGTACCAAAGTTATCAAAACGGAACAAGTTGTCAATCTGTTTCTTTACCGTTCTCTAAATCAATGGTTTCCAACCTGTGATACCTGTACAACCCCCCCCCCCCCCTTTTTTTTCTCAACCCTATACGTATGAGCCAAAACATTAAAAGTTATGTTTACAAAAATAAATACATATTGATAATAAGCTGAATTTAACTTTATTTCATACAGCTTTATCCATCAGCAGAAAATGATTGTTAAAAAGGGATTTTGCAATTGTATCTCGTAACAAGCTCAAGGGTTGCACAATTTTACTGTTTTATCAATATTTTTCAAACATACTACAGATGCTTAATTATTATTCAGATACGAATAAGAAAAAGTAAAGAGCCCCCGTCACGCCAAGTTGCGTATAGAGAATATGGTGTTATAGTGACCATCATTTTTATAGACCTTTGGCACATGATTTTTTGAGTAATGGAGTCGGCATTACGCCCGTGTCGCTTTACTTTCCCGGAAAAATCCGGAACTCATTTAAAGCTGGGTGAACCCGGAAGCCGTTGATTAGGAGCGAACCCACCCTCTTCTCCTTTGTAGTCCAGTTCACTAGCCACTGAGCTATCGCTGTTCCCTTAACATACGAGTATTGCAAATATAATGTGCGCTCACTGTAACTAATGTACAGCACTTTGAATTATAGGTCTCATGTAATGCATTTTCTTACATTTAATGAGTATTTTAAATTCTGAATTTCAGGTTTATATACGCTGCCTTTTGTCTACAGCCACAACATAAACATTTAAAATAACAGCAACTATATTAATTGTAAATATTTTGTTCATATGAATGTTTGCACCTTGGGAGACTGTCCATCAAAGGATCCAAAAGTGAACAAATGTTGAATGTCACTGCCATAAATCATGCATGTTCTAAACCGATCAAATCTTAGATACCACTGCTATAAATAATGTATTTTCAGATTTGAACAAGTGGTGAATGTCAGTTTAAAAATGTGGATTAGATATGAGTATCAAAAAGACTAAAACTATGATCATAAACAAAGAGAATACTCGAAACCTACAAATGGATATCAAAGTTGAAGGAACAGATCTGGAGACAGTTCAGAGCTACAACTACCCTGGACATACTATAACCAGTGATGGAAAATGTACAACTGAAATGAACAAAAGAATAGGAATGGCAAAAAGTAATTTAAATGTCATGAAAAATATTCTAAGATCAAAACAAATATCATATGGGCTAAACTAAGAACAGCAAAATGTTATATCTCCTCAACATTCCTTGAATGGTGCAGAAATATGGACATTAGACAAGAAAACAGAACATAGAATTGAAGCCTTTGAAATTTGGATTTAAAGAAAAACATGAGTAATTGGATAGAAAGAAAATAAAACAAACGATGAAGTCTTAAAACATCAAATAATGAAAAGAGAACTACCAAACACAATTCAAACAGGACAAATACAATTTTTAGGGCATGTAAAAAGTCTCAGCGCCTACTAAAAGTAATATTGGAAGGGAAAATACAAGGTAAAAGAGGCAGAGGCAGAACAAGACTAACATGGATGATTAACATCAAAAGATGAACAAGTCAGTCCATGACAACCTACATTATCAAAGGGACAGTGACTGTAAGGAAACATTTATCTATTTGGTTATTTGGTTATGGAAGGCCCCGGTATCGCTGCAAACGAATTAATATCCATAATTGCGAAACCGCCCGTGCCTGCGGAATCATCCGAATTAATATCTCATCTCCCAAACAAAGGTAACTGTAGTCCCCATCGTAGCAGTCTCAGCACACGCCAAAAGACATAAGGCGAAACCGCACAGAAAGTGAACACAGCCAACTGTTCCCTGTCATACGATATCATCATTCATCGTAAACAATTGGAATATCGAAACATGATTAAAACGGATGAGACACACAGCTCACAATGTGCACAGAGCACTTAACTCAGTATCTCCTGCAACAAGCCGGACTTTTAATACGAAGAAACTGCAACAAGGAACACTTTTCATGCATAGCCTTCAATGGTTCCCGCCGCCTATCCACCATATAACGAAAGATCACGTCCTCTTGAAAATGATGATCGTCGTATTTTTAAAAAAATGTATAGCGCTTGATGATGTTAGGCCATCGTTGTTGACTCTAAGTCCGAACATATAGACACCAGTTTGTCTTCAGATTATCCCCGTCGCACATCAAACAACAGAACGTAAGATTAACGTACGGCAGTTCTAGGGATGTGCGATGAGCCATTTCGATGACGTAGCACACAAAAATGTCGTACACACAACAATCTCGCTCCCTTTAGATTCATGATTACTCTAGTGATAGCAGCCTACGACGAACAAAACACGGTACAATTTCCCTAAAGAGATAAAACTGCGGCTCACGAAGTAGTTTACATTAATGAGTAACATGGAAATAACTTGCGTCAAGGAATTCCAACAACTATCATGAACAGCACCAATGTGACGTAAAGCGCAGATTAAGTCTAGACGGTGGAAGGTCGTATTCGCAAAACTTGATTTGTCAAGAAGGGACTGTTGCCGGCGTACGACTTCGCTTTAGCGGCGCAGATGTAATAAGTAGATCATCATTATTATTTTAACGCTGAAAAGTGCAATGGAGAACCGAAATTAATCAGACCCCGAATGCACTTTCTGCAGCGATCGAGATAACGTGACCTAGATCCACCATCTTTACAACGGAAATCCATTTATTTATCTATTTATGTTTATAGATAACAATCTGGCAATTTTTAACGCATTTACATAATGCAACGAATTTGCTACAATGTTTAGTTGGTTTACAATGTTTAGTTACAAAGTCAGTCAGTCAGGTTGATAGTTATATTTAGTTAGTTAATGTCAACAGAAACTATTTATGTTACTATTTCCATAAAAGTATATCTAATTCACATAAATATTGCATACAAAATGTGTATTGTTTTTACACAGTTTTTAAAATTATATATTTTCAGGTGTCAGTGAAATATCCAAGCTTTCAAATGTTGACAAAAAAAAAAAAAAGATCTCACATCTGTACATGCAGTCCTTGTTCGTTTGTTTTAGAGGTGGCCCGATGGGGTTTAGGATCTCTTTTAGTAATTTTAGTGACTAGAGATTTAGTTCTGAACTATGAGTTTAATAAAAAGTTCAATTCTTGAATTAATTGTTTCGCTAACACTTTGAGTTATTTACAACATAAAAGTACAAATAAGAAGAAAAGTGAATACGTTGTGTATGTGATGTCTCAGACAAAAACATATAGGTGAACATATGGATAGTGTGGGCGAATATACAAGAACGACACCAAAAAAAAACAATCGAATAGAGAAACATCTATTCATTACTAGTAATTACAACGGGTAACTTCATAGCCAAATCAGGATAAAGTTAAAACAGAACGTTTCATTTCACTTTATATCCTCATCACGACAAATATGTTTTTACAATTGATGATTAAAAACAGAAATATGTTTTTTTGATGAGCACGAATTAAAGACATAACAATGGCAACTAACGAATCAAACGTTTGTAGCAACGAACTAGATTTAGGCTTTAGCTTGTTGTACATAACAGTTCCTTTAAACCTGGCTATTGTGTGTAAGAGCACTCTTGTGATTGTAACCGTGCTCAGAGCGTCATCACTTCACAACAACACCAACTATTTGGTGACTTCTATGTCCGTGTCAGATCTTTTTCTAGGAATGATCTACCTCCTATTTGGGCTCTCTGAAAGTAATATTTTTAATTTTAGTTTCCAAGAAAAATGATTATAGTGAAAGTTATTTCCGGAGAATGGCACAACTCCATTGTTAATATTTTTACACACATTGTCATCATTGCCATTGACCAGTACCTTCTCATCGCTCACCCATTTTACTACATGAAGCACGTGACCAAGAAATGTACCTTCGTTGCTATTTTCTGCGCCTGGGTTTTGGGGGTCATATTTCTACTGTTACCACTGCTGCTACTCAGGGGCGACAAGTACTACAAAAGATGCATCATTATGCACCAACCAGCAGAGATATACATTTTTGGAACTATTATATACGTGGCATATACTTTCACAGTTCTGGTGTGTTACTTCAGAATTGCCATATTGGCCTTCAATCATAAACGAGCAGCCAATGTGAGAAGGCTTCAATATTCAGATAATAATGGTGACATTTTATTCTCAAATAATCTGACGGCAGCACTAAAAAGTGTTAAATTTTTTGCACTCAAGTTTGGTGTCTTCTTAACCTGCACCCTGCCGCCTGTAATACTTGGCGAAATCAATTTAGTCTACAGCGTATCAAAATATGTGTTTATTCCACTTACATTTTTAATTCCAGTGAATTCTCTTTTGAGTTTTATCATTTACTTCAACACAAATAAGATTTTTTCCCAGGAGGTGAGAAAGACAATTTCTGATGTGAAAGCGCGTATTTGTAAACAAAATCTGGAGACAGATTAATTGACACCTAGGCCTTAGTGGGAGCAAATCTTGTGGATGTAAAGATATAACGTACATTACCTCCTCTAGTATTGATATGTTAGCTCACCTTTATGAATGTTGACTGAAATTAAGGTGTTTGAGACATGCAAACATTGCTAAAGAGAGTGTTTATTTCATTGTTAATGTTTGCATACATCTCTGGCAATGTATGCCATGAAATGTCAGCAGCAACATTTGATAACGCTAACCGTACATCGTCAACAATGATGACATCATCGTCTGACTTGTGTTTTGTATCTTTCTGTGAATCTAAAGTCTGGAACATAATCGCCTACCACAGAAGATGGACACTTATGGTCAGTCATGGGCATAGACACGTCGGCTGTTTACTCGCTTCTGGGAATGTTTTCTTTCGTTTTCGCAGCGAATCAGTTTTTTTAATGCACATGAGTACCACTATTTAGGTTTATAAATTCAATGTTTAGTGACGTACGGGCAATATTCCTTTAGTGCCAAACATTCATCATGCAATCCATATTGTATCAGCTTGTTGGGGCTCTGTAAAGCTAGACCTGGCGTGGACTCTGTAAAGCTGGACCGTCCAACTTATCTCCCCCAATATCTGGTACGAGTCTTCTGAGGCTGGGTGAACCCCGAAGCTTTGTAGGACGAAAAAAATAGCTCTAGTAGAAACTGGACTCGTACCAACTTGTTGAACAGGTGAGCACACTTGTCACTTCGCAACCTCAGCTTCATTAATTATGTTATTGTTCTGCATTGGATGGTTTTGTTTCCAAAGGTTTCCAATGAGCTGATATTAAACATTTTAGAGACAATTTACGAGAATTTGTTTAATGTCCCCTTCTTTGCCCATGGTCCGGTTGTTTGTCCTTGCCCTCTATCTACATCAAATATACATGTAGCAGGGATTCATTCGACTGACATTCAGGCAACATGTCTGGTACACATCGAATAGGCATTGAGTTCAACATCTGGTGGGTCGTTCTGCAACCATACACCGAACAATATAGAGAGATACCTTTTGTGGAAATGGCTCAATTCTTCACTTTTGTCAGCTATCTATTGACCAGGTCTGGTTTGTATTCACTTTAGACTTGCAGTTTTGTGACAAGTGCGATTCCGTGTAAAATCTCACCAGCTGTGACGTCTTCGTTCGAGTGTTGCACTGACGTATAAGATGCCGCTTTTGACGTCAGAACCAATTGTGCAGGAGATATTTATTAAAATATGTTAAACTTCCTTCTTGTTAAATTGTTGTTTATTGAATCACCATTGCTGTACCCTACACTCTGTCCATCAGCACTCTAGCATGATGTCAAATGAAGATATCATTACACCGCAATAATCCTGCAGTCTTATCGATACATCATTCGGTAATTTTAGAAAGTTGTTTAAATATAATCAGAAAAAATAAAAATATTTAGCAGTTTTTGACTCTTCGCTGGTATTACTCTTTTCGATTTCAAAACGACAAAAGTTCATTGACGCACCCAACTCTAACACTGATGAACATTCCGTTCTTTTTGATGCCATTGATGGTGATGTTGCAATAGCATTCTTGATTTTCCGGGTTTTGCTGGAGAAGTTACTGCTAGTTCATTACACAGATGTCGCAATTGTAGGTCTTCTACTTGAACAGGTCCAATCAGCGAAGAGGACTGGTCACAGATAGATAAAGCTGTGGGCTGACGTGAGATGATTTAAATTATCGTTTACGTTTTCCTATTGTCTGTTACATAATAATTATTTTTAGTTAATCCTCATATCTGATTTCAGTAATGTTTGAATGTCATTAGCTGCGCCACATTTCCTATGACATAATGTGCCATGGTCTTATATTAAAAAAAAATATGTTCACTAACACCATATTCTCCAACAGACTAGAAGGATGTGGAGGGGAATCTTTACTTAACTTATAAACGTCTTATGTTAATTAGAATTCTATTAGGAGGAGAAGATTTTTATGAGAGAGATTTTGAGATTTTATGAGCCCAGTGTTCTTTAAGAGCTGGAGTATACAAATTCCATAAGATAAATAATTTTTGTCTTAAGTTATATTATCGTGTCTGAGATTTAGTGTTTACCAAAGAACTTGTGTTGATTTTCTTACAGAACCTGGATAAAGTCATACCACCGGCAGTTGCTTTTGGCGCAATCAAATTAACCACTAACGGCAAATAGCTTGATAAATTGTTAGATTGTCACAATTAGTATTTGTGTGCAATGAGTGACATTTATACGCAAGAAAGTACCCAGAGGAGTTTGTGAAATGTAACAAGAGAGTTGTGTATATAAACCTTTGAACGTAATCAAGACTGCGCCTTAAAATACTCACATTACATGTTCTGGACATTTCAAGTTGCAATCTCTATGTTGTGTTATTTGTCAACGTTGTGTTAGTAACTGTCACAACTTGAGCAATGTTATATTATCACCAAGTGAATGCGTTTAACCTGTGTGCATTAAACGACCTTCTGACCCTGGTCTGAAAGCTGCGAGTGATTCATAGATGACCGGCTGTTTTAATTAACCGCATTTGAAGAAGAGCCAGTTACACCTTCCCATTTTTATATAGGAAGAGACCTAGGAGTTTAGTCGAGCGTGTAAGAAAAGAAGACGATAGACAATCCGGGACCCAAAAATGCTGCTTTGGCGTCACAATACTTGGTCCGAAAGACGGAGATGTTACAACGTGGCGTTTTATTCATGGGATCAGTATCACTGCAATAAGGAATTCACCATATCTGATCCACTAATTTCACAGCTCCCGCCAAACGCTGTGGTCATTTATGTTGACATGGTCGACTACCGTGCAGCCCTGATCTCGAGGTATAGGTGACGATTTCCAACGACTTCCATCTAATAGAGAGTGCTTAGTCACTTGATTTCTCCAGTTTCTTCGAAAACATACATTTAAAACAAACAAAACAAGTGAAACCGTTTAAGCGACTGCGCTAGTCTCTGCAAATAATGGACAACGTGCAGCCATTTTGATTTTGCATTGTCTGTTGGCGGCCGTTAGCAAGGTCGAACTCAAGTGAAGCCAAGTCGGCTGCGTGGGCGACAATTACAAATGACATCACCGAATAGAGAGTACCCACAGTCACTTTCAACTCCAACTCAAATAAATCGAAACAAAACACACAGAAACCAGTCAAAACAAAAACACACAGAAACCAGTCAAAACAAAAACACACAGAAACCAGTCGAAACAAAAACACATAGAAACCACTCAAAACAAAAACACACAGAAACCAGTCAAAACAAAAACACACAGAAGCCAGTCAAAACAAAAACACACAGAAACCAGTCAAAACAAAAACACACAGAAACCAGTCAAAACAAAAACACACAGAAACCAGTCAAAACAAAAACACACAGAAACCAGTCAAAACAAAAACTGTTTTAGTGTCGGCACTCTCTAAAGGGGCCTACGGCAATGACCGCCATCTTTTCCGTGCTGTAAACCATCAACAAATCATCTCCGTCTTGTCACGTGTTGAGGAAAAATAAAGAAGGATAATAGCTAGACAAGCGAACAATAAGTAGCTTAATTTAAAAAAAAATAAGAAGAAATGAGCATTATGGGAAAATCCAAACGCTTACGTTATTCAATTGATTAAATTTTTTTTGTTTTCATAAAGATGAATTTGTTATATCCTGATATATGACTATGACTTGGGAGCCGGGGAACCGCGATAGTTCAGTGGTTAGTGAACTAGACTACAAAGTACAAGGGGTAGGGTTCGATCCCAACCGACGGCTTCCGGGTTCACCCAGCCTTAAATGGGTACCGGATTTTTTCTGGGAAAGTAAAGCAACACAGGCGTAATACCGACCACATTACCCCAAAAATCATGTGCAGAAGGTCTGTAAAATATAGGGTCACTAACACCATATTTCCCTATACGCCACTTGGCGTGACGGGGCTACTTTACTTTTACTTTTTTTTTTACTTGGGAGCCGCGACAGCTCAGTGGTTCATGAACAGAACTATAAAATACAAGATGTCGGGTACAATTCTGATCGACGGCTTCCGGGTTCACCCAGCCTTAATTGGGTACCGAAGTTTTTA
This sequence comes from Megaustenia siamemsis, assembly GCA_032433765.1. Taxonomy (NCBI): domain Eukaryota; kingdom Metazoa; phylum Mollusca; class Gastropoda; order Stylommatophora; family Ariophantidae; genus Megaustenia; species Megaustenia siamemsis. The sequence goes on from JAVIAB010000008.1 coordinate 66,018,558, forward strand.
TCCGTGAGAGTAATGCGACACAGGCGTAATACCGACCACATTATCCAAAAATCATGTGCCGAAGGTATATACAAATGATGGTCACTAACACCATATTCCCTATACGCCACTTGGCGTGACGGGGCTCTTCACTTTAATACCATACTTCAAAAGTTTGTGTGTGCGTTTTTACAAGCAATGGATGATCATAGAGAAAAGAGATCGGGATGATAATACAATTTTTTATTTTACATATAATAATATACATGGAAAAATATAGCAACTGAATGAGCAAACAATTATTAAAGCAATATTTAGGTGATACATGTGTTTAGAAGTTTATGATCTGAACGCTTCTGTTTTTTATCTTGGCGAAAATATTGCATATTGTTTCGTGAACACTACTACATTTTCATTATCATTAGTGATCAAGGCATATCTAATTCACAAAAACATCGCATACAAATAATGCATTGTTTTTACAGTTTTAAAATGATATATTTTCAGGTGTCAATGAAATATTCAAGCTCTCAAATGTTGACAAAAAAAAGATCTCACATCTGTACATGCAGTCCTTGTTGGTTTGTTTTAAAGGTGACATGCTGAGGTTTAGGATGTCTGAGCTATGAGTCCAATAAAAAGTTGAACTATGGAATTAATTGTTTCGCTAACACTTTGAATTGTTTACAGCATAAAAGTACAAATAAGAAGAAAAGTGAATATGTTGTGTATGTGATGTCTCGGACAAAAACATATAGGTAAACATATGAATAGTGTGGGCAAATATACAAGAACGACACCAAAAAACATTCGAATAGAGAAACATCTATTCATTACAAGCAATTACTAGGGGTATTTTCTTAGCCAAATCAGAATAAAAAGTTCACACAGAACGTTTCATTTCACTTTATATCCTCATCACGAAAAATATGTTTTTTACAATTCCTGATTAAAAATATAAACATATTTTTTGGTGAGCACGAATTAAAGACATAATGGCAACTAACGAATCAAACGTTTGTAGCAACGAACTAGATTTAGGCTTTAGCCTGTTGTACATAACAGTTCCTTTAAACCTGGCTATTGTGTGTAAGAGCACTCTTGTGATTGTAACCGTGCTCAGATCGTCATCACTTCACAACAACACCAACTATTTGGTGACTTCTATGTCCGTGTCAGATCTTTTTCTAGGAATGATCTACCTCCTATTTGGGCTCTCTGAAAGTAATATTTTTAATTTTAGTTTCCAAGAAAAATGATTATAGTGAAAGTTATTTCCGGAGAATGGCACAACTCCCATTTTAATATTTTTACACACATTGTCATCATTGCCATTGACCAGTACTTTCTCATCGCTCACCCATTTTACTACATGAAGCACGTGACCAAGAAATGTACCTTCGTTGCTATTTTCTGCGCCTGGGTTTTGGGGGTCATATTTCTATTTTTACCACTCCTGGTACTCAGGGGCGACAAATACTACAGAAGATGCATCATTACGCACCAGCCAGCAGAGATATTCATTTTTGGAACTATTATATACGTGGCATATACTTTCACAGTTCTGGTGTGTTACTTCAGAATTGCCATATTGGCCTTCAATCATAAACGAGCAGCCAATGTGAGAAGGCTTCAATATTCAGATAATAATGGTGACATTTTATTCTCAAATAATCTGACGGCAGCACTAAAAAGTGTTAAATTTTTTGCACTCAAGTTTGGTGTATTCTTAACCTGCACCCTGCCGCCTGTAATACTTGGCGGAATAAATATGGTCTACAGCGTATCAAAATATGTGTTTATTCCAATTACATTTTTAATTTCTGTGAATTCTCTTTTGAGTTTTATCATTTATTTCAACACAAATAAGAGCTTTTCCCAGGAGGCGAGAAAGACGATTTCTGATGTGAAAGCGCGTATCTGTAAACGAAATCTGGAGACAGATTAATTGACACCTAGGCCTTAGTGGGAGCAAATCTTGTGGATGTAAAGATATAACGTATATTACCTCCTCTAGTATTGATATGTTAGCTCACCTTTATGAATGTTGACTGAAATTAAGGTGTTTGAGACATGCAAACATTGCTAAAGAGAGTGTTTATTGTTTGCATACATCTCTGGCAATGTATGCCATGAAATGTCAACAGCAACATTTGATAACGTTAACCGTACATCGTCAACAATGATGACATCATCGTCTAACCTGTATTTTGTATCTTTCTGTGACACTAACGCTGATATATAATCATCTACAACAGAAAAAGGACACTTTTGGACAGTAATGGGCTCAGAGATTTTGACTTTTTGCTCTCTCTGGGAATGTTTTTCTTTCGTTCCGCAGCGTGTCAGCTTTTCTAAAGTACGTGAGTGCCACTATTTTGGTTCATAAAGTCAATGTTTAGTGAAGAACGAGAAATATCGTTAGTGCCAGTATTTTTCATGACAATCACTATTTTTTAAGAGTGGCATGCTCAGAATCATGGCAGACCGTTGTACTTTCATAGAAAAGAAATCTGGCACACATTTTTTACCGGCAGGGTAAACCCCAAAGAAGTGTCTGACGGGGGAAATGAAAAAATCCCACTAGTGAAAACTGAACCACTAGGATAGCAGGTGAATACAGTAGTCACTTCGCTACCTCAGTTTCATTAATTGTGTTACTGTTCCACTTTTACTGAATCTTTTGAAAGGTTCTAATGAGCTGATGTCGGTACTGGATTTTTTAGGGACTATTCATGAGAATCGTTGAAGTCTTATTTTCTGCTCATGGACCGGATGTTCATTCTTACTCACGTTACACCAGATGTTGTGACGACATTCAGGCAACGCGAAGTGTAAACATCGACACCTACCTACGTGTATGGATGTTTGAAATTGGATCAACCATGATGATTCAATATCTGGAACGTTATCATGGGATGGACACCCATTACCATGGGCAATCTGGGAAGACAGCTTATGTTAATATGGCATACATCTCAAACTTGTTCATGTCTCATTTACTTGGAAACAAAAGTAATGAATCATACAGCACGTTAGGCTTGTCATTTTGTAGCAAGAGCGATTCCCTGTCCACTCTCACAAACCGTGACGTCTTCGTCTCAGTGCAGCACTGACGTATAAGACAACGCCCCTGACGTGAGAATCAATTTAGGAAATATGATTTATTAAAATATGTTAAACTTCTTGTTATTTGTTTATAACATCATCATCATGAACCATACCGGTTGGTGTAGGCGTTCATGCACTTCCACAATTCTCTATCCTCAGTACTTCGTATCAATTCTCTTGCTGACTGTTTTCCATGTCATGACACCAAGCTATCTAGTATTTTCTCTCTTTCCATGTATTTTGCCAGTTGTAACCAAGTATTAGAACTTTTCTATTCTCATGTGATTCCCGAAAAATGTTGATTGTATCTTTGTGATGTTTATTATGGGCTCTCTCTTTTTTTTTTTTTTTTAGCTAGTTCATGCCAGAGATGCCGCAGTTCTGGATCTTCAACATCACCGGAAACAACCAGTATGAAGACAAGTCACAGTTAAATAGAGCTATGGGCTAACAACCAGTATGAAGACAAGTCACAGTTAGATAGAGCTATGGGCTAACAACCAGTATGAAGACAAGTCATAGATAGAGCTATGGGCTGACAACCAGTATGAAGACACGTCATAGATAGAGCTATGGGCTGACAACCAGTATGAAGACAAGTCACAGTTAGATAGAGTCTGACAACCAGTATCAAGACAAGTCACAGTTATTTAGAGCTATGGGCTGACAACCAGTATGAAGACAAGTCATAGATAGAGCTATGGGCTGACAACCAGTATGAAGACAAGTCACAGTTAGATAGAGCTATGGGCTGACAACCAGTATGAAGACAAGTCATAGATAGAGCTATGGGCTGACAACCAGTATGAAGACAAGTCATAGATAGAGCTATGGGCTGACAACCAGTATGAAGACAAGTCATAGATAGAGCTATGGGCTGACAACCAGTATGAAGACAAGTCATAGATAGAGCTATGGGCTGACAACCAGTATGAAGACAAGTCATAGATAGAGCTATGGGCTGACAACCAGTATGAAGACAAGTCATAGATAGAGCTATGGGCTGACAACCAGTATGAAGACAAGTCATAGATAGAGATATGGGCTGACAACCAGTATGAAGACAAGTCACAGTTAGATAGAGCTATGGGCTGACAACCAGTATGAAGACAAGTCATAGATAGAGCTATGGGCTGACAACCAGTATGAAGACAAGTCACAGTTAGATAGAGCTATGGGCTGACAACCAGTATGAAGACAAGTCACAGTTAGATAGAGCTATGGGCTGACAACCAGTATGAAGACAAGTCACAGTTAGATAGAGCTATGGGCTGACAACCAGTATGAAGACAAGTCACAGTTAGATAGAGCTATGGGCTGACAACCAGTATGAAGACAAGTCACAGTTAGATAGAGCTATGGGCTGACAACCAGTATGAAGACAAGTCACAGTTAGATAGAGCTATGGGCTGACAACCAGTATGAAGACAAGTCACAGTTAGATAGAGCTATAGGCTGACAACCAGTATGAAGACAAGTCACAGTTAGATAGAGCTATGGGCTGACAACCAGTATGAAGACAAGTCACAGTTAGATAGAGCTATGGCTGACAACCAATATGAAGACAAGTCACAGTTAGATAGAGCTATGGGCTGACACGAAATGCTTTAAATTGTCTAACATATTTTCATATCGTCTGCCACATTATATTCATTTTTATAAATTACGTCTCATATCGGATGTTAATAGTTTAACTTTGTTAGTTACGTCTTATCATCATCATTATGTACCATGCCGGTTGGCGTAGGCGATCATGCCCTTCTACAATCTTATATCTACCATGTACCGTATCAGCTGTGTTGTTGACTGTTTTCCATGCCATGACACCAAGCTATCCAGTATTTTCTCTCTTTGTCGTCCGCGATCTCTATTTCCTTTTATTTTGCTAGTTGTAACCAAGTACTCCAACTTTCCTTTTTTTTATGATGTGCCCAAACAAATGTTGATTGTTTCTTTCTGATGTTTTTTTAGGAGTTCCCTTTTTGTGTTGGCCTACGTTTCATACCTGATGTTAATAGTTTCACTTTGTTAAGTTACGTCTCATACCTGATGTTAATAATTTCACTTTGTTAAGTTACGTCTCATACCTGATGTTAATAGTTTCACTTTGTTAAGTTACGTCTCATACCTGAAGTTAATAGTTTCACTTTGTTAAGTTACGTCTCATACCTGATGTTAATAGTTTCACTTTGTTAAGTTACGTCTCATACCTGATGTTAATAGTTTCACATTTTTAGTTCAGCCTCATATCTGATGTTAATAGCTTCATTTCTAGTTACTGTTCATACCTGATATTAATAGTTTCATATTATTAGTTACACTTCATAGTGCCTCGTATTTATTCGACGTTAATACATTCATTTTTTTAAAATTGCGTCTCATTTCTGATGTTAATAGAATTTAACTTTTATTTAGTTACGCTTCAAGTCTGATGTTAATAGAATTTAACTTTTATTTAGTTACGCTTCAAGTCTGATGTTAATAGAATTTAACTTTTATTTAGTTACGCTTCAAGTCTGATGTTAATAGAATTTAACTTTTATTTAGTTACGCTTCATGTCTAATGGTAAAAAAAATAGTTCAATTATTGTAACAACAAAACATGTTTTAGATTAAATGTTTGCTGTACATTTTAATTGAAAACTGAAGTTAGGAAACCTTCTTGTTTATATATTTGCTAACGAATGTTTCCATTGCTAAGTTTGCTTGTTATATGAATAGTCGTTCATAGAAACGTCTGTTTATTATATAGAGTATTTTTAATGTCCCATTTTTTTTTAATGTCCCATTTTTTTATGTATGTGTCCTAGAGGTGAGTTTGTTAATTTGAGATTTCTGAAATGATTGTTTATAACGTCCGATTATTGTAAATGTACAGCACTTCCTTCCTTCGTTCCTTCCTTCGTTCTTTCCTCCGTTCCTTCCTTCGTTCCTTCCTTCCTTCCTTCGTTCCTTCTTTCGTTCGTTCGTTCGTTCGTTCGTTCGTTCGTTCGTTCGTTCGTTCGTTCGTTCGTTCGTTCGTTCGTTCGTTCGTTCGTTCCTTCCTTCCTTCCTTCCTTCCTTCCTTCCTTCCTTCCTTCCTTCCTTCCTTCCTTCCTTCCTTCCTTCCTTCCTTCCTTCCTTCCTTCCTTCCTTCCTTCTTTCCTTTCACCCCTCCCCTTCCTTCCCTCCCTCCCTCTCTTCTTTCCTTTCGTCCCTCCCTCCCATCTTTCCTTCCTTCCTTCCTTCCTCCCTCCCTTTTTCTCTCCCTTCCTTGCTTCCTTCCCAAAAGTTCTATATCAATACTTATGGCCACAGACAGTTATCACCACATCTCCAGATATTGGTTAGGAAGGAACAGCATAAAACGTTTGATATGTTGCACACTGAGGGTATTGACATAATCCGCCTTTGATTTTGATGAAGATAGAACCGCATTAAAACGTTTGAAATGTTTGGTATTGACATAACACCCCTTCGATGATGGTTAGGACAGAGATATATGAGAAAGCTTTCGCTGGTCCAACCACGAGATACAATTATTACAGAGATAGAATTAAGCTGAATGGACACGATTGCTAAGTAGGACTGGACTCACTATTTAAGAGAGCTGTCATAAGATTTATTGACTTTGGGGTTCATTAGGAGAGATATTAGGAGAGATGATTTTTCAGAGGATAGAATTTTTGAGGATATATATATATTTTTTATTTTAACTTTTAGAAAGATCGGCGCTTATTAGTGCAATCAGGGCTAGAAGTTTACAGATTTCCTAGGAGAATGAGTTGCTAGTTACAGGTGGCTATGTTTGAAAGTTATATTTGTGTGTATGTGATTTTGTGTCAGTCAGAAACGTTGTGCTAATTTTCTTACAAAACAAGGAGAGTGTCATACCACCGGCAGTTGCCTGAAGACACAATAAAAAAATTACGATATAGGGTTGATATATTCAGACAGCCATACCATATATTTCTGTGTAATAAAGGACTTTAGATGCAAGCAAGAATATTTCAAGACGAGTTTGTGAAATAAAACTAGACAGATGTGCAAATAAGCTCTAATCGTAATCAAAACTGTCTTTGAGCCATCATATGAAGTGTTGAGCACAAGTTTTATTCGGAGCATTCAGAGTTGCAATTTTTATGTTGCATTAAATACTCACGTTGTGTTTAACGGCATCACGTCTTTGTGGTTTCATCTTAGTTAAGGTGATCGTTTATAGCTTTCATTCTTGATGATATGTTTTTGCTCTCCAAATCACATATTTTGTTAGAACTTTTTGATTTATAACCATGTTCACAGCTTTCAAAATATTTTAATTTCAAACTGTTTTTACCCCTGAATTTTCTGTTTTTGCTTTTAGTTTTACATTAATAATTCTACGACATCCATGTTTTCCAACTCTCTCAGCACTGGGAACAATGTCAATCGAATTCATATAGAAATATATCGTGTTAACCTACTCATTTATACCAGTGAAGAAAAAGAAGGTATAGATATGGGACGGCTTTTGTAGCGAATGTTTAGTCACTGTGGTTGACGTTGGACAGGAATATAGAGTACTGGCATGTGTTAACTGTGTGCGTGTGCTATTATTTTGTTTGGATTTCCACAGACGCTACGTATTTTCCATGGACGTACTATCTAAAGCCGTTTTCAAGATCAACAAATTTAATGTAAATCTCTGTATGCCATTCTGAACACTCCTCTGTCTCGCTTTTTTAGGGTGAATATATGATCTATGTTGAATGTTCCTTCTGATGCCTTTTTGCTCCTCCCTTAGATCGGTACCTGCTACTTTGGAGAATCTTTGAATGTATCTACCGAGTGTTTTACTGTACATTGATATAATTTTGTCCTGTTAGTGCGCGGTTTATGAGATTTTCTCAAGTTTATTAAAGGAAATATTTATTTGGTCCATTCCCAGTAGTATTTCTGTTTGCCAAATTTGTGTAAACAAGAATCTACAACTTCAGCAGCGAAATTCCGTATCTGCTTCAAATGGCCCTGGGTTTAGCTTGTCTTGTTTGTGAGCTTTTCTGTTAGTACTGTCCTTGCGGCGTTTATGATTTTTCTCTTTCTGCAGAGAGCCTGTATCAAGGTTCTATTCAGTTTCGTGAACATTTAACAACATATGCTGCCATTTCTTTGTAAGAGGTTGTTTTTTATTGTGGCAAAATATATTTGGTCGCCGACACAAGAAATGAATAAATGTACCTACTAGCAAACGTGGGAGCCGCGATAGCCCAGTGATTAGTGAACTGGACTACAAAGGACAAGGGGTAGGTTCGTTCGATCCCACCCGACGGCTTCCGGGTTCACCCAGCCTTAAATGGGTACCGGATTTTTTTCTGGGAAAGTAAAGCAGCACGGGCGTAATACCGACCACATTACCCCAAAAATCATGTGCTGAAGGTCTGTAAAATATAGGGTCACTAACACCATATTTCCCTTTACGCCACTTGGCGTGACAGGGGTACTTTACTTTTTTTTTTTACTAGCAAACGTAGAAGCATGCAACATACACATCACATTTACACTGTAATATTCATATATGCCATTTAAGCAAATTTATCATTTTTACAATATAATAAGAAAAAAACACACACAATAATATGAAGGAATAAAATTAATTGAAAGTGTTTTTAAGAGTTTTGGTTTCTTTAGACGTGATGATGGAAGACTTGCAAATAAAATCAAAAAATGTATGAGGCAATAGAAGCCAAGGAAACCAGAGTGAGAGGAGGGAAATGGAAAAACTGGTTAGAAATATAAACCCACGTCAATCAATGAAAATCAAAGAAGAGATCAATCTGAAAGGAACTAGTCACCAAGACATAAACTTATGTCAAATGTAGGATCTAGTCAAAGACTAAAACTTATGTCAAATGTAGGATCTAGTCACCAAGACTAAAAATCATATTAAATGTAGGATCTAGTCACCAAGACTAAAACTCATGTCAAATGTAGGATCTAGTCACCAAGACTAAAACTCATGTCAAATGTAGGATCTAGTCACCAAGACTAAAACTCATGTCAAATGTTGGATCTAGTCCCCAAGACTAAAACTCATGTCAAATGTAGGATCTAGTCACCAAGACTAAAACTCATGTCAAATGTAGGAACTAGTCCCCAAGACTAAAACTCATGTCAAATGTTGGATCTAGTCCCCAAGACTAAAACTCATGTCAAATGTAAGATCTAGTCACCAAGACTAAAACTCATGTCAAATGTTGGATCTAGTCCCCAAGACTAAAACTCATGTCAAATGTAGGAACTAGTCCCCAAGACTAAAACTCATGTCAAATGTAGGATCTAGTCACCAAGACTAAAACTCATGTCAAATGTAGGAACTAGTCACCAAAACTAAAATTCATGTCAAATGTTGGAACTAGTCACCAAAACTAAAATTCATGTCAAATGTAGGATCTAGTCACCAAGACTAAAAATCATGTCAAATGTTGGAACTAGTCACCAAAACTAAAACTCATGTCAAATGGAGGATCTAGTCACTAAGACTAAAACTCATGTCAAATGTTGGAACTAGTCACCAAAACTAAAACTCATGTCAAATGTAGGATCTAGTCACCAAGACTAAAAATCATGTCAAATGTTGGAACTAGTCACCAAAACTAAAACTCATGTCAAATGTAGGATCTAGTCACCAAGACTAAAACTCATGTCAAATGTAGGAATTAGTCACTAAGACTAAAAATCACATCAAATGTAGGAACTAGTCACATAAGACTAAAACTCCCGTCAAATGTTGGAACTAGTCACTAAGACTAAAACTCATGTCAAATGTAGGAATTAGTCACTAAGACTAAAAATCATGTCAAAAGTTTGGTCTAATCATCAAGCCTAAATATCATGTAAAGTGTTGGAACTAGTCTCCAAAACTAAAAGTCATGTCAAATGTTTGGTCTAATCATCAAGACTAAATATCACGTAAAGTGTTTGAACTAGTCACCAAAACTAAAAATCATGTCAAATGTTGGCTATTTCTATCATTGTTCATTGTTGGCAACGAGCATACAAAATCTTGGACTTATAAGAAGAACAGTAATTTTGTCAAGATTAATCCTGACTTTATTTTATCTATAGCGTTATTTCAACGCCACTCATCGTCATCAGTCACTGAAAGGTCGTTAAATGGGCGTAGCAGCACTGTGTTATAGTTAACCTCGCATGACGATATCTGCACTTCTTTGGCTATTTCCTGCCATTTCAAATATATTTAATTTCGGTACTTGGAGTCCAGATTTTGTGCTTGTTTATGGCGACTTTATTTACAAATAATCTCAATCATAAATTTGACTAAACTCCGCAATTTCTACAAAACTGACCACATACAAAATGAAACAAAACATACTATTAAGAGCTCTATCATTAAAAAATGGTGTTCAAAATATACAGAGAGCAATGTTGGTGCCATATTTTATTATTACAAACATTTTAAAGTATGCAATTCTCACAACAACTAATGCAATGGTTGGTAACTTTCGCTATTTTTACAGTGGGAGATAAAAATTGCACGAAACTAAACATGTAACACTAACCACTCACACGAATTGATGGATTGGATGCACGCTTTGTAATTTTGTTGCCAAATACAATTTACATCGGCTAATCTTCAGTACTGAGGCAAAGTAATTAGCAGATCTGGTTTCATTTGATCTGTTAGAAATATTTCATTCACCACTGAAAAATGTTCTACACGTTTTCTATCTCAGAGTCTGTAAGCGTTTCCATTCTGTACACATGACAACGATAGGATATACGCACAAAATCTTAGTATGTTTGTTGTTTTATAATAGTACTTCTTTATGTTTGTTGTTTTGGAACAGTACTTCCTTATATTTGTTGTTTTGGAATAGTACTTCTCTATGTTTGTTGTTTTATAACAGTACTTCTCTATATTTATTGTTTTAGAATAGTACTTCTCTATATTTATTGTTTTATAACAGTACTTCTCTATATTTATTGTTTTAGAATAGTACTTCTCTATATTTGTTGTTTTATAACAGATCTTCTCTATATTTATTGTTTTAGAATAGTACTTCTCTATATTTGTTGTTTTATAACAGATCTTCTCTATATTTATTGTTTTATAATAGTACTTCTCTATATTTGTTTGTTTTAGAATAGTACTTCTCTATATTTGTTGTTTTATAACAGATCTTCTCTATATTTATTGTTTTAGAATAGTACTTCTCTATATTTGTTGTTTTATAACAGATCTTCTCTATATTTATTGTTTTAGAATAGTACTTCTCTATATTTGTTGTTTTATAACAGATCTTCTCTATATTTATTGTTTTATAATAGTACTTCTCTATATTTGTTTGTTTTAGAATAGTACTTCTCTATATTTGTTGTTTTATAACAGATCTTCTCTATATTTATTGTTTTAGAATAGTACTTCTCTATATTTGTTGTTTTATAACAGATCTTCTCTATATTTATTGTTTTAGAATAGTACTACCCTATATTTGTTGTCTTGTACCCGATGAAGGTTTTTGAAAAAAAAAACGTCTTAGTTTGTCACGCCACTCTACTAGTTTAGCTATTTACTATAATTGTGTGTTATTTTACGTGACAACGATAATCTTTGTGGCAGACATAGTCGCAATAAGCAGGTCTTGATGCCTGTGGCAGCAAACAGAGTGCCCGATCTTCACATCATCAGAGCTGCCACTATCAAGATCACAAGCCATGAGTCAATTCCACTAAGAACAAATCAAACACTTCATATCAAGTCTACGGGGTGTTGATAAAGTCGCTGTGCAGTGAACATATTTTTGAAATGATGGGAAATTTTAATGTAAATTTTTTATTGTATATCATGACACTACTGCTCTTGGCTGGCTTGGATTGGGTAAAGTTCACACGATGAGGCTGTGTCTACAGCATGTGTTAAAAATGTCCACTTCGGGCCTCAAGACATTTGTTGACTTGCCTCTTCATATTTTCGAAATTCTTCTGGACAATGATCGGTGATATTTGTTGAATCTGGATGACGATTTCTGCCTACAGGTCATTAACTGTTTGTAGATAATTGAGATCAACCTTTCCTTTTAGCGCACCCCACAGATAATAGTCAGCTGGAGTTCCGACTTGTGAGTCGGGAAATTTCAGCACAAATTGTCGAATTACTTCTTCAGTATATTTGCCATCATTACGGAATGCACGTTCAACCAAAAAATGCCCAGTATTTAATGTTTAACACAATTTCCTATCAGCAGTGAAACTGTGAATATAACAACGGTTTGTTGTGTTATGCTGCAGACGAGATTGTGGACACAGAATATGTTGTAACATAATTGTTTAATGGTGTTTAATGTTAATTGTTTCTTGGTATTAACTAAAATTTGAAATTCATATAACACAATATATGTTAGTAGAAAATATGTGGTGATTTATAAATGCGTAAACGCTTCAATATAGCGGTCAGAGCTTACCTATGCACAGCCTCCACCACACGTCACTGAGATGGTCATAAAATAATACAGATACTCATTAACACGTTAATCCATTTACGCCACATTCAGATAGGGTCGGGGTGTTTTGTTGAAAATGATGATTTAAGTAAACTAATTCCAATTTTCAGGACATGCTTTTGTCATCAATTCATCTTCATAAACAAGTCATCCCAGTGGACATGCACAACAGAAAATGGAACCATTCATATTTGCACCAAGCTGTTGTGTAGACTATTTATCTAGGATTAGCGGCTTTGTAGCCGCTAAAATCATGACATGTTTTCTGTCGCCTGAAGCTTACTGAACAAATGGCAGGGGAATCTAGTCCCAGGTTGGGGATGAACCCGTACTGGAGAGTCTAAGTTACGCACTGTAGGGTTGTCTCTTCTAACGCCCTCTGGAGAGTTTATGTCACATACTGAAAGGTTGTCTCTTCTAAAGCCCTATGGAGAGTTTGTCACATACTGTAGAGCTATCTCTTCTAAAGCCACCTGGAGAGTTTATGTCACATACTGAAGAGCTGTATTTTATAACGCCCTCTGAAGAGTTTATGTCACATACTGTAGAGCTGTCTCTTCTAACGCCCTCTGGAGAGTTTATGTCACATACTGTAGAGCGGTCTCTTCTAAAGCCCTTTGGAGAGTTTATGTCACATACTGTAGGGTCGTCTCTTCTAAAGCACTATGGGGAGTTTGTCACATACTGTGGGACTGTCTCTTCTAACGCCCTCTGGAGAGTTTATGTCACATACTATAGAGCTGTCTCTTCTAACGCCCTCTGGAGAGTTTATGTCACATACTGTAGAGATGTCTCTCTCTTCTAACGCGCTCTGGAGAGTCTATGTCACATACTGTAGAGCTGTCTCTTCTAACGCCCTCTGGAGAGTTTATGTCACATACTGTACAGCTGTTTCTTCTAACGCCCTCTGCAGAGTTTGTCACATACTGTAGAGCTATCTCTTCTAAAGCCCCCTGGAGAGTTTATGTCACATACTGTAGATATGTCTCTCTCTTCTAACGCCCTCTGGAGAGTCTATGTCACATACTGTAGGGCTGTCTCTTCTAAAGCCCTCTGGAGAGTCTATGTCACGTACTGTAGGGCTGTCTCTTCTAAAGCCCTCTGGAGAGTCTATGTCACGTACTGTAGGGCTGTCTCTTCTAACGCCCTCTGGAGAGTCTATGTCACGTACTGTAGGGCTGTCTCTTCTAACGCCCTCTGGAGAGTCTATGTCACATACTGTAGGGCTGTCTCTTCTAACGCCCTCTGGAGAGTCTATGTCACATACTGTAGGGCTGTCTCTTCTAACGCCCTCTGGAGAGTCTATGTCACATACTGTAGGGCTGTCTCTTCTAAAGCCCTCTGTAGAGTCTATGTCACGTACTGTAGGGCTGTCTCTTCTAAAGCCCTCTGGAGAGTCTATGTCACGTACTGTAGGGCTGTCTCTTCTAACGCCCTCTGGAGAGTCTATGTCACGTACTGTAGGGCTGTCTCTTCTAACGCCCTCTGGAGAGTCTATGTCACATACTGTAGGGCTGTCTCTTCTAACGCCCTCAGGAGAGTCTATGTCACATACTGTAGGGCTGTCTCTTCTAACGCCCTCTGGAGAGTCTATGTCACGTACTGTAGGGCTGTCTCTTCTAACGCCCTCTGGAGAGTCTATGTCACGTACTGTAGGGCTGTCTCTTCTAACGCCCTCTTGAGAGTCTATGTCACGTACTGTAGGGCTGTCTCTTCTAACGCCCTCTGGAGAGTCTATGCCACGTACTGTAGGGCTGTCTCTTCTAACGCCCTCTGGAGAGTCTATGTCACGTACTGTAGGGCTGTCTCTTCTAACGCCCTCTGGAGAGTCTATGCCACGTACTGTAGGGCTGTCTCTTCTAACGCCCTCTGGAGAGTCTATGTCACGTACTGTAGGGCTGCTTCTTCTAACGCCCTCTGGAGAGTCTATGCCACGTACTGTAGGACTGTCTCTTCTAACGCCCTCTGGAGAGTTTATGTCACATACTATAGAGCTGTCTCTTCTAACGCCCTCTGGAGAGTTTATGTCACATACTGTAGAGATGTCTCTCTCTTCTAACGCGCTCTGGAGAGTCTATGTCACATACTGTAGAGCTGTCTCTTCTAACGCCCTCTGGAGAGTTTATGTCACATACTGTACAGCTGTTTCTTCTAACGCCCTCTGCAGAGTTTGTCACATACTGTAGAGCTATCTCTTCTAAAGCCCCCTGGAGAGTTTATGTCACATACTGTAGATATGTCTCTCTCTTCTAACGCCCTCTGGAGAGTCTATGTCACATACTGTAGGGCTGTCTCTTCTAAAGCCCTCTGGAGAGTCTATGTCACGTACTGTAGGGCTGTCTCTTCTAAAGCCCTCTGGAGAGTCTATGTCACGTACTGTAGGGCTGTCTCTTCTAACGCCCTCTGGAGAGTCTATGTCACGTACTGTAGGGCTGTCTCTTCTAACGCCCTCTGGAGAGTCTATGTCACATACTGTAGGGCTGTCTCTTCTAACGCCCTCTGGAGAGTCTATGTCACATACTGTAGGGCTGTCTCTTCTAACGCCCTCTTGAGAGTCTATGTCACGTACTTTAGGGCTGTCTCTTCTAACGCCCTCTGGAGAGTCTATGTCACGTACTGTAGGGCTGTCTCTTCTAACGCCCTCTGGAGAGTCTATGTCACGTACTGTAGGGCTGTCTCTTCTAACGCCCTCTTGAGAGTCTATGTCACGTACTGTAGGGCTGTCTCTTCTAACGCCCTCTGGAGAGTCTATGCCACGTACTGTAGGGCTGTCTCTTCTAACGCCCTCTGGAGAGTCTATGTCACGTACTGTAGGGCTGTCTCTTCTAACGCCCTCTGGAGAGTCTATGCCACGTACTGTAGGGCTGTCTCTTCTAACGCCCTCTGGAGAGTCTATGTCACGTACTGTAGGGCTGTCTCTTCTAACGCCCTCTGGAGAGTCTATGCCACGTACTGTAGGGCTGTCTCTTCTAACGCCCTCTGGAGAGTCTATGTCACATACTGTAGGGCTGTCTCTTCTAAAGCCCTCTGGAGAGTTTATGTCACATACTGTAGAGATGTCTCTCTCTTCTAACGCCCTCTGGAGAGTCTATGCCACGTACTGTAGGGCTGTCTCTTCTAACGCCCTCTGGAGAGTCTATGTCACATACTGTAGGGCTGTCTCTTCTAAAGCCCTCTGGAGAGTTTATGTCACATACCGTAGGGCTGTCACTTCTAACGCCCCCTGGAGAGTTTATGTCACATACTGTAGGGCTGTCTCTTCTAACGCCCTCTGGAGAGTCTATGTCACATACTGTAGGGCTGTCTCTTCTAAAGCCCTCTGGAGAGTTTATGTCACATACTGTAGAGATGTCTCTCTCTTCTAAAGCCCTCTGGAGAGTCTATGCCACGTACTGTAGGGCTGTCTCTTCTAAAGCCCTCTGGAGAGTCTATGTCACGTACTGTAGTGCTGTCCCTGCAAGCTAATTAATTCATTGACACAGTTCGCTTACAGATGAGCGTTCTGACATTAGCAAATGTTCTCCTAACGGCCAGAGAAAAATGTTTGTCAATTTTAAATAAAATGATAAAGCGCACAAGAGAATGCACCGGCACTAAAAAGACCACAAAAATGTAGTGTTTTGGTATGTCATCGAAAGTATTGAATCCAGCAACAATTATTGGTGGTAACGAGCACAACAAGAAGACGACAAACATGATTGCAAAAATGAAACACTTCTTAAGGCTGCTGTAAGGTTGCTTCGGAAAATAAAATCACTGCTCTGGTCAGAATGATGAAGTCTTCTCGCGTTGGCCGCCCTTTTATGTTTAAAAGCCAAACTGGCAATTCTGAAGTAACAAACCAGAACGGTGATGTTGCTCACGAAGTACACAACAGCAGTCGAAATAAAATACTCCGCTGGCGGGTGAAGCATAATACATCGTCGGTGATATTTGTCGGCCATGTACGCCATTAACGGGAGAAAAAGAAACAGCAGTCCAATAATCCAGACAACAAGAAGAGCAATAAAGGTTGGTTTCTTGGTCACGTGCTTAATGTAATAAAATGGGTGGGCGATGAAAATATACCGGTCGATTGCAATGGCTGCGTTATGGATAATAGAAACAATGATAGCGCTGTGGAATTCCCCGAAAACAATATTTGTAACGGCTCTCTGTTGCCGACGATCAAGATTGTTAATGTAGATTTCTGGGTGTCCATAACAGAAATAAGCAGCTCCGAGGATAAGGTCAGCCACGGACATTGAAGACACGATGTAGTTGGTGTTGGTGTGAAGTGAGGATGTCTTGCACACAGTCACAATCACTATGATGCTCTTGCACACAATAAGGATGTTCAATGGGACTGTTAGGAACAGAAGATTAAAGCCTAGATCTACTTCCTCTCGGCAGTCAAGAGAGCCATTAATTGCCATTTATGTGCGTCACAAGAGTTGGAATGAAGGTTTTTGAACGTCTCAGTGGCTGGATTGGAGATTCACTTTACCTTGTCTCACCTGACTTGTTTCACCTGACTTGTCTCAATTGATTTGTCTCACCTGACTTGTCTCAATTGATTTGTCTCACCTGACTTGTCTCAATTGACTTGTCTCACCCGACTTGTCTCAATTGATTTATCTCACCTGACTTGTCTCACCTGACTTGACATGGACGACAGAACAGTTGCGATAAAGAATCCCCTAACGTGTTGATATATTTGTTCATTTTGCTGCTGCTAATTCTCCATGCTTTTACAACAACTAAAAATAAAATAATCTCTTGTCTCATCAAGTTCTCTCTTGTCTCATCAAGTTCTCTCTTGCCTCTTCAAGTTCTCTCTTGTCTCTTCAAGTTCTCCTTTGTCTCTTTAACTTCTCTCTTGTCTCATCAAGTTCTCTCTTGTCTCATCAAGTTCTCTCTTGCCTCTTCAAGTTCTCTCTTGCCTCTTCAAGTTCTCTCTTGTCTCTTCAAGTTCTATCTTGCCTCTTCAAGTTCTCTCTTGTCTCATCAAGTTCTCTCTTGCCTCTTCAAGTTCTCTCTTGCCTCTTCAAGTTCTCTCTTGTCTCATCAAGTTCTCTCTTGTCTCATCAAGTTCTCTCTTGCCTCTTTGGCTTCTCTCTTGTCTCATCAAGTTCTCTCTTGTCTCATCAAGTTCTCTCTTGCCTCTTCAAGTTCTCTCTTGCCTCTTCAAGTTCTTTCTTGTCTCTTCAAGTTTTCTCTTGCCTCTTCAAGTTCTCTCTTGTCTCATCAAGTTCTCTCTTGCCTCTTCAAGTTCTCTCTTGTCTCTTCAAGTTATCTCTTGTCTCATCAAGTTCTCTCTTGCCTCTTCAAGTTCTCTCTTGCCTCTTCAAGTTCTCTCTTGTCTCTTCAAGTTCTCTCTTGCCTCTTCAAGTTTTCTCTTGTCTCATCAAGTTCTCTCTTGCCTCTTCAAGTTCTCTCTTGCCTCTTCAAGTTCTCTCTTGTCTCATCAAGTTCTCTCTTGTCTCATCAAGTTCTCTCTTGCCTCTTTAGCTTCTCTCTTGTCTCATCAAGTTCTCTCTTGTCTCATCAAGTTCTCTCTTGCCTCTTCAAGTTCTCTCTTGTCTCTTCAAGTTCTCTCTTGTCTCTTCAAGTTTTCTCTTGCCTCTTCAAGTTCTCTCTTGTCTCATCAAGTTCTCTCTTGCCTCTTCAAGTTCTCTCTTGTCTCTTCAAGTTATCTCTTGTCTCTTCAAGTTCTCTCTTGTCTCATCAAGTTCTCTCTTGTCTCATCAAGTTCTCTCTTGCCTCTTTAGCTTCTCTCTTGTCTCATCAAGTTCTCTCTTGTCTCATCAAGTTCTCTCTTGTCTTATCAAGTTCTCTCTTGCCTCTTCAAGTTCTCTCTTGCCTCATCAAGTTCTCTCTTGTCTCATCAAGTTCTCTCTTGTCTTATCAAGTTCTCTCTTGCCTCTTTAGCTTCTCTCTTGTCTCATCAAGTTCTCTCTTGTCTCATCAAGTTCTCTCTTGTCTCTTCAAGTTCTCTCTTGTCTCTTCAAGTTCTCTCTTGTCTCATTAAGTTCTCTCTTGTCTCATCAAGTTCTCTTTTGTCTCTTCAAGTTCTCTCTTGTCTCTTCAAGTTGTCTCTTGTCTCTTCAAGTTCTCTCTTGTCTCTTCAAGTTCTCTCTTGTCTCTTCAAATTCTCTCTTGTCTCATCAAGTTCTCCTTTGTCTCTTCAAGTTCTCTCCTGTATGAGACTTCACATACACACACACATTCTCCACTGTTTACAAATGTGGAACAATTTACAAAGTTCTTGTATTCAAAGTTAATATTAAGAACATATGTTTATTTAATTTTAAAGTTAGTATTCCATGCTCAGAAATAAACAGAATTTCGACACCATCTTCAGTGAACGCAGGGATGAACCACGACCCAGACAACGTGCTAGGTTGGTGTCTGCAACATTTCTCTACAATCACTTCAGCCTCACGACGACAATCATTTTCTGGAAATTATCCACCTCCACAGTCAATTAAATCTGAAAACATAGCATTAGATAGAAATTAATTAATAAATATAGTAGGTTTTAATGTTTTAATAGCTAGATATGGCTGAATGTTTTAGTAGCTAGCCAATGTCTGAATGTTTTATTAGCTAGCTAATGTCTGAATGTTTTAGTAGCTAGCCAACGTCTGAATGTTTTAGTAGCTAGCCAACGTCTGAATGTTTTAATAGCTAGCCAATGTCTGAATGTTTTAGTAGCTAGCCAATGTCTGAATGTTTTAGTAGCTAGCCAGTGGCAGAATGTTTTAGCAGCTAGCCAGTGGCAGAATGTTTTAGCAGCTAGCCAATGTCTGAATCTTTTAGTAGCTAGCCAATGTCTGAATGTTTTAGTAGCTAGCCAATGTCTGAATGTTTTAGTAGCTAGCCAGTGGCAGAATGTTTTAGCAGCTAGCCAATGTCTGAATGTTTTAGTAGCTAGCCAGTGGCAGAATGTTTTAGTAGCTAGCCAATGGCAGAATGTTTTAGTAGCTAGCCAATGTCTGAATGTTTTAGTAGCTAGCCAATGGCAGAATGTTTTAGTAGCTAGCCAATGTCTGAATGTTTCAGTAGCTAGCCAATGGCTGAATGTTTTAGTAGCTAGCCAATGGCTGAATGTTTTAGTAGCTAGCCAATAACTGAATGTTTTAGTAGCTAGCCAATGGCAGAATGTTTTAGTAGCTAGCCAATGGCAGAATGTTTTAGTAGCTAGCCAATGGCTGAATGTTTTAGTAGCTAGCCAATAACTGAATGTTTTAGTAGCTAGCCAATGGCAGAATGTTTTAGTAGCTAACCAATGGCTGAATGTTTTAGTAGCTAGCTAATAGTTTGAATGCTTTAGTAGCTGGCTAATAGCTTGAATGTTTTAGTAGCTAGCAATAGCTTGAATGTTTTAGTAGCTAGCCAATAACTTAATGTTTTAGTAGCTAGCCAATAACTTAATGTTTTAGTAGATAGCTAATAGTTTGAATGCTTTAGTATCTAGCCAATAGCTTGAATGTTTTAGTATCAAGCCAATAACTTAAATGTTTAGTAGCTAGCCAATAATTTAATGTTTTAGTAGCTAGCTAATAGTTTGAATGCTTTAATATCTAGCCAATAGCTTGAATGTTTTAGTAGCTAGCCAATAACTTAATATTTTAGTAGCTAGCCAATAACTTAATGTTTTAGTAACTAGCCAATAACTGAATGTTTTAGTATCTAGCCAATAGCTTGAATGTTTTAGTAGCTAGCCAATAACTTAATGTTTTAGTAGCTAGCTAATAGTTTGAATGCTTTAGTATCTAGCCAATAGCTTGAATGTTTTAGTAGCTAGCCAATAACTTAATGTTTTAGTAGCTAGCAAAAACTTAATGTTTTAGTAGCTAGCAAAAACTTAATGTTTTAGTAGCTAGCAAAAACTTAATGTTTTAGTAGCTTGCCAATAACTTAATGCTTTAGTAGCTAGCTAATAGTTTGAATGCTTTAGTATCTGGCCAATAGCTTGAATGTTTTAGTAGCTAGCCAATAACTGAATGTTTTAGTAGCTAGCTAATAGTTTGAATGCTTTAGTATCTAGCCAATAGCTTGAATGTTTTAGTAGCTAGCCAATAACTGAATGTTTTAGTATCTAGCCAAGAGCTTGAATGTTTTAGTAGCTAGCCAATAACTGAATGTTTTAGTATCTAGCCAAGAGCTTGAATGTTTTAGTAGCTAGCTAATAGCTTGAATGTTTTAGTAGCTAGCCAATAACTGAATGTTTTAGTAGCTAGCTAATAGTTTGAATGCTTTAGTATCTAGCCAATAGCTTGAATGTTTTAGTAGCTAGCCAATAACTAAATGTTTTAGTAGCTAGCTAATAGTTTGAATGCTTTAGTATCTAGCCAATAACTTAATGTTTTAGTAGCTAGCCAATAACTTAATGTTTTAGTAGCTAGCTAATAGTTTGAATGCTTTAGTATCTAGCCAATAGCTTGAATGTTTTAGTAGCTAGCCAATAACTGAATGTTTTAGTATCTAGCCAAGAGCTTGAATGTTTTAGTAGCTAACCAATAACTGAATGTTTTAGTATCTAGCCAAGAGCTTGAATGTTTTAGTAGCTAGCTAATAGCATGAATGTTTTAGTTGCTAGCCAATAGCTTGAATGTTTTAGTATCTAGCCAATAACTGAATGTTTTAGTAGCTAGCCAATAGCTTGAATGTTTTAGTAGCTAGCCAATAGCTTGAATGTTTTAGTATCTAGCCAATAGCTTGAATGTTTTAGTATCTAGCCAATAGCTTGAATGTTTTAGTAGCTAGCCAATAACTGAATGTTTTAGTAGCTAGCTAATAGCTTGCATGTTTTAGTATCTAGCCAATAACTTAATGTTTTAGTAGCTAGCCAATAGCTTGAATGTTTTAGTATCTAGCCAATAACTTAATGTTTTAGTAGCTAGCCAATAACTTAATGTTTTAGCAGCTAGCTAATAGTTTGAATGCTTTAGTATCTAGCCAATAGCTTGAATGTTTTAGTAGCTAGCCAATAGCTTGAATGTTTTAGTATCTAGCCAATAGCTTGAATGTTTTAGTATCTAGCCAATAACTTAATGTTTTAGTAGCTAGCTAATAGCTTGAATGTTTTAGTATCTAGCCAATAACTTAATGTTTTAGTAGCTAGCCAATAACTTAATGTTTTAGTAGCTAGCTAATAGTTTGAATGTTTTAGTATCTAGCCAATAACTTAATGTTTTAGTAGCTAGCCAATAACTTAATGTTTTAGTAGCTAGCTAATAGTTTGAATGCTTTAGTATCTAGCCAATAGCTTGAATGTTTTAGTAGCTAGCCAATAGCTTGAATGTTTTAGTATCTAGCCAATAGCTTGCATGTTTTAGTATCTAGCCAATAACTTAATGTTTTAGTAGCTAGCCAATAGCTTGAATGTTTTAGTATCTAGCCAATAACTTAATGTTTTAGTAGCTAGCCAATAACTTAATGTTTTAGTAGCTGGCTAATAGCTTGAATGTTTTAGTAGCTAGCAATAGCTTGAATGTTTTAGTAGCTAGCCAATAACTTAATGTTTTAGTAGCTAGCCAATAACTTAATGTTTTAGTAGCTAGCTAATAGTTTGAATGCTTTAGTATCTAGCCAATAGCTTGAATGTTTTAGTAGCTAGCCAATAACTTAATGTTTTAGTAGCTAGCTAATAGTTTGAATGCTTTAGTAGCTAGCCAATAACTGAATGTTTTAGTAGCTAGCTAATAGTTTGAATGTTTTAGTAGCTAGCCAATAACTGAATGTTTTAGTAGCTAGCTAATAGTTTGAATGTTTTAGTAGCTAGCCAATAACTGAATGTTTTAGTAGCTAGCCAATAACTGAATGTTTTAGTAGCTAGCCAATAACTGAATGTTTTAGTAGCTAGCTAATAGTTTGAATGTTTTAGTAGCTAGCTAATAGTTTGAATGTTTTAGTAGCTAGCTAATAGCTTGAATGTTTTAGTAGCTAGCCAATGGCAGGAATGAAAAAAAAAGTCATTTATGTTATTGCTATTTTATTATGACGGAAAATATTGCACGTACAATTTTATAGAAGTCCACATCTTTCAATTCCTCCGTACGTTTAATAAAACTGAGTTCAATACATTCAATTTTAAAAAAGACAAGATGAAATGAAGCAATAATGTAAGACTGGTCGCAATGACGTGGGTAGGTGCAGCTACGGGACACAACCTTCTCAATAAAATATTTCCGACGTGCACATCATACACTACTAGCACAAGTCTTCAACCAACACTTTCAGCTCCCTGTGGAGCATGCGTCTTCAACAAACACTTTCAGCTCCCCGTGGAGCATATGTGTTCGACAAACACGTTCAGTTCCCTGTGGAGCATAGGCCTTCAACAAACACTTTCAGCTTCCTGTGGAGCATATGTGTTCAACAAACACTTTTAGCTCCCTGTGGAGCATAGGTCTTCAACCAACACTTTAAGCTCCCTTTGGAGCATAGATCTTCAACAAACACTTTCAGCTCCCCGTGTAGTATAGGTCTTCAACCAACACTTTCCAAGCCGTTCTGCTTCTTGCCATTCTTTTAAGATCATTCCATGTCTTCTCCATAATCTTCATCTCATCTGTCTTCTCCATCATCTTCATCTCTGCTTTCATCTGTCTTCTCCATCATCTTCATCTCTGCTTTCATCTGTCTTCTCCATCATCTTCATCTCTGCTTTCATCTGTCTTCTCCATCATCTTCATCTCCGCTTTCATCTGTCTTCTCCATCATCTTCATCTCTGCTTTCATCTGTCTTCTCCAAGAATATTGTTATCTTCCTCTTTGTCTTTTGACAAGCAGATTTCAGAAAGGGCCTGTCGTGTAATACTCTCAGTTGGCTTCCGCAGTGTGTGTTTAATTCAGCGCCATCGTCTTCGTTATATCTCTTTATTTACAGGTATTGAACTTACATTTTTCCATAATTCTATGTTAGTGATTTTGTCCTGCCATTTCCATCCTGCAACGTCATCAGACTGGCTGCATTTTATTATATATTTTTAAAATTAAAAAAAGGACAAACTATTTACCTTATCAGAAAAACGAACTGTAAACGAACTTTTTCTTTCTATCTCTCTGTGGCTATCTGTCTATCTAGCTTGTCTGCTTGTCTATTTATCTGTCTATTTATATGTCTATTTATATATCTATTTACCTATTATTCAGATGTTGCGAGTTATCCATTGTTTAGTAACAACCTTTGGTGATCAGTTGTCAGCTCGATGTTTAAGAGAAAAAAATATCGTTTCAGAACTCACAAAAACAATCAAGACAAGATTCAACGGTTGTAGATGCTCAGTTTGATATGAGGGTGAACTAACTTTGTCTTGTGAATGATTCTTTAGATGAATTATTTATTATATGTTGTCACATTGTTGGTGACGTTCACTCATTCACTCACTCACTCGCTCGCTCAATGACTAACTCGCTCGCTCAATGACTCACTCGCTCACTGACTTACTGACTCACTCACTCATTCACTCACTCACTCACTCACTCACTCACTCACTCACTCACTCACTCACTCACTCACTCACTCACTCACTCAAGTCTTTTAAGGCTGTCGTTTATAGCACAGAAATCCGCAGCCAGCAACCTCCATCTTTTGATCTCTCTCTTTATCTATCAATCCATTTATCCATCCATCCATCATCCAACCCACCCATTCACCCACCCACCAATCCATCCATCCATTCATCCAAACATCCGTCCGTTCGTCCGTCCGTCCGTTCGTCCGTCCGTCCGTCCATCCGTCTGTCTGTCTGTCTATTTATATATTTGTCTATCTGTGTGCTATCTATTGTATATTTGTCAGTCTGTGTGTCTATCTATTTGTATATTTGTCTGTCTGTGTGTCTGTCTATTTGTATATCTGTCTGTCTGTGTGTCTGTCTATTTGTATATCTGTCTGTCTGTGTGTCTGTCTATTTGTATATTTGTCTGTCTGTGTGTCTGTCACAGCTTCCTGAGAGCCGACAAAACCAAGACCTTTCCTATATTGTCTTTCTTCTCTTCCTTCCTAGCCTTAACTTCCTCATCCTCTCACAGATCTCTAGAACATCGCAGCTGGCAGCCTTGACAAACCACGAATCGGACCTCGCCACCACAGCTTATCCTACATCAGTTGTTGACTTTACACTTCCAGCCAAGTAAACACCGATCACTGATAACCCGGACTGCCACCATTCCGGTATGAACTGTAGGTCAATAGTTGCAGTCATCATGTGCCGCGGCGGAATGTGCAGGTCTTCTTTGGGAGAGAAAGATGTGAGTCTCATACAAACACGATCAAACACATCGAGATGTATCCCACTTGTGAGCTCCTCCGGAGAAACTGCAGCGCTAGAGAATTAAAGCCGCATAGTGCAGTCGACACGTCGCGTTCAGATCACAGATGTCTTTCACTTCCGGTAGGAACAACTTTCGACCACACCGTGTATGGAATTAATGTCTTCTGGTTTAGAGTACAAGTAATCCTATCGACTACCCTCGACCCTCCCCTTTAGTATTTGTCCCTGCAATAGCTGGTGGGCAGATTCATTTCCAATACTCTCCCCCTGTTCTTATCTTCCCTTTTTCTTGTCTCTCGAATCTTGGACATTCTCCGTTCTTGTCTCTTTCGTGGACATTTTTCGTTCTTGTCTCTCGACTCGTGGACATTCTCCGTTCTTGTCTCTCGACTCTGGGACATTCTACGTTCTTTTCTCTCTCGTGGACATTTTTCGTGCTTGTCTCGCGACTCGTGGATATCCTTCGTTCTTGTCTCTCGAATCGTGGACATTCTTCGTTCTTGTCTCTCGACTCGTGGACATTCTTCGTTCTCGTCTCTCTCGTGGACATTTTTCGTTCTTGTCTCTCTCGTGGACATTCTCCGTTCTTGTCTCTCGACTCTTGGGCATTCTCCGTTCTTGTCTCTCGACTCTTGGACATTCTCCGTTCTTGTCTCTCGACTCTTGGACATTCTCCGTTCTTGTCTCTCGACTCTTGGGCATTCTTCGTTCTTGTCTCTCGACTCTTGGACATTCTTCGTTCTTGTCTCTTGGCTGTTGAACATTCTCCGTTGAAGTTCATACAGTTAGGACAACGAACCCATCAACAGCTAAGTGTTTTTATATTTTCAATATATTTTCTTCTGTTTTTCTTTTCACTACTTTTAGTTACTGCCTGCAATGTTGTTAGATTCTGTTACATTTCTCTTGTGTGTCCGTCAGTCTGCTTTAGTTGTTGCTTTCTGAGGAAGACCGAATGTAGGAGGAAAGACATGGTTTTGTATTGTCCCCCATGTAAAGCTCTCACAATACACTTTGGACACTGGTTCATCAACTTTACTGCAGCACCGGAATTATTTGCTTAATCCTTTCAGTTTATGGTTTTTCCCTTATGGTTCTTCCATTTGTATGAGTAAAACTATTAATAGCAGAGATAATATTCTTCTGAAAAGCATTCGTTCCATTTTTTTAAATTGCGTATTATTATTTTTAAAAAAAAAGTCTTGTGCCGCAAGTATGTTTCATTAGAAGAGAGAAAGAGAATTCAGCGGTGCTATATGGAGCCAATTCTGACCTAGGGAAGTGAGTCATGAACAGTAGACAAACAAACGAAAAGACGGCTAGAGGCCACAGAGATGGGATTTCTCTGAAGAATGTTGAGAGTGTCTTGGACAGCTAAAAAGATCAAAGAGGAAATTCTCAAAGAGGCCAATACAAAAAGGGAGCCTATAAGAAACAGCAGAAAGAAACAATCAACAATTTTCGGGCACATTACGAGAAGAGGAAAGTTAGAATACTTGGTTACGACTAGAAAAATACAGGGTAAGAGAGATCGCGGACGAGATTGAGAGAAGATACAAGATAGCTTGGTGTCATGGCTTGGTAAACAATCAATAAGAGAATTGATACGATGCACTGTGGATAGAGGGAGCCGCGATAGCTCAGTGGTTAGTGAACTGGACTACCCAGGATAAAAGGTCAGGTTCGATCCTGATCGACGGCTCCGGGCTCACCCAGCCTTAAATGGGTACTGGATTTTTTTCTGGGAAAGTAAAACGGCACGGGCGTAATACCGACCACATTACCCCAAAAATCATGTGCTGAATGTCTGTAAAAATTATGTTCACTAACACCATATTCTCTATAAGTCACTTCGCGTGACGGGGGTACTTTACTTTTACTTTACTTTTACTGTGGATAGAAGATTCTTGAAGGGCATGATCTCCTACTCTAACCGGTATGGCACATGATGATGATGATTATGTTTTTTTTTTTTTTTTACCTGCAATCGATGAATAGAACGCATTTAAGTACACAAACTCTGTCACCATCCAACATGGCGTACAATTGTGGAATACTTATTATATAGTCTGTTAATGTGAGCACGTTTCCTGTTGGCAAACAGGTTTGGCTACGGTCGAACACAGACCCCCTACCATGGGTCGAAGAAGCTCAACGTATGGGCTGAAAGCGGTCAACGACTCATAGTGGACTACTTGTTTAACCATAAAAGATCAAGATCTTCACTTCTCCGTGGCAGGTCCGGAAGTAGACGAACTAGTCTGACGAAGCGCGTAAAGACCAAACGGAAGGTAATCTGATACTTCAAAATACCGCATTAAATTGCGATGTTGTGGGCGGCGCAGATATCGTAACTTGCTGTAGCTACAACACATCTACACTCGCTTCATGTTCTTCTAAGGACGGATGAGGAAGAGGAGTAGTCGGTGGGTGAACACAGAAGAGAAAACGAAAAGACACCAACAAAGTTAGCGCAGTTACAATGAAAGTGAAGAGGTAAATTATTGAACAAGTGAAGAAAAGATTTTTTTAGCGCAGTTAAGGGATAATATATGCCTGCTTAATAGACTACACCAATGTATTTGATAGAATACACCATGATCAATTTATAGACTACCTAAAAGATATAAATCTGGACGACACAGTCATACGACTAATATGTAATTTGCACTGGGAGCAAACAGCAATAATAAAATATAACAAGGAGAACTTTACACCCATTGATATAAAAAGAGGAGTAAGACAAGGATGCATCCTATCACCATGCTTGTTCAATCTATACACTGAGCAAATCTTTAAAAACATCTCAGAGATGCCAGGCCTAAACATTAATGGAAAGAGAATCAATAACCTGAGATATGCTGATGATACTGTTCTACTGGCAGAAAATCCTAAAGATCTACAACAATTACTTAATGTAATAAATATGACAAGCAAAATATATGGACTAGATATGAATATCAAAAAGACTAAAACTATGATCATAAACAAAGAAAATTCTCAAGACCTACAATTAAATATCAAAGTGGAAGGAAATACATCTAGAGACAGTTCAGAACTACAACTACCTGGGACATACTATAAACTGATGGGAAATGTACAACTGAAATAAACAAAAGAATAGGAATGGCAAAAAGTAATTTCAATGTAATGGAAAATATACTAACATCAAAACAAATAACACCAGGGCTAAAACTAAGAATAGCAAAATGTTACATCTTCTCAATATTCCTGTATGGTGCAGAAACATGGACATTAGACCAGAAAACAGAACAGAGAATTGAAGCCTTTGAAATGTGGATCTATAGAAGAATAGGTAGAATTGGATGGAAAGAAAAGAAAACAAACGATGAAGTTTTAAAACAACTAAAAATGAAAAGAGAACTACTAAACACAATTAGAACATGACAAATGGCATTTTTGGCGCATGTTAAAAGACAACAGCCTACTAAAAGTAATCTTGGAAGGGAAAATACAAAGAAAGAGAGGCAGAGGCAGACAAGACTAACATGGACGAGTAACATCAAAAGATGGACAAGTCAATCTATGACAATCTGCACCATCAAAGCAAGAGACAGAGTGGAATGGCGCTCCATGGTAGACAACCTTTGATGCGGAGACGGCACTCAATGATGATGATGAAGGGAAAGTGAAAAAGAAAAATCTTTAACATAAAAAATGTGCTTCCCCCACTACAAGGTTATCTCTAATATCGGAGCACCTCAGTTTGGTCCCATTATTTTCTGACAAGATATTGACTTATCAACATGATAAAACTGTCATTTAATTCAATCATTTTATTGAAATCTTCATAAACATAAGTCTTGTAACAACGTGACAATGTGGATTATACAGGGTGTTTTTTAAGTCGCAGTGCAGTGAATTTATACTCTCTAAAGAAAAAACGTCACCAGAAATGCGGTTAACTAATGCGTCACACAAATTGTAAAATAAATGGTATTATTCAAATATACTTGACTGCTATGGGCGAGCTTATAATGGGTAATGTTGGTATTAACACAATAAAGTTGTGCCTAAAGCATATGTTGAAAATGTCCACCACGGGCCTCAAGACATTTCGCGATTCGTCTTTCCATATTTGCGAAAACCTTCAGAATAATGTCTGGTGATATGTGTTTAATCTTGTCTACTATTTCAGTCTTTAGGTCATTAATTGTCTGCGGATTATTTTCATAAACTATCCCCTTCAATGCCCCCCCCCCCCCCACAGATAATAATCTGGGGGTGTTAGATCTGGTGAACGAGCAGGCCAGATTCCACGTGAAATAATGCGATTTGCAAATATGCTTTCTAAATAATTGAGTGTTGTTGTGGCTGTGTGTGCTGTTGCCCATCCTGCTGAAACCAGGATTCCATAATTTCCCGTTCTGTAAGGTGTGCTATGAACGGTTCCAGAATTAAAGTACGGTAACGTTCTGCATTTATTGTTTCATTACAAAATATAGGTCCTATTATCCGCATACGACTTATAGCGCACCACACTCCGACTTTTTGATCGTAAAGCGGCACTTGATGAAATTCATGGGTGTTTTCACTGCTCCACAGCCGATTGTTCTGACTGTTCACATAACCGGATAAATGAAACCAGGCCTCATCAGTGAAAAAAGTGACGTCAAGGATGGCAGCGCCATGTTCATAAATAAAATTCTGAAACCACATGCAGTAGTTTAAACGGGATTCATAATCTCTTTCTTGGAGTTGAGACACTTCAGTTAATTTGTATGGACGATAGTGTAGTTCACTTCTTAAAACCTTGTGAACAGAACTCTTAGATATTTGCACCTGTTGAGACAAGTGGTTTAAAGATGCATTTGGACTCATTGTAATTCTGTCTTGGAGTTCCATAATTTGGTCTTGTGAAATTGAAGGTCTTCCAGATCGGTATGCATCTACCACACTACCGGTTTCACGAAACTTTTTGACCAATTTTGTAACAGAATTTCGGTGAGGGACTTGTGAGTCTGGAAATTTCCTCACGAATTGTCTAATGACCTCATCCGTATATTTACCGCCATTACGGAAGACATGCTCAACCAGAAATACCCTGTTTTCAATCGTCAACACCATTTCCTCCATCAATGAGACAGTGAAAGTAGCGTAGTGCCCGTCCTTTACGTAAATAAAACCTTAAAGGAAGCAGCGGTTTGTTCATAAATGTGGTTTACAAAATTGTGGTACGTAGATGATGATTACGTCATTTACTGAATATTAGAAATATTCACTGCACTGCAACTTTAAAAACACCCTGTAGTAACATACACGAAAACAGGAAATGACGTCAATGTGAAGTTTTAAATATTTTAATATTAAAAGATGTACAAAAGCACGGAATCAACTACAGGGTGTTTTTAAAGTCGCAGTGCAGTGAATGAAAGATACACATGAATACGTTGTCTAGGGGAAGATACAATGCTATTCCCTGCTACAAATCTTGCAGCTTCCTTGTTCTCTATTCTTGAAGTTATTTCAGTGCTGCTCTGGTCAAGTATCATTGCCACCAACCACCTCGTATTCTAGGGAGCCGCGTTAGCTCAGTGGTTAGTGAACTACTACAAAGGACAAGGGTAGGGTTCGATCCCAATCGACGGCCTCCGGGTTCACCCAGTCTTTAATGGGTACCGCATTTTTTTCTGGGAAAGTAAAGCGGCACGGGCGTAATACCGACCACATTACCCTAAAAATCATGTGCTGAAGGTCTGTAAAATTATGTTCACTAACACCATATTCACTATAGGCCACTTGGCGTGACGGGGGCTCTTTACTTTAAAAATTTTTTTTTACCATATTCTATTCTATTCTATTCTATTCTATTCTATTCTATTCTATTCTATTCTATTCTATTCATGGAATCAGTCTCATTGCAGTCAGGATATTCCAATAATCACCCCGTAGATTTTAGCAAATTAGGCGTCGGCTACTGTATCGCGAGTTTCCACCATATTCAGGAAGAGATAAGAATATTCTCAGTATTGATGGACAGTGTCCGAAGTCGTTGACGGTGATCTCTTTAAACAAAAAAAGTAAAGAACCCTCGTTACACCAAGTGGCGTATAGGGAATATGGTGTTAGTGACCATACATTTTACAGACCTTCAACACATGATTTTTGGGGTAATGCTGTCGGTATTACGCCCATGTCGCTTTACTTTCTCAGAAAAAAAATCCGGTACACATTTAAGGCTGGGTGAACCCGGAAGTCATCGGTTGGGATCGAACCCTACCTCTTGTCCTTTGTAGTTCA
The DNA here is from genome assembly GCA_032433765.1 of Megaustenia siamemsis. NCBI lineage: Eukaryota > Metazoa > Mollusca > Gastropoda > Stylommatophora > Ariophantidae > Megaustenia > Megaustenia siamemsis. The sequence goes on from JAVIAB010000008.1 coordinate 66,049,654, forward strand.
GTTCACTAACCACTGAGCTATCGCGCCTCCCATGGTGATCTGGTAAACAAAATAAATTATTACAATCTTGTCAATTTCATTAAATTTATAGTAACCACTTTACAACAACTTATTGACAGTATTGGCAACATATGGGGCGCATTCAAATGAAACAGTCCGAGCTGCGAAAAAGTGGATATACAAAGAAGGCATGATGATGTCTGGCTTAATAAGCACGCGCCATTGTGTAACTCCGTGTGTGTGTGTTTTCATTCTTCGCGTAGTATCATTGATCTTGCCGCAGCCGTTGTAAAAATGACCAGTGTGATATGGAACTCGATCACAGTCGATCAAGGAGCAGTGATTCAGTTCCCAACGACCAAAAAGGAGAGTAACTGCACGGGTAATAGTAAACCACCCACACTGAAACGTGCCACAAGTTTTATCTCTCGTCGTCAAAAAATCACGCATGACCTACGAAGTGTTAGACACTAAACGAAGTGTTAGACACTAAACGAAGTGTTAGACACTAAACGAAGTGTTAGACACTAAACGAAGTGTTAGACACTAAACGAAGTGTTAGACACTAAACGAAGTGTTAGACACTAAACGAAGTGTTAGACACTAAACGAAGTGTTAGACACTAAACGAAGTGTTAGACACTAAACGAAGTGTTAGACACTAAACGAAGTGTTAGACACTAAACGAAGTGTTAGACACTAAACGAAGTGTTAGACACTAAACGAAGTGTTAGACACTAAACGAAGTGTTAGACACTAAATTGTTTTCACCGAGTATATATTTTGTCGCTGAGAAACTCCTACTTCATACGTAGGAGAGTACTAGACATTGTCTTAGAATAAACAATTGGATTTCATTTTTTTCATATTTAATTTCATATGTTCGGATTTGGAGACAAAAACGATGTCCTAACATTATCAAGGGCTATACATTTAAAAAATATTACGATCAACATTTTCAGCAGAGCGTGAATTTCCGGTCAATATGGCGGATAGGCGACAGGAACCGTTAAAGGCTGTGTCTGAAAAGTGTTTCTTGTTGCAGTTTCCTGATATTTCAAGTCCGGTTTGCTGCCGGAGCTACTGAGTTACATGCTCTGTGCACACCGTGAGCTGTGCGTTTCATCCATTTTGACCGTGTTTTGATATTCCGATTTCTTACGATGCATGATGATATCGTATGATGGGGAAAAGATGGCTGTGTTCACTTTCTGTTTCTCCTTATGTCTTTTAGCATGTGCTGGGACTGCTATGTTGGGGACTGCAACTACCTTTCTTGTTTGGGAGATGAGATGATTCGGATGATTCCACTGGCACGGACGGTTGAGCAGCTATGGATTTTAATTCGTTTGCAGTGATACCGTGGCCTTCCATAACCATCAACAATTGGATTGGTCGTCTTGCTACCACTGCTGGGTTCATGACTCCTCCCCCCTTCGGTGTACACAGGAAGCATTCATTATTTGAAGCTTCTATTGTTGCAACTGAAACCACTAACGGAGTGCTAACCCGACCAGACCTGTGTTCTTTTACAGGGCTATCAATCGTTGCCCTGATTGTTGGTTGTATGAGCAATGACCAGTTAATATGAAATTCTACAGAACTTTGCAACAGGCGGAGATCTGATTATGTAGACCATGTTAAATGCGTCATCTACAGAAAATGTAGAACTAGAAAATCTCACAATAATTAACATCAAATTGGATATGAAACTTAAAAATTATGTATACAATATGAGAGACACAAATAAAATATATTTCTGACAATGTAAAGCATTTGTGCAATAAGTCCATTTTGACATCATCATCATCATTATCATCATTATCATCATCATCATCATCATCATCATCATCAAGTACCATGCCTTCTGGCATGGGTGATCATATCTCTCCACAACTTTCGATCTCGACAGTTATTTATCATTTCTGTTGTCGACCTTCTGCCAAGCCATTCTCTTAAGCTGTCTGGTATCTTTTCTCTTTGTTTCCCCTATCTCTTTGTTTCCCCTATCTCTTTGTCCCTCAATTTTACCAACTGTCACAATATATTCCAGCTGTTCTCTTCTCACTGCATGGCCAAAAAATGATGATTGTTTCTTCCTAATATTGGGGATTAGGAAAAAAACAATCATTGTTATAAATTATTGGTGAATTTAGTATCTGTTGTTCTAATGTACATGATTCATATCCGTATGTTAAGACTGACTCTACATAACATTTAAGAACTCTTTTTCTTGTTTAAATTGTCAAAAATGAATTGCACAGTATCTTTGTTGTCCTATTGTCCATGATTCACATCCAAATGTTAAGACTGGCTCGACGTAACATTTAAAAACTCATTTTCTTTTGTTCTATTGTCGAAAATGAATTTCACAGCATCTTCCTCACTTTTGGAAAGTTGCTTTTCCCTGAGATATTCTACATCTCACCTCTGTTGTACAACTATAATCTGAGCTATTCTACATCTCACCTCTGTTGTACAACTATAATCCGAGGTATTCTACATCTCACCTCTGTTGTACAACTATAATCCGAGCTATTCTACATCTCACCTCTGTTGTACAACTATAATCTGAGCTATTCTACATCTCACCTCTGTTGTACAACTATAATCTGAGCTATTCTACATCTCACCTCTGTTGTACAACTATAATCCGAGCTATTCTACATCTCACCTCTGTTGTACAACTATAATCCGAGCTATTCTACATCTCACCTATGTTGTACAACTATAATCTGAGCTATCTTGATCGGTTACTAATCGGTTAAACAATTATTTGTGATTACCCGGCAAGACAAAGAAATAGAAGTTTGTTGTCGGGATTAAACGATTGATGGGTTGAATGACTGAGGTAACGAGCGTGGTAGTGTAGAGACTGTCAACCGAAGCAATAGTTCACACTTGATACTTGAGTGAATTCTTATAATAAAGAATGTATGTCATTTCTTCCTCAGACACGTGACTTCACAATTTGTATCTTCTGTTTGGATTACAACTGGTGCTGTTCGTGGAATCAAGTACAGTTGACTGCTGACTGTTGACTGTTGACTGTTGACTGCTGATTACTGACTGCTGACTGCTGACTGTTGACTGCTGACTACTGACTGCTGACTGTTGACTGCTGACTGTTGACTGCTGACTGCTGACTGCTGACTGTTGACTGCTGACTACTGACTGCTGACTGTTGACTGCTGACTGCTGACTGCTGACTTTTGGCGAGAAATAATGTGAACATTTCAAGATCTCCTGCAACTTCCTCGTACCTCCATGTTAATGAAATGAGCATTAATGATGGTCAACTTTGAGTAATGGAAAGCAAGTAACGTGAATGCGTGTTTGTGAGTGTTTATGTTAGGGTCATCATCTCCTCACTTCGGACGAATCAACAAGTGCCCCGATATCCTCTTCAAGAGAATACGTGGAGAATCCTGGCCATAATTGAAAAGAACGTGCAAGAAGGAATGGTCAAATAATTGAGCAAAAATGTATTTTTTTCTTCTTTCGCTTTTATTACAGAGTCCTTGATGTGAGTTATTTGATTTCCATTTTTCGTTGACAAAGACAAGCTGTTACATCAGAAAATGTCTTTACCACAGCCTTAGAAAAACTCTTGTTTATACTATAGTAAATAAAAAAGCCCAAAAGAGAGTTCACTGGCACCAAAAACATAATGGGAACAAATACATATACGGGTATGCTGTAGACGATGCTCATTCCAGAAACAATTACAGGTGGCGCTGTGCACAGTAAGAAGACACCAAACTTGAGCGCAAAAAATTTCACACTTCTGAACGCTGCCGTGAGATTCCTTGTGAACAAAATGTCAAAATTGTTGTCTGTTTGTTGAAGCCTTCTTGTATTGGCTGCTTTTTATGCCTGAAAGCCACTCTGGCAATTCTGAAGTAGCAAATTAGTATGGTGATAAAACTTGCCAAATATACACTTGTGCCTAGAGTATATAGCAGCACTGGCGAATGTAAAAGGATGCACTTCGTGTGGTATTTATCATCTGTGTAAATCAGCAACGGGATAAACAGAAGGACGAGCCCAAACATCCAAACAACGAGTAGAGAAATGAACACACATTTTTTAGTTACGTGTTTAATGTAGCAAAATGGATGTGCGATGATAATGTACCGTTCAATAGCAATGAGTCCCTTGTGGACAATAGAAACGATAATTGCGCTGTGGAATTCACCGTACATAAAATTAGTAATTGCCCTACTTTCTTGAACGCTGAGACTAGCGTTGTAACGGTCTGGGTATCCGAAAAATGCATAGGCAATCCCCAGGATAAGATCTGAGCCGCAAGCAGAGGTCACCAGTATGTTGGTGTTTGTGTGCAGGGTGGGGGTCCTGCTCACGGTAACAATCACTAGCACGCTTTTACACACGATTGCCAAGTTCAGTGGGATTGTTAGGTACAACATGCTAAAGCCTAAATATAGTTCCTCGCTGCAGGAGATTGTTCCATTAGTTGCCATGGTTATATCCTTCAATCGTGTTCACCACAATAATGTAGATTGTATTATAAATTGTATAAGCCCGTGAGGTTAGAAGCAAAATGAAAACGTTTTATTTGAATTTCTTTTCTTTCTTGACTGAGGACAAATGATAACACACATGGCAACAGCTTGCATTGAGCACTCTCACACACATTACAACAGCTTGCATTGAGCACTCTAAATTATTGCACCTTCTGTCTCTGCCTGTCCGTCTCCCTTATTTATGTGGAGCGCGTGGCCGTGCGGCTAAAACCACTGTTCCGCTGGCTGAAAAGCTGACGTACGGTGTTCGAAGCCCGCGGTAGACAGAAATGATTGTTTCTATCGGGGGTGAAATACAAATCCTGAGTCTCACACGTCGTGGCGACTGCTTTGACCAAGCGGCCTTTATTTCTCTGGTCCTATCGCTGCCCCCCGTCATACACCAGCAATGGTACTATGTGACGTAAAGATAGTTTTTTTTAAAATTTAACTGTCAATGTTTTTCTATCAGTTCAGACAGAGATTTAACATACACTTTGTGTTCACCTTTCTAATAACACATTTTCTTCTTATAGTAAACAACACATTGATCAGTCAATGGAGCAGTTTAACTTTGCATGCGACTCATAACATTCCAAACCTGACCACGTTATCCCCAGACAATATGAACAATCACCTGCAACTGTCGTATTGTGTCCTTATAAAGAACCACTTGGCTGTTGGTGTCCTCCTAGCTATACGGTATCCCATCTCATAGACATTTCTGGCAGCTTCACACAGGGAGGACCTCGTTCACTGAGCTCTGAAAAAGAATATAGTCAGAGACAATTAATTGACGTCAGAGGTCATACTCTTGTGTGGACAGTGCGAGTTTGCTACAAAACAAAAGTCGAACGACGTTTCGGAGAAATACGCCTTCAGCTGGAACAATAAACAACAACACAAAAATATATATAAGGATATACAAATCCAGCCGAAGGCCTACTTACCGAAACGTCGTTCGACTTTTGTTTTGTTTCTCACCTACGTAAAGCTGTTACCATACCACTTTTTTCTCTCCTTTAAAAAAAAAATTGTCATTATTATAATCAGCTTTACAGCAGCTTCGTATGTTGATACATCTCGATACATCTTGATACATCTCGATACATCTCGATACATCTCGACACATCTTAGTACATCTCGATACATCTTGATACATCTTAGTACATCTCGATACATCTTGATACATCTTAGTACATCTTGATACATCTCGATACATCTCGATACATCTCGATACATCTCGATACATCTCGACACATCTTAGTACATCTCGATACATCTCGACACATCTTAGTACATCTCGATACATCTCGACACATCTTAGTACATCTCGATACATCTCGACACATCTCAATGCTTTACCCCTTGTGCGAGCTTGTTGCCCTTGGTAAAAATAGGAAACATTTATTATTGTAACTATGATGTGGAATGTTGTATTATAACAGAACTCTGAGTTTTCAGATCAAATGTATTATTCACCCTTACGTATGCATGAGTGAACTGGAATCATCATCAAGTACCAAGCCTGCTGGCATAGGTGATCATGTCTCTCCATAGCTTTCGATCTCGTCAGTTATTTATTATTTCTGTTGTTGACTTTCTGCCAAGCCATTCTCTTAAGCTGTCTGGTATCTTTTCTCTTTGCTTCTCTCTATCTCTTCGTCCCTCAATTTTCCCAGTTGTAACACTATATTCCAGCTGATCTCTTCACATTACATGACCAAAAAATAATGATTGTTTCTTCCTAATATTGGAAATGAGCTCTCTTTTTGCTTTGGCCTCTTTCATAACGTTTTCATTACTATTCTTAGCTGCCCATGGTATTCTTCTGTAAAACCGCATTTCTACAGCTTTCAGTGATTTTTTTTATTTGTTGTCCTATTATCCATGATTCACATCCATATGTTTAAACTGGTTCTACACAACATTTAAGAACTGTTTTTCTTGTTTCTATTGTTAAAAATGGATTGCATAGTATCTTCCTCATTTTTTGGAAAGCTGCTTTTGCCTGAGCCATTCTGCATCTCACCTCTATTGTACACCAACCATCTGAGGTTAACATACACTGCTGGATTACACCTAAAGAAATAGGAAACACACTAGCTGTATTTGAAAACAAATGACATGGGAAAACTCTTCTAATAGCTTGAAATAAATGATAGTCTGAAACAGAAATAAGAGAAATGATAGTCTGACACAGAAATAAGAGAAATGATAGTCTGATACAGAAATAAGAGAAATGACAGTCTGATACAGAAATAAGAGAAATGACAGTCTGATACAGAAATAAGAGAAATGACAGTCTGATACAGAAATAAGAGAAATGACAGTCTGATACAGAAATAAGAGAAATGACAGTCTGATACAGAAATAAGAGAAATGACAGTCTGATACAGAAATAAGAGAAATGACAGTCTGATACAGAAATAAGAGAAATGACAGTCTGATACAGAAATAAGAGAAATGACAGTCTGATACAGAAATAAGAGAAATGACAGTCTGATACAGAAATAAGAGAAATGACAGTGCATGAAACACTTGTATAATCAAGAGAAGGTGGGCATATGTTCGGTATGTGATGAGAAGGGACAACAAGATAATATCAAAGCAAGCCCTCAAATGTGAACCAGAGAGTGTAACAAAAAGATGCCGATCTAGAGTAACATTTAAACAAGAATACTGAGGCGAGAAGCAACAACAGTATACATCAGCTCCCTTGCCGAGATTGAAAAACTCGCCCAGAACTGGGGCATGTGGAGAGATACACTGCGGGTCCTGTGCAACGTCTGACACTTGATAGCAAAGATGGTCGGACATGCAGGGTTTAGAGTTTATGTCCCGTGTGTCGTCTTCGGCTCGAAAGGATAATAGATAGATAAAATGTTGTATTGTGACGTAACAAGTGACAGATAATAAGTAGTAAAGTAAAGTACCCTCGTCACGCCAAGTAATAGATAGATAAAATGTTGTATTGTGACGTAACAAGTGACAGATAATAGATAGATAAAATGTTGTATTGTGACGTAACAAGTGACAGATAATAGATAGATAAAATGTTGTATTGTGACGTAACAAGTGACAGATAATAGATAGATAAAATGTTGTATTGTGACGTAACAAGTGACAGATAATAGATAGATAGAATGTTGTATTGTGACGTAACAAGTGACAGATAATAGATAGATAAGATGTTGTATTGTGACGTAACAAGTGACAGATAATAGATAGATAGAATGTTGTATTGTGACGTAACAAGTGACAGATAATAGATAGATAAGATGTTGTATTGTGACGTAACAAGTGACAGATAATAGATAGATAGAATGTTGTATTGTGACGTAACAAGTGACAGATAATAGATAGATAAGATGTTGTATTGTGACGTAACAAGTGACAGATAATAGATAGATAAGATGTTGTATTGTGACGTAACAAGTGACAGATAATAGATAGATAGAATGTTGTATTGTGACGTAACAAGTGACAGATAATAGATAGATAAGATGTTGTATTGTGACGTAACAAGTGACAGATAATAGATAGATAGAATGTTGTATTGTGACGTAACAAGTGACAGATAATAGATAGATAAGATGTTGTATTGTGACGTAACAAGTGACAGATAATAGATAGATAGAATGTTGTATTGTGACGTAACAAGTGACAGATAATAGATAGATAAGATGTTGTATTGTGACGTAACAAGTGACAGATAATAGATAGATAAAATGTTGTATTGTGACGTAACAAGTGACAGATAATACATAGATAGAATGTTGTATTGTGACGTAACAAGTGACAGATAATAGATAGATAAGATGTTGTATTGTGACGTAACAAGTGACAGATAATAGATAGATAAAATGTTGTATTGTGACGTAACAAGTGACAGATAATAGATAGATAGAATGTTGTATTGTGACGTAACAAGTGACAGATAATAGATAGATAAGATGTTGTATTGTGACGTAACAAGTGACAGATAATAGATATATAGGATGTTGTATTGTGACGTAACAAGTGACAGATAATAGATAGAATGAATGTTGTATTGTGACGTAACAAGTGACAGATAATAGATAGATAAGATGTTGTATTGTGACGTAACAAGTGCCAGATAATAGATAGATAGAATGTTGTATTGTGACGTAACAAGTGACAGATAATAGATAGATAGAATGTTGTATTGTGACGTAACAAGTGACAGATAATAGATAGATAAAATGTTGTATTGTGACGTAACAAGTGACAGATAATAGATAGATAAGATGTTGTATTGTCACGTAACAAGTGCCAGATAATAGATATATAGGATGTTGTATTGTGACGTAACAAGTGGCAGATAATAGATAGATAAAATGTTGTATTGTGACGTAACAAGTGACAGATAATAGATAGATAAGATGTTGTATTGTGACGTAACAAGTGCCAGATAATAGATAGATAGAATGTTGTATTGTGACGTAACAAGTGACAGATAATAGATAGATAGATAGAATGTTGTATTGTGACGTAACAAGTGACAGATAATAGATAGATAGAATGTTATATTGTGACGTAACAAGTGACAGATAATAGATAGATAAAATGTTGTATTGTGACGTAACAAGTGACAGATAATAGATAGATAAAATGTTGTATTGTGACGTAACAAGTGACAGATAATAGATAGATAAGATGTTGTATTGTGACGTAACAAGTGACAGATAATAGATAGATAGAATGTTGTATTGTGACGTAACATGTGTCAGATAACAGATAGATAGAATGTTGTATTGTGACATAAAAAGTGACAGATAACAGATAGATAGAATTTTGTATATTGACGTTACAAGTGACATATAATAGATAGATATAATTTTGTATCATAACGTTACAAGTGACATATAACAAACCCGATATATTAATTATTTCATTTTTTTCTTCTCACATAAATCAATCAACAAATATCTAGTAATAAAATGCATAATTTGTATATCAGTTCTATAGTTCTAACACCACTTTGGGAAGCCTCAGTGCCTGCCTGGTAGGTTCGCTACTGCCAGATTTTCTTTTATTTAGACCAAACAGTTTAGCTTTGGAGCTCACCAAGCCTTTTAAAATGGGAATGAGTGATTCCAGTACACCTGCCTGGCGTGATACGGACCACATCACCCATAAATGCACACATGAATAACGTGGAATCAAACACTCTAAGCTACGAAAAATATTATGAATACACTTATATATAATTTTGAATGTTTTAAAATAATGACCTATTTTTAGCTTTCGACCTTTTCTATTTTCTTATTTTACACAGAAAATTGTATTATCATCATTGCGACCGTACCAACTCAGGATCACTCTCGTAGAAATAAAAACAAATAAAGTGACCTTTTAAAATATTAAACATAACCAGCATGCAAAATTATATATAAAAGTGTGGTTAAAAAAGACGTTAAATAGACAACTGATACATGGAGGATATACATGCAGAAAAATGTATCTTAATGTTATATACCAACACATACACATATACACGCATATATATATATATATATATATATATATATATATATATATATATATATATATATATATGTTCGAGAAAAACTTAACACTATTAAAAAATGTTCTTCAATGAGTGTGATATGCTAATACCTCGTGGGGACAGCGAACCTATCTGGACTATAAAGTGACTCTCAATGCACGTAGCTTGGATGTCATGAAACTCAAATGTAACCGTTATTGTCACAATGTAGGTGCAAGAAAATAACTAGAAATAGGATGTCTATTTTTGTAGTAGGACATGACTAAACAAACCATTATGTCGACTCAAAATGTCTTCAGTGAGAGACCAACACAAACAAAATATATACAGATCACAATAGTTCTAGAAAAATGAACAGATCGTCTTTCAAAGTTGTATGTGTGGATGTCTCACTGAGTAAAGGTAAAGGTAAGGTAAAGTACGAGACTTGAACCGGCGTCTTAGCACGCGAGTTTACACCCATATGTGCTCGGCCGCCTATCCAGAAATGTTCGGATATTTCTGTATAGTGTCGCCTCAAGCATCGAAACTCAGATGCGAAGCGACATTCCTCACCTTCCCAGGGTAATACCCTGGTACCCATTTCTGCCAACGGCTGGGTCGATCGTGGGGGTATTTTTTTTTCCAACCACGAGTACAATTCACACTGCTCCCAGCGGGAATCGAACACGGGTTGTCCGAACGTCGGTAGTACAGTCGAGTGGTTTTCTCAAACAGGCTACCGAGGCCCCCGTCTCAGTGAGTGTAGTTTGTGAGGAGATTTGGCTATTATAGACCAAGTGTCCTCTAGGTCACTCCTCTGTCTTCCGGGAACCTCCATGTATATCTGTCAGTGACATTAGTCACATTTGATGCGATCGAATTATGACAAAGACAAAGCCATGGCAGGAAGAAAGGCACTAAGATACAGTCTATGACAGGTCACAAACAATTTGGTAGTTACACGCGAATGAAAGAAGAAAAAGGAGGAGAAGGAGAAAAATATTGTGACAATAATGGACGAGATTTCTTGCTGTCCATCTACACTCCCCGCGTGGACATGACCAACTCTTAGTTGATTGAATGTGCAGGCCTACAGTAGCAGGTTCAGTTTCGACAAGTTCATTTTTTCAAACCATATCTCTACACACAATTTTTTTTGTAATTGGTATTCGTCGCCTTTTGTACTGCTTGGTTTGCAGTTTGAAATTTGAATTTGCTGTCTTTTGTGCCTTCTCTTCCCCATGTCTGCCTATAATTCATGAATCCATTAAGCGTTAACTCAGTTAAATCTTTGCTGGTGTCAGTGAAATCTCCCAGCTAGACCATCACATGTTATACTTTGTTAAACTCAGATACTGATTTTATTGGGGACCTCGGTAGCCTAGTTGGGAAAACCACTCGGGTGGGCTATCTACGTTCGGACAACCCGTGTTCGATTTTCGCTGGAAGCAGTAATAATTATACTTGTGGTTGGAAAAAAAATACCACCCGCGGTCTACCCAGCCGCTGGCGGAATTGGGTACCAGGGAAATACTCTGGGAAGGTGAGGAATATCGCCTCGCATAGTGAGTTTCGATGCTTGAAGCGACACTATCCAGAAGTCTCCGAACACATCGAGCACATATGGGTGAAAACTCGCGTGCTAAGACGCCGATTCAAGTCTCGTACTTTACCTTTACCTTTATGATTTTGTGAGAAATAAACTCGTATCTCTGGCATAAACTAGTCTTGTACGATGGCTATTTCATGTGTTTTATTATTGTTTCGGTGTATTGTTTATTATTTTTACTTTAATTCTTGAAGTAAAACTTTTAATGCATTTTTTTGGGGAGTTGGTCTTATTATGGTTTGTGTATGTCTCAGTTGCCAATTGTCAGCATGTTGTTTGTTCTTTAATTGACTTTGACGAGGAACAGACTGCTGTCATGTTCTTGTAGAATGAGTTTGGAGATATCTGAAAAGACTAATGCAATCGCTGGTCTGTTTCTGTGAGGACATTGACCATTGTTTATCATTATAGGATATGATAGTTGTATTGCAGCTTGATTTGCAAAATGATCACAATTTTGCCATTTGGATGCCCTCATTTTGTTGTGACAGTTTGAGATATTATTGGCAACATTCTCAGTGATTGTTATTCATATATAACTTGTCTACAACATATTTATGTTTTTTTTAATACGTACGTTGTCTATTGCGTTGTATTTATATTTCACCGCAAGAAATTATCTTTGTTTTTGTTCATCTGACATGTGTACACGGACTGTCTATCTTGTTGATGATTTCATTGATGATAAAGTGATGTGTCCATGAATTTTACTTTAGCGCAGGAAAGGTGTTTATTGTTAGCCTAATTCTGTCATCTATTCCTGTCATGATCCAGTATCATAATATTTCATCTATTCCTGTCATGATCCAGTATCATAATATTTCATCTATTCCTGTCATGATCCAGTATCATAATATTTCATCTATTCCTGTCATGATCCAGTATCATAATATTTCATCTATTCCTGTCATGATCCAGTATCATAATATTTCATCTATTCCTGTCATGATCCAGTATCATAATATTTTATTTACAAACATATGAATTCTTGGAAGGTTAACACAGACATCTCCTTGAGCAGGCTGCAGACAGCAAACAATACAGCAATGAAATTATTTGATTTCTCTTATTTTCATCAGCTTGGTTATACTTTTATAATATGAACAGACATACACCAATGATTGAATTCATAATCTAAGAGACTAACTAGAGTGCACTCTTTCTCAGACCGTACTACGGAGTTTGTGCACCTGGGTCAGGATTCTCCGCAGATTCAGAGATTGTAGGTGGGGATATCAGAGCACCTATGGATTCGTCCAGTGTGCGATGATGATGATCCTAACACAGATTACCTTTTTTTTTGGGATCCGGGTAAGTCTAGAAGTATGACGTCGGTCTCGGGGGACAGGAAGGAACCGGGTTCAAAACCCACCGGAAGTGGTGGTTATTTGTCAAAAATAGGAAACAATTAGTCCGTGGTTTCTTTATGACGTTACCTCCCCTGATCTCTTTGGTGGTCAGATCCAGTGTCTAGCCCTCTCGGATAACGCAATACACAGGAGGTCTGGTGTGCATTTGTGAAAGTTGAAGAACCCTTGTCAGTTAACATAAAAAAGAGTAGGTCGTAAATATATGCCGCTGCCCGGTCAAAAATGTCAGCAGAAACCTACCCACACCGTGAATATAAGGCCATACTACGGAGTTCGTGCACATGGGCCAGGATTTCGTTCCGATTTTCTCGAAGGAGATATCGGTACACCTATGGGTTCGTCCGGTGTGCAGTGATGATGACAATCCTAACACAGATTCTACCCTTTGATACCAGCCACACTGCTACACAAATGTTGAGGTGGATCAACAGGAGAAGAGAGACAGGAAAGAGTTTACCATAGCCCGCTACCATGCTTACTACAGGAGTTTGCCATAGCCGCTACCATGCTTACTACAGGAGTTTACCATAGCCCGCTACCATGCTTACTACAGGAGTTTGCCATAGCCCGCTACCATGCTGACTACAAGAGTTTGCCATAGCCCGCTACCATGCTTACTACAGGAGTTTGCCATAGCCCGCTACCATGCTGACTACAGGAGTTTACCATAGCCCGCTACCATGCTGACTACAGGAGTTTACCATAGCCCGCTACCATGCTGACTACAGGAGTTTACCATAGCCCGCTACCATGCTGACTACAGGAGTTTACCATAGCCCGCTACCATGCTGACTACAAGAGTTTGCCATAGCCCGCTACCATGCTTACTACAGGAGTTTGCCATAGCCCGCTACCATGCTGACTACAGGAGTTTACCATAGCCCGCTACCATGCTGACTACAAGAGTTTGCCATAGCCCGCTACCATGCTTGCTACAAGAGTTTGCCATAGCCCGCTACCATGCTGACTACAGGAGTTTACCATAGCCCGCTACCATGCTGACTACAAGAGTTTGCCATAGCCCGCTATCATGCTGACTACAAGAGTTTGCCATAGCCCGCTACCATGCTGACTACAAGAGTTTGCCATAGCCCGCTACCATGCTGACTACAGGAGTTTACCATAGCCCGCTACCATGCTGACTACAAGAGTTTGCCATAGCCCGCTATCATGCTGACTACAAGAGTTTGCCATAGCCCGCTACCATGCTTACTACAGGAGTTTGCCATAGCCCGCTACCATGCTTGCTACAAGAGTTTGCCATAGCCCGCTACCATGCTGACTACAAGAGTTTGCCATAGCCCGCTATCATGCTTACTACAAGAGTTTGCCATAGCCCGCTACCATGCTTACTACAGTCCAAAGTGTACTTTTGAGATCCAAATACAATGGATGGTAGCTACCGGCTGTATTCTGGGAGATCTGATAAAAGCCGAAGCATTTCGCCATTCTCTTTTGATTAAATATGGATTTGTTTTGAAGATAAAGGAATAAATCCTCGTAAATGTTACACTAACTTGTTTAATTTGATTGCATTTTGACTGTTTACAAGTAGTCTTAGTGACAACAGGATTGGTTAAAAAGTAAAGGTAGTATTATAGCACATAATGTTCGATGGGTGTTAAAATTATATTTTAAAGTATTAAGTTTCAGCATTTGAGGCTGGATGGATGCTACTTTCTTCATACATTAGATCTTCTGTAACTACAAGTCAAGTGCATATCTGAAGTTATCTGGAACATTTTTGTAGTCAGGTTAAAAAAAAAGACCTAGTTTAAGAATTCACACTGTTGACCAGCTGGGTACTATGACACTCACGTGATGACTACACGTCCTATATTTGACAGTTTTAATTCTAACACATTGTATGTAAAGATATATCATAATTAATCATTTCGAAACAAAAAGAACATTTTCAAGAAAATAAATATTGAAAACATGTTTTATCAGTCAGTTTTGTAATTGCTAGTGGAGACCAGCAAAAGTTTCAAATAAATATTGTTTTTGAGTTTAAAAAAAGTCTCATTCTTGAATCTGTCATGTAGTTGTTTTTTTTTAAAAAAATAGTTTTAAATGGAATTTTTTTTTTATTTGCAATAGCATTAAGGGGACTCTTTTCCTCAATAAAGTATGTTTTATTATTGATCTGGTTACTTATTTGTGTCCTGCCATGTATGTTAATCTAAATTTCCTCACATTTTTCAATCTTTGTGTTAGTTAGCAATATTTTTTTTCAATAACATATAAGTCAATGAAAAGTAACCATCATAGGAATGACCACATATGTTTTATTTCTTGCACGCCAATTTACAGAAATGAGAACACATCACACATTTATTTGATTGTAATAACAAATGTTACAAATCTCTCTGCTCTCCAGACAATTTGTTAAACTGATGTACACGTTTTCCGTGTAAATATTTCTTGTTATCATTGATAATGTTTATTACAAATGTTGTAGTAATGGTGGTAAAAGTGAAGATAATGTATGCGTTGAAGAATGAGTAAAATGTAATTATTGTTGTTGCGGCTAAAATTATTAGAATCTGAGACCATGAATTGTTGAAGTTAATGAGATAAATGAAGGCTTTTGTTTTATGAACTGTTGTTAATCATGGCGAGTCGTTTAGTCTCATCAACGGAGCTTATGCCCGCTGCCATAGCTTCTCTTATCATTGTCTCTTTTTGGTGTTTCGCAAAGCTGGCCTTTCTTTACCATTTGACAGCTGTTTCACATTTGAGGGCTTACTTTGCAATTCTCTTGTTATTTCACCTCATCACAAGGCCAACATATATCAGACCAGCTCTATTCTTGAATTCCTAGGCTGTGTTTAAAGGGAAATAAATCTAATTGATATGTTTATGTCGTTAGTGTCTACATTCTAAGTATTACAATGCTATTACTGGGAGAACTGATAAAAATAAGCAAAAGGATCATATCAAATAACATAAGATGGTATAGAGCAGTTAAACTAATCGAAAGACAAGACTACGAAGCTTCGGCAAAAGTCTGCACCTCTTCTCTGCAGCTATACTTACGGACTGCTTATAGTATTTAATATTTGGTATATTTGATATTGAATTGAGGGAGGAAGAGATAGAGGGAAGCAAAGAGAAAAAGATACCAGACAACTTCAGAGAATGGCTTGGCAGAAAATCAACAACAGAAATGATAAATAACTGTCGTGATCGAAAGTTATGGAGGGATATGATCACCTACGCCAGCAGGATGGTACTTGATGATGATATTTGTGCTTATCTCCTAAAGGAGTCGACCATTTGCTCTAGAGACAGCATTTGATATGTTACTTGTCTGCTTAAATGATATACATGTATTTGTGAAGACTCGTTCCCTTTCGTCAAATGAAATCATGATGGCTTCAGCTGACTGCTAAATAAACATCTGTTACACGCCTTATTTGTTATTGCAAATGGTTCGGTTTACACTCACCACATTTGATTTCAAAGTGCGGCGTTCTGCTAACAGCGTCAGGGATTGCTTGTGCCCACACCTAAACTGTGACCAGTGAGTGACATTAACATGCTCCTCTTTACAAATGATTCATTCTAGTGGACAAATCCATGTAGGAGGAGCATCCATATGATAGAAGAAATCCATTCAAGAGAGGGAAAACTCAACGCAAACCCCAGGTAAGAAAGACTTTTGTTAGTCTGAACAGACTATTTTCTTGAAAGAGATCATTATGACTACAAGAAACTGCCGCAGGAAGACTAGGGAAGCAGTCCCAAACAAATGTCTGCGGAAGACTGTTAACTGGACTGCATGATTCAAAATATAGCGCAACTCATTATGTGAAGGAAAAAGGTCTACAACTGATGCGCTCAAGGTAATCTTTCAGCTTAGTTCCCACAGTGACGGTAACTGCTGATATAGAAGACCTAGTTTTTGCACTTCCTACAAGGATGGCCACGCTCCAGCAGGTATCGAAGTATCAAGGGAAATAAGAAAGGTAAAAACGTGAGATGTGAATGGACATCTCACAGTGGCTGGAGGGATTCATACTGTACTGAGCGCTGTCTCCACATCACAGAGCAATGATAACAGTAAATCCAAAGTTTCCGTAGTAGTCACATCACATCATCCAGATCACAACTCATGCCTGACTTTCAGAATGTCAGCTTTTTTCTTTCTGTCTGTATGTTCATTGTAGTAAATCCTACAGAGAAACCTCCACAAACTCTTTCCATTCCTTTTTTTTTTAAAACATTATTCTTGATTTTGTTATTTGAATCATGGACTGAAATTATGATATCCTGATTAATGTTACGTTATGTTATATTATGTTATGTAAGGATTATCATCACTGCAATCCGGACACAGCCTCTGACGGTTTCCGCAAAATGCTCCTCTGCTCACAGCAACTAACTGTACTTCCTAAGTGTTGGTTGATAGTTCCTTTCATCCACCCAGAATATAATTCTGTTCTGGCAATGCCTGTCCTCACCCCGAGTACTTGGAATGTAGAAGGCAATATAGTTTCGCTTCTTCCAAAGTCCACCAGCTAATGTATCTGCTATTTCATTCCCATCAAACCGTCGTGACCCAGAAGAAACAAGAAGGTCACACTCCCGATCTTTGACCTCTGTTTGATTCCAGGCCTTGCATGAATCATTCTGAAGTTTACGGATCAAGCATCAAGCTCATCGAGTCATTCATGATGCTGACATGAGTAGACATGAGCAGATATGAGAAGACATGAGCTGACATGAGCTGACATGAGTGGACATGAGCAGACATGAGTAGACATGAGCAGACATGAGTAGACATGAGCAGCCATGAGTAGACATGAGAAGAAATGAGCAGACATGAGAAGACATGATCAGACATAAGTAGACATGAGCAGCCATGAACAACATGAGCAGACATGAGCAGACATGAGTAGACATGAGTTGACATGAGCAGCCATGAGTAGACATGAGTAGACATGAGTAGAAATGAGCAGACATGAGTAGACATGAGCAGACATAAGTAGACATGAACAACATGATCAGACATGAGCAGACAAGAGTAGACATGAGCGGACATGAGTAGACATGAGCAGACATGAGTAGACATGAGCAGACATGAGTAGACATGAGCAGACATGAGCAGACATGAGTAGACATGACTAGACATGAGTAGACATGAGCAGACATGAGTAGACATGAGCAGACATGAGTAGACATGAGCGGACATGAGTAGACATGAGCAGACATGAGTAGACATGAGCAGACATGAGTAGACATGAGCAGACATGAGCAGACATGAGTAGACATGACTAAACATGAGCAGACATGAGTAGACATGAGCTGACATGAGTAGACATGAGTAGACATGACTAGACATGAGCAAACATGATTAGACATGAGCTGACATGAGTAGACATGAGTTGACATGAGTAGACATGAGCTGACATGATTAGACATGAGCTGACATGAGTAGACATGTCTGACATAAGTAGACATGAGTAGACATGAGCAGACCCGAGCAGGCATTTGTAGCCATGAGCAGACTTGAGTAGACAAGAGTAGACATGAGCGGACATGAGTAGACATGAGCAGACATGAGTAGACATGAGCAGACATGAGTAGACATGAGCAGACATGAGCAGACATGAGTAGACATGAGCTGACATGAGCTGAAATGAGTAGACATGAGCAGACATGAGCTGACATGAGTAGACATGAGCAGACATAAGCAGACATGAGTAGACATGAGCAGACATGAGCAGACATGAGCAGACATAAGTAGACAAGAGTAGACATGAGCAGACATGAGTAGACAAGAGTAGACATGTGCTGACATGAGTAGCCATGAGCAGACCCGAGCAGGCATTTGAAGCCATGAGCAGACTTGAGTAGACATGAGCAGACATGAGTAGACATGGGTAGACATGAGCTGACATGAGTAGACATGAGCTGATATGAGTAGACATGAGCTGACATGAGTAGACATGAGTAGACATGAGTAGACATGAGCTGACATGAGTAGACATGAGCAGACCCGAGCAGACATTTGTAGACATGAGTAGACATTAGTATATTTTTGAGATTATAACCAGATAAAAGTTCTTGTTACGACTATCGTATCACTGGTTGTCAATGCGTATCTTGATCAATGTTTACATGGAAGGCCAATTTAGAAGTTCAGTAACTGCCACAGTAACCGTTATCATACAAGATTTTGCTGTTGTGCGGCCTTTACCCTTCTTTGAAATAAATTTATTTCATTCCTGCATCAGAGAAAATTGATGTTTTCATAATACAGATCAACCTGCTGCTGCATTTACCGAATGACTGTTCCTCTTCATCATCAGTCTTTGGGAGGATGTCCGATGGGGGTATATGCTTCGAGTTGAGGTTTACAGAAAAGCTGTGATATCTGCGCCTTCCAGTCCAATAAATGCCACTTCAGCATTACATTTGTGGGCATTACATTTGTGTCTTCCCTGTCAGTCCCTACTTGTTTGGCCAGATTAGTTAGACTGTGTCCAGAGCTACTGTGTCCAGAGCTACTGTGTACAAAGTTACTGTGTATAGAGCTACTGTGTTGAGAGCTACTGTGTACATAGCTACTGTGTCCAGAGTTACTGTGTCCAGAGCTACTGTGTCCAGAGCTACTGTGTACAGAGCTACTGTATTGAGAGCTGCTGTAGAGAAGGATCATGATCAATCGCTGATCGTTGACCGCTGACCCTGACGCACGTTGTCAGTCAGGAATCGATGGCCACTATTGAGGTGTCGTCTGGAATGTTGACTCTGAAGGCAAATCATCAGCATCTTTTTCAACAGCTTGAACCGACGTCAGGTAGAGAGGTGTAACGTACACTCCTACATTGTATTGTGACAGCTTTACAGAAAAGAACACAACAAAATACTGACCCTTTCGGTATTCATGCTTCCTTCCTCAGAAAACGAGAACAACACAAACGAACAACGAAATAAAGTTAACTCTACTACATCTAGGAGGAGCGTATCGGGTAAATCAAGGAGAAATAAACAGAGGAACAAGATATGAAATGATGAAACGAAAGAAAGATGTGCTACATATTGGAGGATACGAATTGATAATATGTGAAAATTAGTAAGCTAATATATATATATATATATATATATAATATATATACATATATATATATATATATATATACAATTAAAGCGAAACTTAACTGAGGCAAGATCCAAAACGTATTAACAAATGTCGAGTTATAAATCATTTTCACATTAACACATTAGAGTGTTAAGTCTTCCCTCAACAACTATTGACAACTGTGTCTAAGATTAAATAGATATAACAACATTATTTAACCACTGAATCTGTTTATCAGTCTATACATGTTCAGATTTGGAAGTAAATATGTTATCGGCTTCGTCTCACAAAAGTTTGTACAGACAGAATATGTTCAATAACGGGTGTGGTGAGATAAACGCTATACATATTTTTCTGTGTGGTTACCACTGTCGAAACAGGGTCCTCTTTGGCTTAATGAGATTCCATAGTCCCTTGGAAAAGTCCTTGTTCATGTAGATATTAATGACAAAGTTCATGAGTGAATGAAGTTCATATAAGTAGAGCAGGCTGCAGAAAACATATACCGGAACGTAGAGCGATAAATGTGTCAGTCCACTCACTAAACCTTGGGGGAGGGTACAAATCAAGAATGTACCAAACATAATGGTAAAGAACTTCACACTTCTCATGGCTGCTGTGTAATTGTTCTTTATTCTTGACTCGACTTCCAGGTTTCGAAATTGTAACTTTCGAGCCCGATTGGCCTTTTTGTGGTCAAACGCCACTTTTGAGATTTTGAAATAGCAGACAAATGCTATTACGTAATAAATTATCGTCAATGCTACGGCAGACAGAAAATACTCAAGTGGAGGTTTAAACGCAATGCAAATCTCATGATATTTACCAGCTCGGTAAAGAATTAGGGGCGTGAGTAAGAATGTTAGCCACACAACCCATGCACCGACGAGTGGTTTCAATAGTCGCCATCTCGTCATGTTCTTGATATAGTAAAATGGATGGGCGATGTGTATGTAGCGATCAACAGCAATGATAGCCATATGGGTACACGATGACATGACTGTAGAGTAAGAGGCTCCGAGCAAGAACGTGTCAATCATGATGAGAGTGTTGTAATCGATGTTCACATGAGGAAAGTGGATGTAAGCGTGGAAGATCCAGATGAATGTCATAATCCCATCGTTTAGCGCCAGTGAGGCAATGAAGATGTTGGCGTTGGTGTGTAATGCTTGAGTGCACCAGATCGTGAGTAGAGTCACGATGTTTTGACAAAGCACCAAGCAACTGAATGGTATTCCTACATAGCCCAGCTGGAAATCTCCTAGATCTAGCATCTTCAAGTCACATATGGGTGTATTGCTGTGATTCATTATCATCCTTTGGAAGCTAAATACTACAGATTATAAATATATCAATGCAGGTTCTAACATGGTGTGTTCAACCAGACTCAGAATTCATATGCTGTACCGTTCTTACTTGTGTCTATTACAGTAAACAATAGTGAAATTCCTCCATACACTTGTGTCTATTACAGTGAACAATTGTGAAATTCCTCCATACACGTGTGTCTATTACAGAGAACAATTGTGAAATTCCTCCATACACTTGTGTCTATTACAGAGAACAATTGTGAAATTCCTCCATACACTTGTGTCTATTACAGAGAACAATTGTGAAATTCCTCCATACACTTGTGTCTATTACAGAGAACAATTGTGAAATTCCTCCATACACGTGTGTCTATTACAGTAAACAATTGTGAAATTCCTCCATTATTTCAAATTCTGGTCTGAGCTGAAACGAAACCAGATAAATTGTGAGGCAGATGATGACTGTTCCAGAACTTAATATTATTCTATAAATTGCCGCTGACAAGAAACAAAAGGGTCATACATGTGTTGCTGTTGTCATAATTCCAATCATTAAGTGCCTGTTTTTGCTGCAATAAACGTATATATTGCACAGAAGCTGCCAACAATGTCAACAATCAGGCATATATATATAAGCGCATGTTTACTAACAATGAAACATATTGACAGAACTACAGCTAACTCATTGTTCAAACCAGATTTGTCTTATATTAATGTATACTGATGTCACTGAAAGAAGATAGAACACATCCAGACTTTCGAGAGATACTCTGGGAACAGACTAAGCTTCAAAGCAAACCCTCTAAAAATGTGCTTGTATTGCACGCTGCTATTTCTTATTTTTGGTTTCAGAAAATCCTGCGGATGATTTCTACATTTTTTGTTGGTTCAGTGATGTCCAAACTTATGAAGACAATTTGAAAAGATGGTAGTTACAATATCAAGTTAGCAATATACAAATATAAGCACAGGTGATTTGCCAATGAAGACATTCATGCTATTCTATTAACTGATTTACTTTATTTAATTAACACTAATTTAATTAACTTTACTTAATTAACAAGAAGAAAAGAAGTCAAAGTTTCAGGATGTGTGAAATCAAAGGAAGGAAATTATAATAATGGGACAGGAGAAGACAATATAAAGATGGACAGAATATATCAGTCAACTCTATGATGATGAAAGACCAGAGTTAAACAATCCAAACAAAGACACAGGACCACCAATTATGCAGAGTGAAGTGGAGGACACAATTCAACACATGAAATGAGGCAAAGCTCCAGGTCCCGACAATATAACAATCGAAGAGATAAATGCATTAGGAGAGCTGGGAGTACAAGTCATAACAAAATTACTCAATGACATATATAACACTGGACACATACCCGAAGATCTACTAAAATCTATCTTTGTAGCCATACCGAAGAAGTCAGGCGCCACTGATTGTGAGGACCATCGCATTATTAGTCTCATGAGCCATATGACTAAAATATTAATAAGAATCATCATGAGACGTGTAAGGAACAAAATAAAACCAGAAATAAGTGAGGAAAAATATAGATTTGTGGAAGGAAAGGGCACCAATAAGGCAATATACAACATAAGAACGTTGATAGAAAGATCTATAGAGGTAAAGAAAGATCTATATATGTGTGTTATAGACTACACTTCAGACTTCCAGCTAAGCGTTTTTACATTATATTGAATGTTGACATTTCACTTAATTTCCATTTTTAATTGATAATGTTCCTGTTATATAGTACTTTGACTGCTATTTTTATTTGACTCTTTATTTAGATCCACTAATTTTGATTACTCTAGAACATGTAGTTTAGTAATCTTCATTTCGTGTCCGTTTCTGTGTTCGTTTTTTCTGAAAAAGGCTGCATGTAGGCTGAAACGTCATGATTTTGTTTTGTTCCGTTTGTGTAAAGCTGTCACCACTATTTGTTCCGTTTGTGTAAAGCTGTCACCACTATTTGTTCCGTTTGTGTAAAGCTGTCACCACTATTTGTTCCGTTTGTGTAAAGCTGTCACCACTATTTGTTCCGTTTGTGTAAAGCTGTCACCACTATTTGTTCCGTTTGACTAAAGCTGTCACCACTCTTTGTTCCATTTGTGTAAAGCTGTCACCACTATTTGTTCCGTTAGTGTAAAGCTGTCACCACTACTTGTAGGACATTACACCCAACCACTTGTTCCAAAATCTTATAGACTTTGTAGGACATTACACCCAACCACGTGTTCCTAAACCTTATAGACCTTGTAGGACATTACACCCAACCACTTGTTCCTAAACCTTATATACCTTGTAGGACATTACACCCAACTACTTCTTCCTAAACCTTATAGACCTTGTAGGACATTACACCCAACACTAGTTCCTTAACTTTGTAGACCTTGTAGGACATTACACCCAACCACTTGTTCCTAAACCTTATAGACCTTGTAGGACATTACACCCAACCACTTGTTCCTAAACCTTATAGACCTTGTAGGACATTACACCCAACCACTTGTTCCTAAACCTTATAGACCTTGTAGGACATTACACCCAACCATTTCTTCCTAAACCTTATAGTCCTTGTAGGACATTACACCCAATCACTTGTTCCAAAACCTTATAGACCTTGTAGGACATTACACCCAACCACGTGTTCCTAAACCTTATAGACCTTGTAGGACATTACACCCAATCACTTGTTCCAAAACCTTATAGACCTTGTAGGACATTACACCCAACCACGTGTTCCTAAACCTTATAGACCTTGTAGGACATTACACCCAACCACGTGTTCCTAAACCTTATAGACCTTGTAGGACATTACACCCAACCACTTGTTCCTAAACCTTATAGACCTTGTAAGACATTACACCCAATCACTTGTTCCTTAACTTTATAGACCTTGTAGGACATTACACCCAACCACTTGTTCCTAAACCTTATAGACCTTGTAAGACATTACACCCAATCACTTGTTCCTTAACTTTAGAGACCTTGTAGGACATTATACCCAACCACTTGTTCCTAAACCTTATAGACCTTGCAGGACATTATACCCAACCACTTGTTCCTTAACTTTATAGACCTTGCAGGACATTACACCAAACCACTTGTTCCTAAACCTTATAGACCTTGTAAGACATTACACCCAACCACTTGTTCCAAAACCTTATAGACCTTGTAGGACATTATACCCAACCACTTGTTCCAAAACCTTATAGACCTTGCAGGACATTATACCCAACCACTTGTTCCTTAACTTTATAGACCTTGCAGGACATTACACCAAACCACTTGTTCCTAAACCTTATAGACCTTGTAGGACATTACACCCAACCACTTGTTCCTAAATAAGTTACAGCTTAGGGCTGTACAATTTGAGGGGCCTTAACGAATGTTCAGAATTTGTTTTGGGGCCACAGTTTTACACACTAGTTTATGATTTCAAGTTGTGTGAGACCTTCCGCGGTTATGTTTTAAGAGGGAGGTACTCATACCTTCATCTAAGGCCCCACCAAGTGCAAATCCATCAATCATCTATTTGTGTGTGTAAATGTTTACTTCAAGGTCATTCCATATCTTCTGGATGCATTTCTTGTCTTTTTTTTTTATTTCCGGAAAATTCTCATTTGTAACTTAATATGGAAGACTTCATAGAGCAGGGGTTAGAGAACTTGCCTACAGAGGACAAAAGGTTTGGTTTGAACCCATTTGATGGCTTTTAGTCTCACCCGATCTTACGTGGGATCAATGACATTTTTTTTTTCTGAAAAGAGAGGCAACACTGGTGTTGTGCTAACCACATTACTATATAAATATATAAAGTGCCAAAAGTTAAATTTAAGAAAGTACTAATATAAAAAGAAGTGCCAACGGTAAAAATTAAAAAAAAATTAATAAATAATAGTAAAAAAGTGTCAATGTTAATATTTAAGAAAGACATCATCATCATCAAGTACCAAGCCTGCTGGCGTAGGTGATCATGTCTCTCCACAACTTTCGATCACGACAGTTATTTATCATTTCTGTTGTTGACCTTCTGCCAAGCCATTCTCTTAAGCTGTCTGGTATCTTTTCTCTTTGCTTCTCTCTATCTCTTCGTCCCTCAATTTTCCGAGTTGTTACAATATATTCCAATTGTTCTCTTCTCATTAAATGGCCAAAAAATGATGATTGTTTCTTCCTAATATTGGAAATTAGTTCTCTTTTGCTTTGGCCTCTTTCAGAACGTTGTCGTTACTCTTCTAAGCTGTCCATGGTATTCTCAACATTCTTCTGTAAAACCACATTTCTACAAGTGTTGTGTTCCTTCCTTGTAAAGCTGTCATCATACTTTGGAGTGTTTAGCACACCATACCACTGGCTCTTTGCTACCAGCTTTACCGCAGCATTGCAATTATTTGCCTGTTCCCCACATTTCTACATCCTCCAGTGATTTTCTTGTCTGTTGTCCTATCGTCCATGATTCATATCCATATGTTAAGACTGGTTCAACATAACATTTAAGAACTCCTGTTCTTGTTTCTATTGTTAAAAATGGATTGCATAGTATCTTCTTCATTTTTTGGAAAGCTGTTTTTGCCTGAGCCATTCTGCATCTCACCTCTGTTGTACACCTACTATCTGAGGTTAACATTGTTCCCATATATTTACATTCATTTACCTGTATTAATATTGTTCCACTTGTTTTTATTCTGCACTGAGGTGATGTCTTTTTCTTTGTTGTTACCATTACTTCTGTCTTTTTGCTATTATGGCTGAGTCTTTATTTTTTCTTTCTTTCACTATAATGTCTAACGTTTCTTGTAACTCATTTTCACTCTTAGCGATTAAGACTGTATCATCAGCATACCTTAAATTATTTACATTATGACCTCCGTTGTTATTCTAGGCATGCCCCTTATGGATCTTAAAATAATCTCACTATAAATATTAAACAAATCTGGTGACAGCACACAACCTTACCTAACACCCTGTTTTATTTGTTGAAACATTCCCAATTGGTTTCCAGTTCTCATGGCCGCTGTTTGTTGCCAGTACATGTTCTTTATTATTCTTAGATCTTTGCTGTCTACGTTTATGCTTTCTAAAATTTTGATTATCTCTGATTGCTTTACTTTGTCAAATGCTTTGGTATAATCTATGAAACATAGGTATAGATCTGTTTTCACCTCTATGGCACTTTCTGTTAAAGATCTTATGATGTATATGGCATTGCTTGTTCTTTTAAGAAAGTACTAATAGTAAAAAAAAAAAGTGCCAATGTTAAAATTTAAGAAAGTACAGATAGTAAAAAAAAAAGTGCCAATGTCAAAAACATTTATACAAATTGCCAATGGTTAAAACAAATTTATAAATATTTATATAAAACACGTCAAAGGTCAAAAACAATTTGGGACACTATCATCTGTTCCCCTTTATGCTTTTACATGTGATGACGGATACATTTTTGCTTTCCTTTTTGGGGACCTGGTCCTGCCCAATATTATCATATCCATGCTTTACAACATGTGCATCAGCCATTAAAACATTGCTGGAAAACAACTAAATACATTTTAAAAAAATAAGCTGGATACAATTATAAACAAAGACTTTAGAAGAATACTTTGTATACCTTGAAATGAATTAAAGCTTAGTGCGGAAATAAGAGAAATGACAAATCATTAGAAAAATATAATATATATTATATATTCAAGAAAAGAAGGTGGTCATATGACGGTCATGTGATGAGAAGGGGCAAGAGAATCTCAATGCAAATCCTCAAATGGGGAAACAGAAAAAAAGGTAGATAATAACGATAATTCTGACAGCACATTAATGCTGCTTGAGAAAAAAGCTAGGAATATGCCGCCACAGACTACATAAATAAACAACAGATAAAATGGTTAAGCTACCTGAAAGATCAAAACACAACACAACGAGCCTTCAGTAATATTTGTGAGAACATAAGACTCAAGGGTCGACCACGATAAAGATGGATTGATGGAATATTAGACCCACCAGAAAACATAACAGCAGCAGGTTAAGAGAAGAGCAAAATACCGCTAATTATGTCTCCCCTCGACGGTGAAAGGCGAATGAAGAAGGAAAGTAAAAGTAGAGTAAAGCTATTTACGAGAGTGTTTGACCAATAATTCAAGATATGAATAAAGCTATTTACGAGAGTGTTTGACCAATAATTCAAGATATGAATAAAGCTATTTACGAGAGTGTTTGACCAATAATTCAAGATATGAATAAAGCTATTTAGAGTGTTTGACCAATACTTCAAGATATGAATAAAGCTATTTACGAGAGTGTTTGCCCAATAATTCAAGATATGAATAAAGCTATTTACGAGAGTGTTTGCCCAATAATTCAAGATATGAATAAAGCTATTTACGAGAGTGTTTTCCCAATAATTCAAGATATGAATAAAGCTATTTACGAGAGTGTTTGCCCAATAATTCAAGATATGAATAAAGCTATTTACGAGAGTGTTTGCCCAATAATTCAAGATATGAATAAAGCTATTTACGAGAGTGTTTGCCCAATAATTCAAGATATGAATAAAGCTATTTACGAGAGTGTTTGCCCAATAATTCAAGATATGAATAAAGCTATTTACGAGAGTGTTTGCCCAATAATTCAAGATATGAATAAAGCTATTTACGAGAGTGTTTGCCCAATAATTCAAGATATGAATAAAGCTATTTACGAGAGTGTTTGCCCAATAATTCAAGATATGAATAAAGCTATTTACGAGAGTGTTTGCCCAATAATTCAAGATATGAAGTAAGTAAAAAAGAAAAGTAAAATACCCGTCACGCCAAGTGGCTTATAGGGGGTATGGTGTTAGTGACCATACATTTTACAGACATTCAGCACATGATTTTTGGGGTAATGTGGTCGGTATTACGCCCGCGCCGCTTTACTTTCCCAGAAAAAAATCCGGTACCCATATAATGCTGGGTGAACCCGGAAGTCGTCGATCAGAACTCTTGTCTTTTGAAGTCCAGTTCACTAACCACTGAGCTATCGCGGCTCAAGATATGAAGTAATATGTGTGAATGTCTTTAAAGAGCTTATTCATTTGACATCTTCAACATCGTTGTTTGCTAGTTACAGACTGAGGGTTACACAAGTTGTATTTGGTTGTAACTCAAGAGCACGATAGATATGTTTACTTATTCTTTTACTAGGGGGGGGGGGGGGGGGAAGGTGACCTGTGGTCAATATGGCAGGGTCAGTAGCCCACAGCTGAGCAGCTTTAATGTACACTGTTTGTGAGAGGCTATTAGAGAACTTCATAGATAAATGTACATTGGGAGAAACTTTATAGAACTTTAATGTACACTGGGAGAAACTTTATAGAACTTTAATGTACACTGGGAGAAACTTTATAGAACTTTAATGTACACTGTGAGAAACTTTATAGAACTTTAATGTACACTGTGAGAAACTTTATAGAACTTTAATGTACACTGTGAGAAACTTTATAGAACTTTAATGCACACTGTGAGAAACTTTATAGAACTTTAATGCACGCTGTGAGAAACTTTATAGAACTTTAATGCACACTGTGAGAAACTTTATTGAACGTTAATGTACACTGTGAGAAACTTTATAAAACTGTAATGTACACTGTGAGAAATTTGTACAGAACTTTAATGTACACCGTGAGGCACTTTATAGAACGTTAATGCACACTGTGAGAAACTTTATAGAATCTTAATGTACACTGTGGGAAACTTTATAGAATCTTAATGTACACTGTGAGGCACTTTTTTAGAACGTTAATGTACAAAGTAAGAAACTTTGTTAAACGTTAATGTACACTGTGAGAAACTTTATAGAATCTTAATGTACACTGTGGGCAAGTTTCAGAGAACTATGTTCAGTGAACAGGGAGCCGCGAAAGCTCAGTGGTTAGTGAACTGGACCACTAAGGACAAGAGGTAGGGTTAGGTCCCAACCGACGGCTTCCGGGTTCACCCAGCCTTAAATGGGTACCGGATTCTTTCTGTGAAAGTAAAGCGGCACGGGCGTAATACCGACCACATTACCCCAAAAATAATGTGCCGAAAGTCTGTAAAATTTATATTCACTAACACCATATTCCCTATACGCCACTTGGCGTGACGGGAGCTCTTTACTTTTTTTTTACTTTTGTATTCAATGAACATTGAGGCCCATCTAGAGAACTGTAATGATGCGCTGTTTAATGTTCAGTAAAAGTAGTTTAGGTGTTGTTCCAATATATCTGTTACACAAATTGACGCTGGGTTGTAGAGTTATGGACGCAAGTAAATCTCATCTTCAAACGACTAGTCCTGGTACTGCCAGGTTCAAATACGTCAGAAGCCTTTTGTTGTCATTGTTATGCCACCAATAACATGTACAATGAAACCAGTAACACGTACAATGAAACCAGTAAGACGTACAATGAAACCAGTAACACATACAATGAAACCAGTAACACGTACAATGAAACCAGTAACACGTACAATGAAACCAGTAACACGTACAATGAAAAAAGTAACACGTACAATCAAAAAAGTAACACGTACAATGAAAAAAGTAACACATACAATGAAACCAGTAACACGTACAATGAAACCAGTAAGACGTACAATGAAAAAAGTAACACGTACAATGAAACCAGTAACATGTACAATGAAACCAGTAAGACGTACAATGAAACCAGTAACACGTACAATGAAAAAAGTAACACGTACAATGAAACCAGTAACACGTACAATGAAACCAGTAACACGTACAATGAAACCAGTAAGACGTACAATGAAACCAGTAACACGCACAATGAAACCAGTAAGACGTACAATGAAACCAGTAAGACGTACAATGCTATCAAACATACAAAAGTGACAAAACAATTCAAATTATCTGGAATCTTGGGGAATGAATCAAAATACATGAGAAGGAGAAAAAGAAGACTCATTTGAGAAATAAATACTTACGAATTAACTAGGCATAAAAAAGTTGAATTAAAATAATAAAACAAAATCAAATCGTATTAAAGAATCCACACACAAATACAAATTATAAATTAGATAGTTAAATTAATTACCACAATAGTATACAAAGTTAAATTAATTACCACAATAGAATACAAAGTTAAATTAATTACCACAATAGAATACAAAGTTAAATTAATTACCACAATAGAATACAAAGTTAAATTAATTACCACAATAGAATACAAAGTTAAATTAATTACCACAATAGAATACAAAGTTAAATTAATTACCACAATAGAATACAAAGTTAAATTAATTACCACAATAGTATGCAAAGTTAAATTAATTACCACAATAGAATACAAAGTTAAATTAATTACCACAATAGTATGCAAACTCATAAACATCATAATTCACATATACACAATTACATCAGCAAACATGAATATTTTGTTATCAAAACTCACCGATGGACGAAAAACGAGATAAATCTCAATGTGTAGAATGATGTTTAGAGCCAGCAGATTGAAGTTTAAATAAGTGTTTTCTCTTGTTTTTCTTGTACACCAAACACTTGATGCTGTTTGTGCAGATGACACCAGGCAGGTAGGCGTATCAGTAATTTGTACAGAGTAATACGCGCCAGGATTGATATCTAATGTCTGTGTCTCGAAGTTTCTGTTGATTTTTGTGATTAACAAATCACAGTCTAATATAACAAATCACAGTCTAATATAACAATAAAACACAGTCTAAAATAGTTGTTGATTCATTTTCTGAATTGAAGTTTTGATGAACATAATCAATTGTTTAGGGACTGATTACAGATCAGCACGACTGAGAATAATGACAATTGACTGTAGGTTTCAGAAATAGGAAAATCAAAACAGATTGATTTAAGTGCAATGTAAACATTGGTGTTGCGACAAACAAATCAATTTTTTTTTTTAATGGAAAGTTTTAAACTTGATAATAAAAGTAGAGTCTTAATTGGTAGGAAAACATTTGAGATGAGAGAGACGGACAACATAAAAGCCTTTAGTTTACAGTTCAATTGAAGCATTGAGAAAATTGCCAGTGATGGACTTTTTAATCCACTTTGTGCAGGGACAAAATATTGCTAATGGAAAAAGAAAGATACGTTTAGTCATAAATGGAAACGCTTTCAATGTGCAAAGCTTTTCACTTTGGTCACAGATAATGTAAAAAAATAGGACTGCATTGTAAGACAGTCATTGGAACTAATTAGTCAACAAAATAACATTATAGCGCATTAGAGCCAGAGTAACACTTTGTTGACACTACTGGTGCATTCCTGGGATGAAATCATTCTCCGTGGAATCACTCCAACATTTGACCTCAATTGGTATGATGACATTCATTGGTCAGAGAGTAAGTACCAAACGTACACTGGCCTCTGGGTACGAAGTCATTGCTGTAAAGATCATCTTCATTTCAATATCTAATTCTTAAAGAGAGTATTTTTGGCTTACATTTTTATATATCTGCTGTAAAACTTAAGACAAACTAATGAATTAAATTAGTATTAAAGAGATTTTTTACACGTAGATTTTTTTTATTCTTACTTCTAGAATCTGGATTTAAATAAATGTACGTATTAATCTGTTAATTATTTAAATTTGTTTTTCTGTTCTATCTACATTGTTTTATTTTGCTCACAGTTTTTAAAAATCACGCTTTCGTATTTACATTTGTTTCATTATATATTTTAGTAGATTTTACTTTTCCAACTATTTGGTGGTATATTTGCTTCTCATTTCATTTACCGCATTTTTAAAACTTTCTGACCAGGTCTGCCGTGATTAAAAAAAATGGGATCAAATGTTGAATCGCCAATGTTAATGTGTTTTTATATAAAAACAGTTGTATCTTCATTTGTATTTAGTGTTATCAATGTCAATGTAGATGTGTACTAATTGTAGAGGTACTGTATTATCTTGATGAGGCTGGAGCTGTTCATTGTTTGCTTTTTTGTTACCATTGAGGCCTTTTTTAAAATGTGATCTGTTACTTACTTTTCTATATCAAATCCTGCAGCGCCAATTTTTATCTCCTGACTTGGGTGGTCCAATGGTCTTGTTGGCAAGGTCGATGTATTGAGTCTCTACCTTTCATGAGGCTTAAGATAATATGCAATGCTTTGTAAATTCGCAAATCAAAGGTCATTATCATGAAAAATGGAAACGAGAACACCCAAAGCATAACGAGAGTGACGGATACCACCAACTATCAAGGAGGGATCAAGTCATCATACTTCGCCTACGCACTGGCCACAATAGAATGAGGAATCACATGTTCACCAAATTCAAAATAGGTACAACCAGCCTATGCCACTGTACACTGAACAATATGACTACAAAACATGTTCTACAGGATTGCCCCCAGTACACAGACCTGAGAAGAGCAATGTGGTCCACACCCATCTCCCTGGAAGAAAAACTATATGGGGCAATCGATTCGCTTAAACAGACAGCTGACTTCATGAGAGAGTCTGGAATCCTACTCTGATTGAGTCTTGATCGCAGAGAGAGAAAAAAAAAAAAAGAGAGAGAGAGAGAGAGAGAGAGAGAGAGAGAGAGATTCGCAAATAAAAAATAAAAAAAGAATGCTTACTTTTTTCAATACTTAACACTCCATAACTTCGCTCGCTCTTTACAGAACTGATCTCTCCTTGACCTCCGCAACTTCATCATTCCATTTATGATATTTTATTTAAATCTTTAAAAACAACCCAATTGAGCGAACACCGTACTCATGTCTATTCTTGATTTACTTCATTTTGAGAACATTGACACAATATATCTCAACAGAGATCGCTCACAATAATATTAAAGCTAAATATGGGTTGTCTAGAGGTAAAGTGTCGACTTCTGGTCAAGAGGGTCCAGGGTTTGAATCCCGCCACAGACGGTGGGAATTTTATTTCTTCGAATCAGTGGTTTCTTTGTGGTTTCTTCGTGGCTTTACCCTACCCTGGTCTGGTCGCTAGGTAGTGCCATGTCCAGGAATCTCGGAGAACGGCAAACAAGCAGAGGGTCACGTGTGCACTCGGCACATGTTAAAGATCCATTTGTGAATAAAAGTTAAAAAAAAAGGAGTTCTGGGTGGTCTATGGATAAAACGTCGGCCTCTAGACAAAAAGGTCTCAGGTTTGAATCCCTCCACATGAGGTAGGAATTTTCATTTTAAATCTGTGGTTTCTTCGTGGTTTTACCATCCTCCATTCTCTAGGTAGTGAGATCCGATGACTAGCCCTCTCTAGGTAGTGAGATCCGATGACTAGCCCTCTCTAGGTAGTGAGATCCGATGACTAGCCCTCTCTAGGTAGTGAGATCCGATGACTAGCCCTCTCTAGGTAGTGAGATCCGATGACAAGCCCTCTCTAGGTAGTGAGATCCGATGACAAGCCCTCTCTAGGTAGTGAGATCCGAAGACAAGCCCTCTCTAGGTAGTGAGATCCGATGACAAGCCCTCTCTAGGTAGTGAGATCCGATGACAAGCCCTCTCTAGGTAGTGAGATCCGATGACAAGCCCTCTCTAGGTAGTGAGATCCGATGACAAGCCCTCTCTAGGTAGTGAGATCCGATGACTAACCCTCTCTAGGTAGTGAGATCCGATGACAAGCCCTCTCTAGCTAGTGAGATCCGATGACAAGCCCTCTCTAGGTAGTGAGATCCGATGACTAACCCTCTCTAGGTAGTGAGATCCGATGACTAACCCTCTCTAGGTAGTGAGATCCGATGACAAGCCCTCTCTAGTTAGTGAGATCCGATGACTAACCCTCTCTAGGTAGTGAGATCCGATGACTAACCCTCTCTAGGTAGTGAGATCCGATGACTAACCCTCTCTAGGTAGTGAGATCCGATGACTAACCCTCTCTAGGTAGTGAGATCCGATGACTAGCCCTCTCTAGGTAGTGAGATCCGATGACAAGCCCTCTCTAGGTAGTGAGATCCGATGACTAGCCCTCTCTAGGTAGTGAGATCCGATGACTAGCCCTCTCTAGGTAGTGAGATCCGATGACTAGCCCTCTCTAGGTAGTGAGATCCGATGACAAGCCCTCTCTAGGTAGTGAGATCCGATGACAAGCCCTCTCTAGGTAGTGAGATCCGATGACAAGCCCTCTCTAGGTAGTGAGATCCGATGACTAGCCCTCTCTAGGTAGTGAGATCCGATGACAAGCCCTCTCTAGGTAGTGAGATCCGATGACAAGCCCTCTCTAGGTAGTGAGATCCGATGACTAGCCCTCTCTAGGTAGTGAGATCCGATGACAAGCCCTCTCTAGGTAGTGAGATCCGATGACAAGCCCTCTCTAGGTAGTGAGATCCGATGACTAACCCTCTCTAGGTAGTGAGATCCGATGACTAACCCTCTCTAGGTAGTGAGATCCGATGACAAGCCCTCTCTAGGTAGTGAGATCCGATGACTAACCCTCTCTAGGTAGTGAGATCCGATGACAAGCCCTCTCTAGGTAGTGAGATCCGATGACAAGCCCTCTCTAGTTAGTGAGATCCGATGACTAACCCTCTCTAGGTAGTGAGATCCGATGACAAGCCCTCTCTAGGTAGTGAGATCCGATGACAAGCCCTCTCTAGGTAGTGAGATCCGATGACTAACCCTCTCTAGGTAGTGAGATCCGATGACAAGCCCTCTCTAGGTAGTGAGATCCGATGACAAGCCCTCTCTAGGTAGTGAGATCCGATGACAAGCCCTCTCTAGGTAGTGAGATCCGATGACTAGCACTCTCTAGGTAGTGAGATCCGATGACAAGCCCTCTCTAGGTAGTGAGATCCGATGACTAACCCTCTCTAGGTAGTGAGATCCGATGACTAACCCTCTCTAGGTAGTGAGATCCGATGACTAACCCTCTCTAGGTAGTGAGATCCGATGACTAGCACTCTCTAGGTAGTGAGATCCGATGACTAGCCCTCTCTAGGTAGTGAGATCCGATGACTAACCCTCTCTAGGTAGTGAGATCCGATGACAAGCCCTCTCTAGGTAGTGAGATCCGATGACTAGCATTCTCTAGGTATTGAGATCCGATGACAAGCCCTCTCTAGGTAGTGAGATCCGATGACTAGCACTCTCTAGGTATTGAGATCCGATGACAAGCCCTCTCTAGGTAGTGAGATCCGATGACTAGCACTCTCTAGGTATTGAGATCCGATGATTAGCTCTCTCTAGGTATTGAGATCCGATGACTAGCTCTCTCTAGGTATTGAGATCCGATGACTAGCACTCTCTAGGTATTGAGATCCGATGACTAGCACTCTCTAGGTATTGAGATCCGATGACTAGCTCTCTCTAGGTATTGAGATCCGATGACTAGCTCTCTCTAGGTATTGAGATCCGATGACAAGCCCTCTCTAGGTATTGAGATCCGATGACTAGCCCTCTCTAGGTAGTGAGATCCGATGACTAGCCCTCTCTAGGTAGTGAGATCCGATGACTAGCACTCTCTAGGTATTGAGATCCGATGACTAACCCTCTCTAGGTAGTGAGATCCGATGACTAGCACTCTCTAGGTATTGAGATCCGATGACTAACCCTCTCTAGGTAGTGAGATCCGATGACAAGCCCTCTCTAGGTAGTGAGATCCGATGACTAGCACTCTCTAGGTATTGAGATCCGATGACTAGCCCTCTCTAGGTAGTGAGATCCGATGACAAGCCCTCTCTAGGTAGTGAGATCCGATGACTAGCCCTCTCTAGGTAGTGAGATCCGATGACTAGCCCTCTCTAGGTAGTGAGATCCGATGACTAGCCCTCTCTAGGTAGTGAGATCCGATGACTAGCCCTCTCTAGGTATTGAGATCCGATGACTAACCCTCTCTAGGTAGTGAGATCCGATGACAAGCCCTCTCTAGGTAGTGAGATCCGATGACTAGCCCTCTCTAGGTAGTGAGATCCGATGACTAGCCCTCTCTAGGTAGTGAGATCCGATGACTAGCCCTCTCTAGGTAGTGAGATCCGATGACTAGCCCTCTCTAGGTAGTGAGATCCGATGACTAGCCCTCTCTAGGTAGTGAGATCCGATGACTAGCCATCTCTAGGTAGTGAGATCCGATGACTAGCCCTCTCTAGGTAGTGAGATCCGATGACTAGCCCTATCGAACAATTGCGAAAAACAGGAGGCTCCTTGTCCATTCTGCGCACGTTAAAGAACCTTTAGCAGCTGGAAGTCAAAAAGATGAAACCAAAGCGAAGGAAACAAACATTGTACACAGAAACGTCAAAACTCTTGAACTCTCGATGATGACAAAATAATGAGAGTACCTCCTCTGAAATCGGAAAATATTTGCCTGTATGGCGAGGGACACCTGAGCACATTGCTACCGGTGTAAAACTGAGGGAAAAATTATATTCTCTGAAAATTCAGTTCCTCGACACTTCGCTTGAGATATAAAACTTGCGTAAACAAACAAGTTGTAAAAAATTAAAAAGTCGGAAAGATTAGACCAGAATGGCTACTGGTTGGGCAACATTGGTGTGCATTAGTAATCTACCAGTGCTAACATATGGATATGATACCAGTGCTAACATACGGATGTGATACCAGTGCTAACATACGGATGTGATACCAGTGCTAACATATGGATGTGATACCAATGCTAACATATGGATGTGATACCAGTGCTAACATACGGATGTGATATCAGTGCTAACATACGGATGTGATACCAGTGCTAACATACGGATGTGATACCAGTGCTAACATACGGATGTGATACCAGTGCTAAAAATACGGATGTGATACCAGTGCTAGCATACGGATGTGATACCAGTGCTAACATACGGATGTGATACCAGTGCTAACATACGGATGTGATACCAGTGCTAACATATGGATGTGATACCAGTACTAACATACGGATGTGATACCAGTGCTAACATACGGATGTGATACCAGTGCTAACATATGAATGTGATACCAGTGCTAACATATGGATGTGATACCAGTACTAACATACGGATGTGATACCAGTGCTAACATATGGATGTGATACCAGTGCTAACATACGGATGTGATACCAGTGCTAACATACGGATGTGATACCAGTGCTAACATACGGATGTGATACCAGTGCTAACATATGGATGTGATACCAGTGCTAACATACGGATGTGATACCAGTGCAAACATACGGATGTGATACCAGTGGTAACATATGGAAGTGAACGTTGGAAATCCACCCAGACTTTAGATAGGAAATTAACAGTCTTTGAAAACAAATGTCTTCGTATGATCTCAAACATAAACTGGAAAGAAAAAGTTTCAAACGAACAGATAAGAGACAAATCAAAACAAGAATACTAGCTTTATACGAAGAAGGTGTTGAAAATACATCGGTCATGTGCTGAGAATGAATGAAGAAAGACTTACCCATCAGGTATTTACGTGGAAACCATCTGGTAAAAGAAATCAAGGCAGACAAGAGAATCGCTTCGCAGAACAATTGCTAGGGAAGACTCAAATGTGGAGCTAAGAAACGACCAAGAACTAACAGCGGATTACCAATCTTGGAGAACTATGACTTAACCTTGTGCCGTCTTCGGCCCGAGAGGAAACGAAACAAGTGTAGAAGTCGGATGTGTCGTGTCGAAACGTACACTAGCCATCCACGCACACTTAACAGGCGAACACTAAAGACAAACAACAAGAAAATTATAGTTTCAAATATTACCAGGGATGCTACTACTCAACGCGCAATTGTAGCTTAAAATATTATCAGGGGTGCTACTACTCAAAGTGCAACATTGTAGCTTAAAATAATACCTGGGATGCTACTACTCAAAGTGCAACATTGTAACTTAAAATATTACCTGGGATGCTACTACTCAACGTGCAACATTGTAGCTTAAAATATTACCTGGAATGCTACTACTCAAAGTGCAACATTGTAACTTAAAATATTACCTGGGATGCTACTACTCAAAGTGCAACATTGTAGCTTAAATATTACCTGGGATGCTACTACTCAACGTGCAACATTGTAGCTTAAAATAATACCTGGGATGCTACTACTCAAAGTGCAACATTGTAACTTAAAATAATACCTGGGATGCTACTACTCAAAGTGCAACATTGTAACTTAAAATATTACCTGGGATGCTACTACTCAAAGTGCAACATTGTAGCTTAAAATAATACCTGGGATGCTACTACTCAAAGTGCAACATTGTAACTTAAAATATTACCTGGGATGCTACTACTCAAAGTGCAACATTGTAGCTTAAAATAATACCTGGGATGCTACTACTCAAAGTGCAACATTGTAGCTTAAATATTACCTGGGATGCTACTACTCAACGTGCAACATTGTAACTTAAAATATTACCAGGGATGCTACTACTCAAAGTGCAACATTGTAACTTAAAATATTACCTGGGATGCTACTACTCAACGTGCAACATTGTAGCTTAAATATTACCTGGTATGCTACTACTCAAAGTGCAACATTGTAGCTTAATTAATGTAACAATGACTATCTATTGAGTCCACTATTATTGAAGAGCTCGGTATGCCCACCTGACGTCATCTTAATGACGGATAATGTAGAGGACAATCATGTCGTTTAGTGGTCATCGGGTGAACATCAGAAACAAAGAAAATTCCAGAACCAGTAAAACACTAAAGAACTAGCCTTATAATTTAAATAGAAAAAAAACTATAGTTGAATGTAAAAAGAAACACACATTTTATTTATTATACATTGAAGAACGAATACTCAATAGAACGGTAAAAAATACGAACAGAGCAGAATATTAACATTAATGAACAATAACCATCATCATCTAATATTTGTTGTGTTTTCTGGCTTGGATTTATGTTTTTAATTTGTAGTTTGTTTGTTATACCTGACGAAGGCTTTTGCCGAAACGTTTAAGTTTGTCTTGTCTTTCAGTAAGTTTAGCTGCTGTATACCATTTGATGTTTATTTCATATATCAAATATTTGGTCAGCTAACGTTACTCCGCGGCTGGTACCGTCTCACAGTGTTGCCAACTTGACTTTTTAAAAGCCAGATTCCAGAAATATTGCTTTTCTTTCAAAGTGAGTGGATTAATAATCTTTGTTAGCTTATTTTGTTTCTTTTTCTGCACTTGTTATCCAAATAAACGGAAATTCTGGGAAACCAAAATCCGACCGAATATTTCTTCCAACATTTCAGACCACATGCATGTCCATCTGCCTACATGTCGTGTTTACACATTCATGTATGTGTGTGTGTGTGTGTGTGTGCCTGAGTAATGTTACGTTTGTGTATGTGTCTATGTATCTATGTGTATTATGTATATGAATTGTGTGTGTGTTGGTCTTTGTTTTTGTCGAAACGAGCGGAAAGTTTAGGAACTTAATCGTTCCGACATGTTACACATTTTAGGAGTAAATTTTCTTTTTCTTCTTTCCTTCCTGATTTGCCTTTCAGCATCGAGAGGGGATAAAGTTTATGTTTTTTTTCTTTTCTGTTGGTCTCTGCAGTTGTTTTGTTTCCTAGTGTTTCTAATATACCAACATTTAATTAATTTGTGTGTGTGTATGCTCGGCCTTGGAGTCTCGTGTTTTCGCAAAGTTTATTAAAATCCCGGCGTGTTGTGTTTTGGTCTTATTTTATCTGGTATTTCTTTATGTATTCTATGGCAGAGAATATTCCTAGCTTTTTTCTTAGTTCTTCATTCCTATTATTATCTCACAGTCTGTTTTCTGCCATGGGAGTCGCGATAGCTCAGTGGTTAGTGAACTGGACTACAAAGGACAAGGGGTAGGGTTCGATCCCAACCGACGGCTTCCGGGTTCACCCAGCCTTAAAATGGGTATCGGATTTTTTTCTGGGAAAGTAAAGCAGCGCGGGCGTAATACCGACCACATTACCCTAAAAATGATGTGCTGAAGGCCTGTAAAATATAGGGTCACTAACACCATATTTCCCTATACGCCACTTGGCGTGACGGGAGTACTTTACTTTTTTTTTTTTCTTACTGTTTTCTGCCAGTCGTCTAACACATTTCTCTTTGGTAGTGGTTATTTTTTAAATTTTTTTTCTCTTGAATTTAGAGTCTGTTCCTAACGATTTCTATTTCTGTGACTATTTAACCACCCCTTTTACTTGTGGCGGTCCTTGATCTAGTGATGTCATTTCCTGCTCCTGTGTTGTTATATTCTGTATATCCCCTAGGGGATTGAGAAGATCCTTGAAGTGTTGACGTATTTCCTTCATCTGTTCATTATTTTGACCTGATATATTAAGGGATTTCCATTTGGGTCTTAACTTATTTCTGTTGTGTTATAGATTTTACCTCTTTGTCTTCTACTTGTAACTGTTTTGAACAAGAAATTCCAAAAGCTGCTCTCTTATTTTATGTTAATGTCTCTTCGAAGCATTCCCATGATTCCTCTTCTGCTGTTTTGACTATTCTGTTGGTTTCACTGAATCCTGTAATTTATGTAATCTATTTCATTATAAAAAATGAGGAAGATACTATGCAATCCATTTTTGACAATAGAAACAAGAAAAAGAGTTCTTAAATGTTATGTAGAGCCAGTCTTTACATATGGATGCGAATCATGGACTATATTCCTAGCTTACAGACAAGAAAATCACCGGAGTCTGTAGAAATGTGGTTTTACAGAAAAATGTTGAAAGTACAATGGACAGCTAAGAAGAGTAATGAAGATGTCCTGAGAGAGGTCAAAGCAAAAAGAGAGCTAATTTCCAATATTAGGAAGAAACAATCATCATTTTTTGGCCATGTAATGAGAAGAGAACAACTGGAATATATTGTAACAACTGGAAAATTGAGGGACGAAAAGATAGAGGGAAGCAAAGAGAAAAAATAACAGACAGCTTAAGAGAATGGCTTGGCAGAAGGTCAACAACAGAAATGATAAATAGCTGCCGAGATCGAAAGTTGTGGAGAGACATGATCACCTACGCCACTAGGCCTGGTACATGATGAGATGATGATGATTTCATTATTGTTTAAAGTAGACAGAAAACATCACAAGATGTACAGGTGAACCTATGACCACATGCACTATCAAGACAAGACGCTCCAAGATAGCCAACCTTTGATGCGGAGACAGTGAATTCATTTTGTGGTAATATCCATACTTTATATAAGTGGGTTTTTTTTTTTTTTTGGGGGGGGGCGCTGGCTGGTCTCGAGGCATGACGCCAGCTTCGAGACAGAGAGGTTGTGGGTTCAAGTCCCGGCTACACCGGTTGGGATTTTTATTTATGATTTCTCTTTGCGGCGACCACCCCTGGATTCAGCAGCGAGGCCCAGCTTGAAACGTCAATTACTCATCGACGGAAAAAAATACGAGCACCTCAGAAATCGGAGTTATCTGCCTGTGCGACGAGGGACCCCTGTGCACACGGCTTTCAGGCAAAAATGGATTAACACGCAAAATTCAGTTCCTAGTATCCAGGGACATCGTCAGAGGTAAAAGCTGGCGAACGAAAAAAAAATGTCTATTTTGTCTTCTTAACTGCTTGTTTTACTTCTTAAATCCACCATGGTTTATTTTTGTTTTTATTTTGGCTCTTTCCACTCTTCCTTTTAAATTCCTCTACCCTTTTGATTAAAGTTTGTATTTACATGTCCCTTCATCTCTATCAATTGTAATGTAAAAAACAAAATGAGTGAAACATGTGTTGGAAATGTCAAAGGTGGGGGACGTGAAAGTGAAGCAGTGGCAGTTGAAATGTAAACTCCAAAGGAAAAAAAAAGTAAACATTCCTTCCAGAGAAGGGAAACTATTGTATAATTATGTATGTATGTATGTATGTGTGTATGTATGTATGTATGTATGCATATGTATTTATGTGTATTTGTGTGTGTGTGTGTGCGCGCGCGCGCGCACGCGCGCAGATCAACTTTAAGCTTGAAGTCAATGTGACTGTGGCTACGACAAACTTTTAGAAATCTCTGTTTGCCCTGTAGCTAAAAACCAAACGAAGAGGTGTTAAAGTTATGACACGAGGGCGTAATCTGATCGCTGGAGCGTGATGCAGTTCTTGTTAATATAACATCGAGAGAAATGGGCACTGCATTTACATGATTTCTCTGACAGAGAAAATGAGAGAAACTGAGAAAGAGAACATAAAGAGAACGTGACAAATGAACGATTATGAAATGCATTGAAGCCATGACGTAATCCTGTTACAGACAAGCTCATTCGTCCACAGTCAAGTTTGAACAAGTACAGCACTCACGATAAAACGTTTGAGTTCTCCTTCCGGCAACAGTGATTGTAAAAAGCTGCAATAGAAAACACATTTCCATTTTATACTGCTAGCCGTAGACTGTTGAATGTAACCATGACAACGAATAACTCAATCAGCTGTAGAGAGGAACTAGATCTCGGATTTAACCTGTTGTACCTAACGCTTCCAATCAACATTATTATTGTGTTCAAGAGCGTTCTGGTGATAGTCACCGTGATGAGAACCTCGTCACTTCACACCAACACCAATTACTTGATGGTCTCTATGTCCGTGGCAGACCTGATCCTTGGCACGACCTATGTCTGTTTTTCCTATTCAGAAAACGACACAAGTGAACTTCGTTTCCAAGACATTAGAAACATTACAAACTTTATGCTTGGAGAGTTCCACAGCGCTATTATCGTTTCCATTATCCACGAAGGAATCATCGCCATCGATCGGTACATAATTATCGCTCATCCATTTTACTACATGAAACACGTGACTAAAAGGTGTACCAAAATTGCCATTCTCTGTGTTTGGATAATTGGACTAGTCTTTCTATTTCTTCCGTTGCTCTTATACAGGGACGACGAATACCACCTGAGATGTATTATTATTCACCCTCCTGTTGTATATTTTACGATATCAGCCACTGTGTACTTTGTGAGCAGCATTGCTGTTCTGATTTCTTACTTCAGGATTGCCAGCTTGGCTTTCAAACATAAAAGAGCAGCCAACGCTAGAAGACTTCAACATTCAGACTTCGGTTTGGACTTAATTTTCAAAAATAATTTTACAGCTGCAATGCGAAGCGTTAAATTCTTTGCTATCATGTTTGGTGTCTTTTTAGCATGTACTCTACCACCTGTCGCTGTTACTGGATTTAATACTTTATATCAAATACCAAAATATTATGTATTTACATCCTTTTTAGTTCCCGTTTATTCACTGTTAAGTTTTATCATTTACTTTAAAATGAATACAAACTTTTCTCAAGCTGCAAGGAGAACGCTGCAATCTCTGATAGCTCGAGTGTGTCAGCGAAATGCCTAGATAAGTACATCAACAAAGGCAGGCGTATCGTATTTGATATAGGGGGATCAATTTTATCTTCAATTTCATCTCTCTCTCTCTCTCTCTCTCTCTCACACACACACACACACCCGTTCAGCACAGTTATCGTTCATTCATTCATCATGTGCCGCCTCCACATAGAATGTTGGCTACCATTGAGCGCCATTTTACTGTCTCTTGTTTTGATGGTGCATGATGTCATAGGTTCACCTGTCCACCTTTTGATGTTATCGTACAAAGGTGGACACTTTAGTCTTTGTTTTCTACTTTGTATCTTCCCTTCCAAGATGACTTTTAGAAGGGTATTATTTATCTTCACAAGTCCAAACAAATTCATTTGTCTTTTGAGAATTGCGTTAAGTAGTTCTTTTTTTTTTAATTGTCAGTTGATTCAGAACTTCCATGTATGTATTTATTTCACTTCCACCCAATTCTCTCCCCCCCCCCCCCATTTCCCCCCATAGATCCACATTTCAAAGGCTCCCATCTTCTGCTCTGTTTTCTTATTTAATGTCCAAAGTATCAGCACCATA
This sequence comes from Megaustenia siamemsis, assembly GCA_032433765.1. Taxonomy (NCBI): domain Eukaryota; kingdom Metazoa; phylum Mollusca; class Gastropoda; order Stylommatophora; family Ariophantidae; genus Megaustenia; species Megaustenia siamemsis. Next base: position 66,093,879 of record JAVIAB010000008.1, read on the forward strand.
CAGGAATGTTGAGTAAATATCATCATCATCATGTGCCATACCGATTGGTGTAGGCGATTATGTTCTTCCACAATCTTCTATCTACAGTGCATCGTATCAGTTTTGTTGTTGACTGTTTTCCATGCCATGACACCACGTTATCTAGTATTTTCTCTCTTTGTGTTGCTATCTTTAAAGACAGCTAAATGTTTCCACAAACTGGTGTCTCCAGATGTACTATCTACTAGAAACGAAATCATCGATTTTCTATACATATGTACTATCTACTAGAGACGAAATCATCTATTCTCTCTACAGATGTACTATCTACTAGAAACGAAATCATCGATTTTCTATACATATGTACTATCTACTACAGACGAATCATCTATTCTCTCTACAGATGTACTATCTACTAGAAACGAAATCATCTATTCTCTCTACAGATGTACTATCTACTAGAGACGAAATCATCTATTCTCTCTACAGATGTACTATCTACTAGAAACGAAATCATCGATTTTCTTTACATATGTACTATCGACTACAGACGAAGTCATCTATTCTCTCTACAGATGTACTATCGACTACAGACGAAGTCATCTATTCTCTCTACAGATGTACTATCTACTAGAGACGAAATCATCTATTCTCTCTACAGATGTACTATCTACTACAGACGAAATCATCTATTCTCTCTACAGATGTACTATCTACTACAGACGAAATCATCTATTCTCTCTACATATGTACTATCTACTACAGACGAAATCATCTATTCTCTACAGATATACTATCTACTACAGACGAAATCATCTATTCTCTACAGATGTACTATCTACTACAGACGAAATCATCTATTCTCTACAGATGTACTATCTACTACAGACGAAATCATCTATTCTCTACAGATGTACTATCTACTACAGACGAAATCATCTATTCTCTACAGATGTACTATCTACTACAGACGAAATCATCTATTCTCTACAGATGTACTATCTACTACAGACGAAATCATCTATTCTCTACAGATGTACTATCTACTACAGACGAAATCACCTATTCTCTACAGATGTACTACCTACTATAGGCTTAGTCTATTCTCTCGACTGTACGAAACTTAGACTGAGAGCTCGTCACAATAACATAGCCAGTTCGATGTCTTTGTTGACGCCATCTTGAGGACGTCAGCATCTGCCAGAATCTCCCTTCTTATCCTAGAGGACGTCAGCATCTGCCAGAATCTCCCTTCTTATCCTAGAGGACGTCAGCATCTGCCAGAATCTCCCTTCTTATCCTAGAGGACGTTGCAGAACAAGCCCCCCCCCCCCCCACTCCCTCTCCCCTTTCTTTGTTTTAAACTTCCCAGACACGAGAAACCCCCATTCTAGTTTCTTACCTTGATGCACAGACACATCTTTGAATACAACAGCACTGCCTGCCTCAGATCTGTATGCTGTTAACGTAACACAAACAACGGAAGTTAATATTTATGTCGTTCAAGTTGCATCATTTATTTTTGTAACATCTAGAGTAACTGGAGTTTGTTAAATATTAGACCATGAATTGAAGAAGAAATGTTAATAAACTATCTTTCATTGTTTTGTTTTGTCTATTCATCGTCAAATAATCTAAGGTATGCTGATGATGCAATCTTAATCGCTATGAGTGAAAATGAGTTACAAGAAATGTTAGACATTATAGTGAAGGAAAGCAAAAATAAAGGACTCAGCCTTAATAGCAAAATGACAGAGGTAATGGTAACAACAAAGAAAAAGAAATCACCTCAGTGAAAATTAAAGACAAGTGGAACAATATTAAAACAGGTAAAATGAATTTAAATATTTGGGAACTTTGTTAACCTCAGATGGAAGATGTACAAAAGAAGTGAGATGCAGAATGGCTCAGGCAAAAGCAGCTTCCCAAAAAATGAGGAAGATACTATGCAATCCATTTTTGACAATCGAACAAGAAAAAGAATTCTTAAATGTTACGTAGAGTCAGTCTTAACATATGGATGCGAGTCATGAACAATAGTACAACATACAAGAAAATCACTGGAGTCTGTAGAAATGTGGTTTTACAGAAGAATGTTGAGAGTGCCATGGATAGCTAAGAAGAGTAATGAAAACGTTCTAAAAGAGGTCAAAGCAAAAAGAGAACTAATTTCCAATATTAAGAAGAAACAATCATCATTTTTGGCCATGTAATGAGAAGAGAACAACTGGAATATATTGTAACAACTGGAAAAAATTGAGGGACGAAGAGATAGAGGGAAGCAAAGAGAGAAAATACTAGTCAGCTTAAGAGAATGGCTTGGCAGAAGGTCAACAACAGAAATGATAAATAGCTGCCGAGATCGAAAATTGTGGAGAGACATGATCACCTACGCCAGTAGGTACGGTACTTGATGATGATGATTAATCGTCATCGTCTTATTTAGCCTACCAGTGCCTCACAGTTTCATTAAGTTTAGTCGGGGCCTCAAAGTTTTATTTAGATTAATCAGGGCCTGAAAGTTTTATTTAGCTTAGCCAGAGCCTCAAACTTTTATTTAGTTTAGCCAGGGCCTCAAAGTTTTATTTAGCTTAGCCAGAGCCTGAAAGTTTTATTTAGCTTAGTCAGAGCCTCAAAGTTTTATCTGGCTTAGCCAGAGCCTCAAACCCTGCTATAGCGATCCCAAGTCGCTGGCACTATCGTCAGGTCACCATCGTAAGTTCCTGGCTCTATCGTCAGGTCGCCATCGTAAGTTCCTGGCACTGTCGTCAGGTCACCATCGTAAAGTTTCTGGCACTATAGTCAGGTCACCATAGTAAGTTACTGGCACCATCGTCTGGTCACCATCGTAAGTTCCTGGCACTATCGTCAGGTCACCATCATAAGTTACTGACACTATCGTCAGGTCACCAACGTAAGTTCCTGGCACTATCGTCAGGTCGCCATCATAAGTTACTGGCACTATTGACAGGTCACCGACGTAAGTTCCTGGCACTATCGTCAGGTCGCCATCATAAGTTACTGGCACTATCGTCAGGTCACCATCGTAAGTTCCTGGCACTATCGTCAGGTCACCATCATAAGTTACTGGCACTATCGTCAGGTCACCATCGTAAGTTACTGGCACTATCGTCAGGTCACCATCGTAAGTTCCTGGCACTATCGTCAGGTCACCATCATAAGTTACTGGCACTATCGTCAGGTCACCATCATAAGTTACTGGCACTATCGTCAGGTCACCATTATAAGTTACTGGCACTATCGTCAGGTCACCATTATAAGTTACTGGCACTATCGTCAGGTCGCCATTATAAGTTACTGGCACTATCGTCAGGTCACCATCATAAGTTACTGGCACTATCGTCAGGTCACCATAATAAGTTACTGGCACTATCGTCAGGTCACAATTATAAGTTACTGGCACTATCGTCAGGTCACCATTATAAGTTTCTGGCACTATCGTCAGGTCACCATTATAAGTTACTGGCACTATCGTCAGGTCACCATTATACGTTACTGGCACTATCGTCAGGTCACCATTATAAGTTTCTGGCACTATCGTCAGGTCACCATTATAAGTTACTGGCACTATCGTCAGGTCACCATTATAAGTTACTGGCACTATCGTCAGGTCACCATTATAAGTTACTGGCACTATCGTCAGGTCACCATCATAAGTTCCTGGCACTATCGTCAGGTCACCATTATAAGTTACTGGCACTATCGTCAGGTCACCATCGTAAGTTACTGGCACTATCGTCAGGTCACCATCATAAGTTACTGGCACTATCGTCAGGTCACCATCATAAGTTACTGTCAATATCGTCAGGTCACCATCGTAAGTTACTGGCACTATCGTCAGGTCACCATCATAAGTTACTGGCACTATCGTCAGGTCACCATCATAAGTTACTGTCACTATCGTCAGGTCACCATCATAAGTTACTGACACTATCGTCAGGTCAGCATCGCAAGTCGCTGGCACTATCGTCAGGTCACCATCGTAAGTTCCAGACACTATCGTCAGGTCACCATTATAAGTTACTGGCACTATCGTCAGGTCACCATCGTAAGTTCCTGGCACTATCGTCAGGTCGCCATTATAAGTTAATGACACTATCGTCAGGTCACCATTATAAGTTCCTGGCACTATCGTCAGGTCACCATCGTAAGTTCCAGACACTATCGTCAGGTCACCATTATAAGTTACTGGCACTATCGTCAGGTCACCATCGTAAGTTCCTGGCACTATCGTCAGGTCGCCATTATAAGTTAATGACACTATCGTCAGGTCACCATTATAAGTTACTGGCACTATCGTCAGGTCACCATCATAAGTTACTGACACTATCGTCAGGTCACCATCGTAAGTTCCTGGCACTATCGTCAGGTCACCATCGTAAGTTCCAGACACTATCGTCAGGTCACCATTATAAGTTCCTGGAACTATCGTCAGGTCACCATTATAAGTTCCTGGCACTATCGTCAGGTCACCATCATAAGTTACTGACACTATCGTCAGGTCACCATCGTAAGTTGCTGGCACTATCGTCAGGTCACCATCGTAAGTGAGTTCCTGGCACTATCGTCAGGTCACCATCGTAAGTTCCTGGCACTGCCATGATAATAAAATAAATTTAACAGCCGAAATTCATTCCGTTTCATCTTCTTTGTATTAAGTGTCTCTAACAGACTTTAATATATCCTTCCTTTTCTGATCTCACTATTCCCTTTATTGGAGCCCTACCGGCTAGCCAATCCGCCTGCTCATTACCATGAGCCCCAACATGCCCAGGACAGAACATCCAAGTAAACCCCTCGACCTGGGACTTTTCTAGTCGGTCGACCCACTCTTTGCGCAGCATGCCTCGTTCAATTGTGTTACAGCATCATTTGAGAGAGTCTGCCGCAGTGCTCGTGATTCGCTGTTCATCAAGCTACCCGATTGTTGCCTAGGCAACTTCGCATCTCCATCTCCTTGCTGCAGGTTATGGTTTTATATACACAAGACCTTCATTTGATCGTCCTGCCAACAGCAGCAGATATTCAGAGGAGACAGAATACATAACAAAGCCACATCCCATCTCATTGAGTGAAACGTCAGCGTACAACCAGACAGCGTATTCCCTGGTGTAGCCGTGATATACAAATATATAACACAAATAACTGAAGCCGTTACTAATAAATAGGCTTCAATGTCTATGGAGGTCAACTCAGCTACAACCGTACAACGGCATATATCGACCTTACACTGTGTATGAGAACTAGGTAGACCAAATCAGCAATCAGCGTCACGTCGCCATGGAAACAGAACAGCTAATAAAATGGCGTTCTATATTTTTATCGGAACATAAAGAAGTAGTGCCAATAGGTGGCTGTCCTATTTTGTGCCTCCTGTAAGAATCACTGCGCCACGTCTTTATATAAATAAAAAAACAAAAACTTGAACAGAACTGTAAAGATATTAATTAACAACATAACCAGGGGGACTGGTTGGTCTTGAGGCAAGACGTCGGCTTCGAGACAGAGAGGTTGTGAGTTTCAAGTCCCGGCTGCACCAGTTGGAATTTTTTATTTATGATTTCTCTCTCTGCGGCAACCAGCCCTTGGTCTCAGCAACGAGGCCCAGCTTGAAACATCAATTACTCATGGACGGAAAAAAAATATGAGTACCTCCGATAACGGAGTTATCTGCCTGTGCGGCGAGGGACCCCTGTGCACACGATTACCAGGAAAAAACGGATTAACGCAATATTCAATTCCTAGTCTCTACAAACTTCGTCAGAGGTAAAAGCTGACGAACGCAAAATAAATAAAAAAAACATAACCGTGTGTTTGTCATAACTTATAATGTAAAGAACTGAGATATTATGATGGAATTATAATTATGTTAATTTAGGGATTCAATAATTGAAAGAACTATTTGACAAAACACATAGTGCAGTAATGTTTATGTCTCAAAATTACCAGGTTAAAGGTCAACCTAATAGTTCACGTCCTGGCCACTCCAAGTTTAGAACCCACCGCTGCTCGTCATTGGTGCCTGCAGCAAAACCCCAGTCCGCTATAACAGACTCGTCTGTGAAGATGACCTGGTCTTGTTCTTGGGCACGGTTCTGGTGCCCTAAACTCTGATATCGTTGACTCCGTAGACAAAATCCACGTACCTTGGCCCAGGTGGATCAGGACCTTGTGGATCAGGACCTTGTGGATCAGGAGGACCTTGTGGATCAGGACCTTGAACTCTTGTATGTTCGGCCATTCAGACATAAGCGTCACCCCAAAGACAATGATTTACATACAAAACGTTTCAAACCGTTTGTTTGTGTGTGTGTGGGCTGAAATGCTTGTTCTAATTAATGTCTTCTTTTTTCTTCATCTTCTTTTCTTCTACTTCTACTTCTTCATCTTCTTTTCCTTCTTTTCTTCTACTTCTACTTCTTCATCTTCTTTTCCTTCTTTTCTTCTACTTCTACTTCTTCATCTTCTTTTCCTTCTTTTCTTCTACTTCTACTTCTTCATCTTCTTTTCCTTCTTTTCTTCTACTTCTACTTCTTCATCTTCTTTTCCTTCTTTTCTTCTACTTCTACTTCTTCATCTTCTTTTCCTTCTTTTCTTCTACTTCTACTTCTTCATCTTCTTTTCCTTCTTTTCTTCTACTTCTACTTCTTCATCTTCTTTTCTTCTTCTTCTTCCTCCCCCTCTTTCTTCTTCTACTTTACTCATCTGCCTTTCAGCGTCGAGGGGAGATATAATTTGCGGTCTTTAGCTCTTCTGTTCGCTTCTGCTGCTGTTATGTTCCCTAGTGCTTCTAATATTCCGTCGATCCATCTTTTTCGTGGTCGACCCTTGCGTCTGGTGTTTTCGCACGCTTAGTGAAGGCTCGTTGTGTTGTGTTTTGATCACTCTGCCTTGCCACATGGAGAAACCGTTTTATCTGTTGTTTCTTTATATATTCTATGGCGGGGACTATTCCTAGCTTTTTTTCTAAGTTCTTCATTTCTGATTTCGTCTCTCATGCTGTTTCCTGACATTCGTCTAATTTATGTAGTTATTACAAATCCAAAGTATTCAGAAAAACCCTTCTTTTATTATTTGCAGTTTCAAGAGGACTAGATCTTGCCAGGTTGGCAATTCTGATATTCTCGTTTGGTTAAAACCTCAAACAAACAGAAAAGAGTTTCTATTGGCTTGTAGCAAAATGCGACAGCTTTAATGTTTGCTCAGCAATTGTTTAATGCAGCTTAAAAAAAACAACGATTTGGCTTCTACTCAATTATTTGGTTAAACATTAACAACGTGACTTGCAAGAAAAATTGTGTTATCATGCTTGCTGTGGGTTTTAACATATCTGTGGTAAAATATAACAGCGGCATCACTGTTATCGCACTAACATACTGAAACCAGTGAATATTTATTGCTTGCAGATATAACAATTTTGCTTTTTCAGTTAGAGTTAAAATGCCACTATAGAATCCCATATCTGGACATTTCATAAATTAGTAACAAAACAGGTTGACAGATAAACATCTATGGCAAAACAGTAGTTTAATAAAAAAAAAAATATGAAAATGCTGACTCCTCTTAAAAAAATAAATAAATAAATAAACGAGAGAAACAATGAAGATGTAGTACTTGTAGATCAACTAAAGCATTTCTCCGTGAGGATGTGTTGATCGGAAGACTCAACGTTGCAACTCGTGGAGGGGGGAGGAGGAGATATCCTCAGCTGTCGCCCTAGGCGCTGGCAGAGATGGATACCAGGGTACATAATCTGGCAAGGTGAGGAATGGCGCTCGCTCGTGAGTTACGATGCTTGAGGCGACGCTAGACAAGAGTCTCCGAACACTTCTGGATAGGCGGCCGAACACATATGCGTAAAAACCCACGTGTTAAAAGGCCAATTCAAATCTTGTACCTTTACATTTTCTTGTACCTTTACCTTTTCTAGTACCTTTACCATTTCTTGTACCTTTACCTTTTCTTGTACCTTTACCTTTTCTTGTACCTTTACCTTTTCTCGCACCTTTACCTTTTATCGTAACTTTACCTTTTCTTGTACCTTTACCTTTTCTCGTACCTTTACCTTTTCTCGTACCTTTACCTTTTCTTGTACCTTTACCTTTTCTCGTACCTTTACCTTTTCTCGTACCTTTACCTTTTCTCGTACTTGTACCTTTTCTTGTACCTTTACCTTTTCTTGTACCTTTACCTTTTCTCGCACCTTTACCTTTTATCGTAACTTTACCTTTTCTCGTACCTTTACCTTTTCTTGTACCTTTACCTTTTCTCGCACCTTTACCTTTTCTCGTACCTTTACCTTTTCTTGTACCTTTTCCTTTTCTTGTACCTTTACCTTTTCTCGTACCTTTACCTTTTCTCGCACCTTTACCTTTTCTTGTACCTTTACCTTTTTTTGTACCTTTACCTTTTCTCGCACCTTTACCTTTTCTCGTACCTTTACCTTTTTTTGCACCTTTATCTTTTCCCGTACCTTTACCTTTTCTCGTACCTTTATCTTTTCTTGTGCCTTTACCTTTTTTTGCACCTTTATCTTTTCCCGTACCTTTACCTTTCCTCGTACTTTTACCTTTTTTCGTACCTTTAGCCCAACATTGCAGTCAAAGCTGTGTGAAGCTGAATACAAGTCAACGTTTATCTCCAGTACTTGTGTTACTATAGAAACCCATTGGACCTAAATGTGAACACAACAAGAAGTAATAATGGTAATAGTAGACAAAATGATTAATGAAAAGAACATAATTAACATTAAACGTTAATCTATGATTCTTTTATACCAGACTATGACGTTATTCTACAATTCTTCTATATCAATCTATGACGTAAATCTATAATTCCAGTCTATATCAGTCTATGACGTTAATCTGCGATTCCAGCCTATATCAGTCTATGACGCTAATCTACAATTCCAGTCTACGACGTTAATCTACATTTCCAGTCTCTATCAGTCTATGACGTTAATCTATAGTTCCAGTCTATGCCGTTAATCTATAATTCCAATTATGACGTTAAACAACAATTCTTTTACACCAGACTATAATGTTAAGCTATGCTTCTATACCAGACTATAATGTTAATCTATGCTTCTATATCAGAATATGACATTAAACTATATTTTATTTTTACATTCGATCGATGACCTTTCCTCTTCATTTTTAGCTCTTAAATAGACGTTAAAAGTGTGTAGATACGTAGATACGTTGTTTTGTGAGTTTCATTTAGCTTAAGACCTCAAAGTTTCATTTAGCTTAGGGTCTCAAAGTTTCATTTAGCTTAAGGCCTGAAAGTTTCATTTAGCTTAAGGTCTCAGAGTTTCATTTAGCTTAAGGCCTGAAAGTTTCATTTAGCTTAGGGTCTCAAAGTTTCATTTAGCTTAAGGCCTGAAAGTTTCATTTAGCTTAGGGTCTCAAAGTTCATTTAGCTTAGGGTCTCAAAGTTTCATTTAGCTTAAGGCCTGAAAGTTTCATTTAGCTTAGGGTCTCAAAGTTTCATTTAGCTTAGGGTCTCAAAGTTTCATTTAGCTTAAGCTTCAAAGTTTCATTTAGCTTAGGGTCTCAAAGTTTCATTTAGCTTAAGGCCTGAAAGTTTCATTTAGCTTAGGGTCTCAAAGTTTCATTTAGCTTAAGGCCTGAAAGTTTCATTTAGCTTAGGGTCTCAAAGTTTCATTTAGCTTAAGGCCTGAAAGTTTCATTTAGCTTAGGGTCTCAAAGTTTCATTTAGCTTAAGGCCTCAAAGTTTCATTTAGCTTAGAGTCTCAAAGTTTCATTTAGCTTAGGGCCTCAACGTTTCATTTAGCTTAGGGCCTCAACGTTTCATTTAGCTTAAGGCCTCAAAGTTTCATTTAGCTTAGGGTCTCAAAGTTTCATTTAGCTTAGGGTCTCAAAGTTTCATTTAGCTTAAGGCCTCAAAGTTTCATTTAGCTTAAGGCCTGAAAGTTTCATTTAGCTTAGGGCCTCAAAGTTTCATTTAGCTTAGGGTCTCAAAGTTTCATTTAGCTAAGGGCCTCAAAGTTTCATTTAGCTTAGGGCCTCAACGTTTCATTTAGCTTAAGGCCTCAAAGTTTCATTTAGCTTAGGGTCTCAAAGTTTCATTTAGCTTAGGGTCTCAAAGTTTCATTTAGCTTAAGGCCTGAAAGTTTCATTTAGCTTAGGGTCTCAAAGTTTCATTTAGCTTAAGGCCTGAAAGTTTCATTTAGCTTAAGGCCTGAAAGTTTCATTTAGCTTAGGGTCTCAAAGTTTCATTTAGCTTAAGGCCTGAAAGTTTCATTTAGCTTAGGGTCTCAAAGTTTCATTTAGCTTAAGGCCTCAAAGTTTCATTTAGCTTAGAGTCTCAAAGTTTCATTTAGCTTAGGGCCTCAACGTTTCATTTAGCTTAGGGCCTCAACGTTTCATTTAGCTTAAGGCCTCAAAGTTTCATTTAGCTTAGGGTCTCAAAGTTTCATTTAGCTTAGGGTCTCAAAGTTTCATTTAGCTTAAGGCCTCAAAGTTTCATTTAGCTTAAGGCCTGAAAGTTTCATTTAGCTTAGGGCCTCAAAGTTTCATTTAGCTTAGGGTCTCAAAGTTTCATTTAGCTAAGGGCCTCAAAGTTTCATTTAGCTTAGGGCCTCAACGTTTCATTTAGCTTAAGGCCTCAAAGTTTCATTTAGCTTAGGGTCTCAAAGTTTCATTTAGCTTAGGGTCTCAAAGTTTCATTTAGCTTAAGGTCTCAAAGTTTCATTTAGCTTAAGGCCTGAAAGTTTCATTTAGCTTAGGGTCTCAAAGTTTCATTTAGCTTAGGGTCTCAAAGTTTCATTTAGCTTAGGGCCTCAACGTTTCATTTAGCTTAAGACCTCAAAGTTTCATTTAGCTTAGGGTCTCAAAGTTTCATTTAGCTTAAAGCCTCAAAGTTTCATTTAGCTTAAGGCCTGAAAGTTTCATTTAGCTTAGGGTCTCAAAGTTTCATTTAGCTTAAGGCCTCAAAGTTTCATTTAGCTTAAGGCCTCAAAGTTTCATTTAGCTTAGGGTCTCAAAGTTTCATTTAGCTTAAAGCCTCAAAGTTTCATTAGCTTAAGGCCTCAAAGTTTCATTTAGCTTAGGGCCTCAACGTTTCATTTAGCTCAGGGCCTCAAAGTTTCATTTAGCTTAGGTTCTCAAAGTTTCATTTAGCTTAGGGTCTCGAAGTATCATTTAGCTTAAGGCCTCAAAGTTTCAATTTAGCTTAGGGCCTCAAAGTTTCATTTAGCTTAAGGCCTCAAAGTTTCATTTAGCTACAAACTATCTGTGAGTGAGAGATTTTGTTGTTACTCTACAAACTATCCGTGAGAGAGAGGTTTTGTTGTTACTGTACAAACTATCCGTGAGTGAGAGGTTTTGTTGTTACTGTACAAACTATCCATGAGAGAGAGGTTTTGTTGTAACTCTACAAACTATCCGTGAGTGAGAGGTTTTGTTGTTACTCTACAAACTATCCGTGAGTGAGAGGTTTTGTTGTTACTGTTCAAACTATACATGAGAGAGAGATTTTGATGTTACTCTACAAACTATCTGTGAGTGAGAGGTTTTGTTGTTACTCTACAAACTATCCGTGAGTGAGAGGTTTTATTGTTACTCTACAAACTATCCATCAGTGAGAGATTTTGTTGTTACTCTATAAACTATCCATGAGAGAGAGATTTTGTTGTTACTCTACAAACTATCCATCAGAGAGAGATTTTGTTGTTACTCTACAAACTGTCCGTGAGAGAGAGATTTTGTTGTTACTTTACAAACTATCCGTGAGTGAGAGATTTTGTTGTTACTTTACAAACTATCCATGAGAGAGAGATTTTGTTGTTACTTTACAAACTATCCATGAGTGAGAGATTTTGTTGTTACTTTACAAACTATCCATGAGTGAGAGATTTTGTTGTTACTTTACAAACTGTCCGTGAGTGAGAGATTTTGTTGTTACTCTACAAACTATCCATGAGAGAGAGGTTTTGTTGTAACTCTACAAACTGTCCGTGAGTGAGAGATTTTGTTGTTACTTTACAAACTAACCATGAGAGAGAGGTTTTGTTGTAACTCTACAAACTGTCCGTGAGTGAGAGATTTTGTTGTTACTCTACAAACTATCCATGAGTGAGAGGTTTTATTGTTACTCTACAAACTATCCATCAGTGAGAGATTTTGTTGTTACTCTACAAACTATCCATGAGAGAGAGATTTTGTTGTTACTCTACAAACTATCCATCAGAGAGAGATTTTGTTGTTACTCTACAAACTGTCAGTGAGAGAGAGATTTTGTTGTTACTTTACAAACTATCCGTGAGTGAGAGATTTTGTTGTTACTTTACAAACTATCCATGAGAGAGAGATTTTGTTGTTACTTTACAAACTATCCATGAGTGAGAGATTTTGTTGTTAGTTTACAAACTATCCATGAGTGAGAGGTTTTGTGTTACTTTACAAACTGTCCGTGAGTGAGAGATTTTGTTGTTACTCTACAAACTATCCATGAGAGAGAGGTTTTGTTGTAACTCTACAAACTGTCCGTGAGTGAGAGATTTTGTTGTTACTTTACAAACTATCCATGAGAGAGAGGTTTTGTTGTAACTCTACAAACTATCCGTGAGTGAGAGATTTTGTTGTTACTCTACAAACTATCCATGAGTGAGAGATTTTGTTGTAACTCTACAAACTATCCATGAGTGAGAGGTTTTGTTTATTACTCTACAAACTATCCATGAGTGAGAGGTTTTGTTGTTACTCTACAAACTATCCATGAGTGAGAGGTTTTGTTGTTACTCTACAAACTATCCATGAGTGAGAGGTTTTGTTGTTACTCTACAAACTATCCATGAGTGAGAGGTTTTGTTGTTACTCTACAAACTATCCATGAGTGAGAGGTTTTGTTGTTACTCTACAAACTATCCATGAGTGAGAGGTTTTGTTGTAACTCTACAAACTATCCATGAGTGAGAGGTTTTGTTGTAACTCTACAAACTATCCGTGAGTGAGAGGTTTTGTTGTTACTCTACAAACTATCCATGAGTGAGAGATTTTGTTGTTACTCTACAAACTATCCATGAGTGAGAGATTTTGTTGTAACTCTACAAACTATCCATGAGTGAGAGGTTTTGTTGTTACTTTACAAACTATCCGTGAGTGAGAGGTTTTGTTGTTACTCTACAAATTATCCATGAGAGAGAGATTTTGTTGTAACTCTACAAACTATCCATGAGTGAGAGGTTTTGTTGTTACTTTACAAACTATCCGTGAGTGAGAGGTTTTGTTGTTACTCTACAAACTATAAATGAGTGAGAGGTTTTGTTGTTACTCTACAAACTATCCATGAGAGAGAGATTTTGTTGTAACTCTACAAACTGTCCGTGAGTGAGAGATTTTGTTGTTACTCTACAAACTATCCGTGAGTGAGAGATTTTGTTGTTACTCTACAAACTATCCATGAGAGAGAGATTTTGTTGTTACTCTACAAACTACCCGTGAGTGAGAGATTTTGTTGTTACTCAACAAACTATCCGTGAGTGAGAGATTTTGTTGTTACTCTACAAACTATCCGTGAGTGAGAGATTTTGTTGTTACTCTACAAACTATCTACAAACTATTCATGAGAGATTTTGTTGTTACTCTACAAACTACCCGTGAGTGAGAGATTTTGTTGTTACTCTTAAAGATATTTAAAAAAAAACACTTTACATTTTCCCTGGGGTCTGCCGGGGGGATTTGTTTGACAGGAGAATAAAGATCACTTGCCCAGTGCAGTCACCGCAGGGTGTTCGAGCCCTAGTTTTTATTTCACCTCCAAAACAAAACAAAAACTTTAAAGATGTCAATGACTGAGGGATTTTGTTGTTAGCTTATTGGACGTCAATGAGTGAGTTTCCCATTAGTTGTTTTGTTAAGTTCAGAGCTTAAAAAAATAATAAGAGAACAGTACTAGATAAGAGCTAAAACTTAATATACTTTTGTAGAAGTGTAATTCAATATAACATTAAAGAATTATAAATCTATATAATATTGAAGAAATGTAACTCAATATAACATTTAAGAACTACAATTTTATATAAAATTAAGGAAGTGTAACTCAAATAACATTGAAGATCTATACCTCGTTACAACACTGAAGAACTACAGTTCAATATAAAATTAAGGAAGTGTACCACGATATAATATTAAAGAACTATAATTCAATACAACATTGAAGTATTTAGCTCGATATAACATTGAAGACGTATAATGCGTTAAAAATTTGAAGTAGTGTAACTCGATATAACATTCAAGTAGTGTAACGCGATATAACATTGCAGTAGTGTAACTCGATATAAGATTGAAGTAGTGTAACTCGATATAACATTGAGGTAGTGTAACTCGATATAACATTGAAGTAGTGTAACTCAAAATAACATTGAAGTAATGTAACTTGATATAACATTGAAGTAGTGTAACTCGATATAACATTGAGGTAGTGTAACTCGACATAACATTGAAGTAATGTAACTGGATATAACATTGAAGTAGTGTAACTCAATATAACATTGAAGTAATGTAATTTGATATAACATTGAAGTAGTGTAACTCGATAAAACATTGAAGTAGTGTAACTCGATATAACATTGAAGTAATGTAATTTGATATAACATTGAAGTAGTGTAACTCGATATAACATTCAAGTAATGTAATTTGATATAACATTGAAGTAGTGTAACTCGATATAACATTGAAGTAGTGTAACTCGATATAACATTGAAGTAATGTAATTTGATATAACATTGAAGTAGTGTAACTCGATATAACATTGAAGTAGTGTAACTCGATATAACATTGAAGTAGTGTAACTCGATATAACATTGAAGTAATGTAATTTGATATAACATTGAAGTAGTGTAACTCGATATAACATTGAAGTAGTGTAACTCAATATAAAACTGAAGTAATGTAATTTGATATAACATTGAAGTAGTGTAACTCGATATAAAATTGAAGTAATGTAATTTGATATAACATTGAAGTAGTGTAACTCAATATAAAATTGAAGTAATGTAATTTGATATAACATTGAAGTAATGTAACTCGATATAACATTGAGGTAGTGTAACTCGATATAACATTGAGGTAGTGTAACTCGATATAACATTGAAGTAGTGTAACTCGATATTACATTGAAGTAGTGTAACTGAATATAACATTGAAGTAGTGTAACTCGATATAACATTGAAGTAGTGTAACTCGATATAACATTGAAGTAGTGTAACTCGATATAACATTGAAGTAGTGTAACTCGATATAACATTGACAAACAATCACATAATTGTAGCTTCGCCATCACCAGAACATATTTAATTTAGATACAGACCTGCAGCCATGTTTGCTATCTAGCCGCTCCATGATTGTTGATCTTTGCTGTCAACCATTCCATTGGCGCGACCCGAAATCCCATTCCACTATTCTCCCCCCCCCCCCCCCCCCCCTTCATTGTTGTCGATTTCGTTGAGTTGGACTGTATCATGGTAGTAAATTGTTTCCTGCCGACATTTGTTTATCAAATTCAAACGATTCAGCGATTACCAATAATTACTACGTCACCATTAATTGTCATTTGTTGACAAAGCAAAGTTACAATTCGCGCGGGTCCCCCGATCAATTTAAAGGGGAAGAACCCTGCATATGTTTCCACCCCATTAAGTTGGAAATGTTGTATCAAGAATGTTTTGCATGTCAGCAGTTCGATTCTTATAACCGTAGGTTTTAAGCTTTCACTATCACCACAATAATATATGACCTTCGTTGTCCAGGCGGTCTGTAGCAAATAATTCGTAAATTTTAGCAGATATTGTCAGGTGTTTTATTCTACGAGTCTCTCGTGACTGAATCTTCTATAACTAGATCCAGAGGTATGGCCACAGAAGGAGCAAAATGCAGGTAAGAGAAAAAACAAAAACATAATGTTACAGCTTTACGTAAGTGAAGGATAAAATAATATTTTTTTTTTCCCGGCGTTCGCCAGTTTTCACCTCAGGCGAAGCTCCTAGAGATTAAGAACTGAATTATTGCGTGTTATTCAGTTTTTAACAGGCAGCCGTGTGAACATGAGTCCCTCGCCAAACAGGCAGATAATCCCAACTTCAGATGTACTCATATTTGTTCCGTCGATGAATGATTGGCGTTTCAAGCCGGGCCTCGCTGCTGAGACCAGGGGTGGTTGCCATAGAGAGAAATTATACATAACAGTCTCAACTCATGCAGCCGGGATTTGAACTCACAACCTCTCTGTCACGCTGACCGGCGTCTGGCATCGATACAAAC
Organism: Megaustenia siamemsis; assembly: GCA_032433765.1. Lineage (NCBI taxonomy): Eukaryota > Metazoa > Mollusca > Gastropoda > Stylommatophora > Ariophantidae > Megaustenia > Megaustenia siamemsis. Next base: position 66,110,162 of record JAVIAB010000008.1, read on the forward strand.
AAACCTGCCCCCTCTCCCTCCCCCCGACAATATAATTGAACGACGTTGCGGTTCAAAAGGCCTTCAGCAGAAACAGTGAATAAACACACACACTTTTCATAAAGTATGGCATTTTCCCTTCAATCCTTTCATCAAGATTGATATTTTCCCTCTAATCTTGTCATCAAGTCTGACATTTTCCTTCTAATCTTGTCATCAAGTCTGGCATTTTCCCTCTAATCTTGTCATCAACTCCATTTGAAATGTGATTTCATCTCTCCTATGTATGCTCTCCATGTGACATATGTGTGTCAGGTCGGGTAATTTAACCTGTTACTGTATGCAGTAGACAGTAAAACCTGAGGATGCTCTGCTGCCTTGCAGATATGCTCGGGAGAGTCAAAGGCTAAGGGAGGGTACCCTGAAGTAAAACAACCCCACTGCCTTGCTTGTGGGTGAGACATTTTAGTCAAACGGTAGCGGAGCCAACCGTAAACAAACCGACGTAGGGTATCAGAAAACCATCGTCGTAATTTCTTTGTACAATTATGAATCTCCAAAATAATAAAATTCAGAATGGCTCAAGCAAAGGCAGCTTTCCAAAAAAGGAAGAAGATACTGTACAATTCATTTTTGACAATAGAAATAAGAAAAAGAGTTCTTAAATATTATGTAGAGCCAGTCTTAACATACGGATGTGAATCACGGACAATAGGACAACAGACAAGAAAATCACTGGAGGCTGTAGAAATGTGGTTTTACAGAAGAATGTTAAGAATACCAAGAACAGCTAAGAAGAGTAATGAAAACGTTCTGAAAGAGGCCAAAGTAAAGAGAGAGCTAATATCCAATATTAGGAAGAAACAATCATCAATATTTGGTCATGTAATGAGAAGGGAACAGCTAGAATACATTGTGACAAGTGGGAAAATTGAGAGACGAAGAGATAGTGGGAAGCAAAGAGAAAAGATACCAGACAGCTTAAGAGAATGGCTTGGCAGAAGGTCAACAACAGAAATGATAAATAACTGTGGAGATCGAAAGTTGTGGAGAGACAAGATCATCTACGCCAACACACACGGTACTTGATGATGATGTGACATGATCTGTCGCCAGATTTGCCCAGCTTCTTTCACTGATGGAGAAATCTTTCGTGGACGCTAAACAAACATCTCTATACCTAAATTGTGGTCTGCTCGTGCAATCTCTTGCCATCCATACGATCTCCATATAGTCTCTCTCTCTCACTTCTAACTTTCAGCTTCCTGTGGAGCACAGTTCTTCAACAAACACTTTCCAAACCGTTGTGTTTCTTCACATTATTTTAAGAAATATCTTCCCAGTCATCTTCATCAGCTTCCCCCTGTCTTCTCCAAGAATATTTTGGTCTTCTTCTTTGTCTCTTCCTTGTGAGATTAAAAAAACAACTCCATATAGTAACTAACTAATTGAAGCCTATCCTGCTAACATGAGCCAACCAGCTTAGACTTTCGAGCACCGTAAACATCGTCTACGTGGATGGAAACTTAACGAATGCAACATTATCAAGTCCTGCTATTGAACATTTTGATAAGGCAGCGAAGATTTAAAAAAAAATTGTCCAATCTCCTTTTATGTCTTGAATAGGTAGTTTAAGAGTCAGGTCCTCTTTTTCTCTCTGTCATTCCACAATATAGGACCCCAACTTTCATCCCACTCTTTGGGATCTCTCATATCATCCCACCATATGGGACCCCTCTTTCCATCCCACCATAGGGGACACCTCCTTTCATCTCATCAAATGGGACCCTCCTTTCATCCCACAATCTGCCGCCATTACTCAAAAGCTCAAACATCAAAATGGCAACAAAATAACAATCTGTAATGAAATAAAATAGTATCTTTCTCTCGTTCCCATTTAAGCAATGTCAAAAATAATCCTTATATAGCGCATTGGAGAGTGAAGGTTCACAACAAGTGAGATGGAATGCTGATCTAAACCACCAACCTTTAATGAGACAGAACATCTAATGCAAAGTTAACAACTATACCGAAAGTTCGTTGAGAAGCTTACTGCTTGCATCAGGATTAGTGAACTAGAAATGAGAACGATCCCGTTCAATCCCCGAAGGGAGCCTGGCAACAGACAAGTCAATCTGGCCAAACAAACAGGAAGTCTGGTCAAAGAAGCAGGAAGTCTGGCCAAACAAGTAGGAAGTCTGCCCAAACAAATAGGAGGTCTGTCCAAACAAGTAGGAGGTCTGTCCAAACAAGTAGGAGGTCTGTCCAAACAAGTAGGAGGTCTGTCCAAACAAGTAGAAAGTCTGTCCAAACAAATAGGAGGTATGTCCAAACAAGTACAAAGTCTGTCCAAATAAATAGGAGGTATGTCCAACCAAGTAGGAGGTATGTCCAAACAAGTAGAAAGTCTGTCCAAACAAATAAGAGGTCTGTCCAAACAAGTACAAAATCTGTCCAAATGAATAGGAGGTCTGTCCAAACAAGTAGGAGGTCTGTCCAAACAAATAGGAGATATGTCCAAACAAGTAGGAGGTCTGTCCAAACAAGTAGAAAGTATGTCCAAACAAATAGGAGATATGTCGAAACAAGTAGAAAGTCTGTCCAAACAAATAGGAGGTCTGTCCAAACAAGTAGAAAGTCTGTCCAAACAAATAGGAGGTATGTCCAAACAAGTACAAAGTCTATCCAAATAAATAGGAGGTCTGTCCAAACAAGTAGAAAGTCTGTCCAAACAAATAGGAGGTCTGTCCAAACAAGTACAAAGTCTATCCAAATAAATAGGAGGTCTGTCCAAACAAGTAGAAAGTCTGTCCAAACAAATAGGAGGTCTGTCCAAACAAGTAGAAAGTCTGTCCAAACAAATAGGAGGTCTGTCCAAACAAGTAGAAAGTCTGTCCAAACAAATAGGAGGTCTGTCCAAACAAGTAGAAAGTCTGTCCAAACAAATAGGAGGTATGTCCAAACAAGTAGAAAGTCTGTCCAAACAAATAGGAGGTCTGTCCAAACAAGTACAATGTCTATCCAAATAAATAGGATGTCTGTCCAAACAAGTAGAAAGTCTGTCCAAACAAATAGGAGGTCTGTCCAAACAAGTAGAAAGTCTGTCCAAACAAATAGGAGGTCTGTCCAAACAAGTAGAAAGTCTGTCCAAACAAATAGGAGGTCTGTCCAAACAAGTACAAAGTCTGTCCAAATAAATAGGAGGTCTGTCCAAACAAGTAGAAAGTCTGTCCAAACAAATAGGAGGTCTGTCCAAACAAGTACAAAGTCTATCCAAACAAATAGGAGGTCTGTCCAAACAAGTAAGGATCTAGAAGAGAAGCATCTTGGCACCAGAAATGTCAGGCTGAATTCAGATGCTTTGGGTCTATGCGCAAGCATCACAGCTTGCTGTGTACTAATACAACGTATCTACGCCAACTTGATTTCATTAATTTTGAAGGGCGGACGATGATAACGAGCGAGTATTCACCGGGAAAACGCTGGAGTTTTCACTGCCCCTCTCCTCTTCATAAATAGAAAATTCATCTTCACGCCTCAACCCAGCATTCCTTTTCCTAACCTACCACTAGATTAAAAAAAAAAAAATCATCAAATTAAACAGCGTCATTGTTGGATTGCTTACAGTTTTTAATGCAGCAAAGAATGTTAAATAATCGCTGATTGGTGGCTATTGATTAAAATAGCAATTTGCACGTTCTCAAAAGCAAACCTAAAAGTACGTACATCACAGATTGTCATTAATTGCTACATCCAAACGATAACTCCGATTGGTCGGTTCCTATGTGCCAGGATTTTTACCAAATGTGTTAATCAACGCCGAGTTTAGTCCGCCAGTTGTTGAAATGTTACAGATTCGCCATCAATTGTTAGTACTCAATTCTATATTCTGAAAAAAAGAGGTAAGCTTGCAGCGGAATGTGCTCATTGTGCATGATAAATAACAAGACCACCAAAGAAATTGATTGTTATAGATAACGGTATTATTCAGTTTGTATCATCAAGTACCGGGCCTGCTGGCGTAGGTGATCGTCTCTCTACAACTTATGATCTCGACAGTTATTTATCATTTCTGTTGTTGACCTTCTGCCAATCTATTCTCTTAAGCTGTCTGTTATTTTTTCTCTTTGCTTCCCTCTATCTCTTCGTCCCTCAATTTTCTCATTTGTTACAATATATTCAAGTTGGTCTCTTCTCATTACATGGCCAAAAAATGATGATTGTCTCTTCCTAATATTGGAAATTAGCTCGCTTTTTGCTTTGACCTCTTTCAGAACATTTTCATTACTCTTCTTAGCTATCCATGGTATTCTCAACATTCTTCTGTGAAACAAAATTTCTACAGACTCCGTGATTTTCTTGTCTGTTGTCCTATTGTCCATGATTTGCATCCATATGTTAAGACTGGCTCTACGTAACATTTAAGAACTCTTTTTCTTGTTTCTATTGTCAAAAATGGATTGCATAGTATCTTCCTCATTTTTTGGAAAGCTGCTTTTGCCTGAGCCATTCTGCATCTCACCTCTTTTGTACATCTTCCGTCTGAGCTACCAAAGTTCCCAAATATTTAAATTCATTTACCTGTTTTAATATTGTTCCACTTGTTTTTATTTTGCACTGAGGTGATGTCTTTTTCTTTATTGTTACCATTACCTCTGTCTTTTTGCTATTAAGGCTGAGTCCTTTATTTTTGCTTTCTTTCACTATAATGTCCAACATTTCTTGTAACTCATTTTCACTCTTAGCAATTAATACTGTATCATCAGCATACCTTAGATTTTTTATATTATGACCTCCAATTGTTATTCCAGACATGCCCCTTATGGCTCTTAAAATAATCTCACTATAAATGTTAAACAAATCTGGTGACAGCACACAACCTTGTCTAACACCCTGTTTTATTTCTTGAAACATTCCCAATTGGTTTCCAGTTCTTATGGCCGCTGTTTGTTGCCAGTACATGTTCTTTATTATTCTTAGATCTTTGCTGTCTACGTTTATGCTTTCTAAAATGTTGATTATTTCTTGGTGCTTTACTTTGTCAAATGCCTTGGTGTAATCTATGAAACATTGGTATAGATCTGTTTTCACCTCTATGCCTTTTTCTACTAAAGATCTTATGATATAAATGGCATTGCTTGTTCCTTTATCTCTAACAAAACCACACTGTTCATCGCTAATTTCTGTACTGATTTTGTTTCGCACTCTTCGCATGATGATTCTTAGTAATATCTTAGTCATATGACTCATAAGGCTTATTGTGCGATGATCATCGCATTCAATCGCACCCGATTTCTTTAGTAGAGCTATGAATATTGATTTGAGCATGTCGCCTGGTATATATCCGCTGTTGTAGATATCATTCAATATTTTTGTTATTATTTCTATTCCAAAATCACCAATGGCTTCAATCTCTTCTTTGGTTATATTATCTGGTCCAAGAGCTTTTCCTGCTTTCATATTGCGCAAGGCATCTTCCACTTCTTCTCTGAGTATTTCTGGTCCTTCTCCATTATCTTTAATATTTACTTCCGTTCGTTCATCATTATAAAGATCTTTAATGTATTATGTCCATCGTTCCATTATGTTTTCTTGATCAATCAACAGTTCTCCTTCCTTTGATCTTAAACATCCACTTTTTGTTTGCGTTTTTCTTCCTGTTAATTCCTCAATTTGTTTGTATATAGATTTAGCATCTCCTTTTTGTTGCATTTCAATTTCTTTGCATCTCTCTTTTAGCCATGCTTCTTTTGCTTCATTGCATTTACTACAATTTCTTTATTTAATCTCTTATACTCATCTTTATTTTCTTTATTTCTTCTTCTTGTATCCATTAGCTGCAAAATGTCATCTGTCATCCATTTCTTTCTTGAATTTGTCCTCACTGGTGGTATGAACACTTTTGATGTTTGTTGCATTTATTCTTTTAGCATTTCCCACTGTTCATCAATGCTTTGTATCTTCTCTATTGCATTGTACCGGCTCTAAATTGTGATTTTATATTTGTCTTGCAGCTTCTTGTCTGATTTTAGTAAATCTAAATTTAACGTGATGTTAACTGAGGCTCGTTTTGTTGTTTTTAATTTTACTCTAAGCTTTCCCACAACTGGTACATGATCACTATTGCAATCTGCCCCTGGTCTAGTTTTCACACACACCAGACTGTTTCTAAATCTATTGCTTATCATTATATAATCAATTTGATTACGTGCGTTGTCCCCTGGGCTTTTCCATGTCCACAGACGTCTTGGATGTTGCTTAAACCAGGTGTTTCCTATCATCATGTTGTGTGTTCTTGCTCATTCAATAAGTTTCTCACCTCTTTCAATTCTCTTGCCTAAGCCATAATGACCAACTACTTCCTCAACTCTTTCCTTTCCTACTTTTGCGTTAAAATCCCCTAGAACTATGGTGTTTTTATGTGGTTTGCATTTATGAAGTGCCTCATTTAACTCATTGTAAAATGTATCAATTGTTTCCTCTAGGATGTCTGCTGTTGGTGCATAAACGTGTATAAGATTTATGTCTATTGGCTTTCCATTCAATTTCACTAAAATGACTCGGTCAGATATTGGGTAAAAGTCTTTCAGTGTTCTTGCTCTTTCTGCATCCAAGATGATACCTACTCCTCTTTGGTGTTCAGTACTTCCAGAATAGATTATTTTATGTTTATCAGAATACATCTCCCCTGATCCGGTGTATCTCATTTCGCAAAGTCCCAGTAATTGTAAACCCATTCTTTTCATTTCTTGTATGATGTTTTCTAGTTTACCCTTCTGCATGAGTGTTCTCACATTCCAAGTACCTATCTTTAGAGTATGTTTTACTTTTATTTTGCTTACAGTAGCTTGATGACGATCGGGTATCACCTGTAGCACATGATGTCCCCTACCGAACGAGGGTTTTCCATTGGAATCCCCTTTAACGTTGTTGTCGTTATTTCTATTGTTGTGGCGATTCTTGATTGTACAAAGAAGTTACGACGGTGGTTTTCTGTTGCCTTCCGTCGGTTTAGGCTCATTTTAGGCTCCCTCCGATAATATTATTTATAATAATAATACTATCTATCTATCTTTCGTTCGCTCGAAGTATTGTCTATATCAGCAATGTCGTTTCCTGTATGAATTTTACTGTCTTTTGTAATTCTTGCAGTGGCCCATATAGTTTTGTCTGTAGTGTTGTATCTATGGGCCAATGGATTTTCCTCAGTCTACTATATTCAGTGCAGTCTTGAAGTATGTGTTCAGCAGTCTGGGGTGCCTGTCCACATGTACAAGTAGTTGATGTGCCGATCTTGAATTTTGTATACATGTGACTATGGAGTCGATTGTGTCCTGTTCTTAGGCGTATAATGATAACTTGTTCATATCTATTCATATTATGAAAGGCATCCTGATATGGGGCTTGTGGTCCTCTGATTGATTTGATTATCTGTTTCTTATGATGGTATATGACTGGTGTATCTAGTTGTGTGCCTGTTGAACCTTCCTTTGCCAACTGATCTGCTTTCTCATTTCCTGGTATTCCACAGTGAGACGGGATCCACTGCAGGGCAACCCTGTGGTGCTTGCAGAGTTCAGTCAATAAGATCTGTACATGTGGTAATTTTCTGGATTGTAGTGCCTGGAGTACTGATCTTGCATCTGTCAAAAACACTACAGGCTGTGGGCTAAGATTACTGTTCAGCAGCTTTTCTATTGCCAACTTTATTGCTTGTATTTCTGCATCATAATTGTGACAATATTTCCCTGTTGCTATTTTATTCATATCCCTAGTGTTATTTGGGTACTCTATATATGCACCTGCTCCCCCATTCTTTACTGCATTCTGTGCTGATCCATCTGTGTACACACGGATCCATAGGTCTTGTGGGTATTCTTCATCCAGGAAACTGAGAGTTATTGTTTTTCGCTGTAGACTATTTTGTTCCTCTTTGTCAACTATTCCTTTCACTTCTGTCCGTATTTGAACTGATAATCCTGATTCATCTATCCAGGGAGTCTGTTCTGGTATGGGCAGAAGGGGTTTAACAACTCTTGGCATGTCTGGTGTTTGTCTACTAATACGCTTGGCTTGGTGGATAAAACTGCTTCTCTTAAGTCGTCCCAATGCAAGATTTTGGAATCTGTCTTTCATTGGATGTCTCGGCATGCATACAAATTTTTCTGCCTGTATCAGCACCTTTGTGTCTCTCCGTTCTCTCAGTGCTGGTATCCTCCACAATTTCTCCATCTCCAATATTGGTGTTGATTTCATTGCTCCTGTGATGACCCTAAGTGCCTGGTTTTGTACTTTATCCAGTTCTTGCAATGTGGTGTTTGATGCTGAGCACCATGCGGATGATCCATATTCTAAATGTGGGCGTATACTCTGTTGGTAAACTTTACTGAGTATTTTCCCACTCGCACCCCATGTGGTTCCACACAACTTTCTTAGAATAGCCAATTTCCTCCTTGCTTTTTGGGTTGCCTTATTTATCTGCTGTTTCCAAGATAGTTTGTTATCAAATGTAACTCCGAGATATGTAGCTTGTATGTCTTCTTTCACAGGCTCATTGTTTATGTAGATGGCTCCTGCTTTTTGTTTTGGGGAGAGTGTGAAAAGTGTAGTACTGCATTTGTCTGTATTGATGCTGATACACCATCTATTTGTCCATGAATTCAGTGCATTCATAGCTCTTTGTAGCAATTTGGAGGCCACTGTTGCATACTCCTCTGTGCACCACATTACCAAGTCATCTGCATACATTGCCACTTTGATGCCATGTGGTAGTTCAGTAACTAGGTCATTGATGTAGATCAGAAAAAGTGTTGGAGATAGTACCCCTCCTTGTGGAACGCCCTGGCGCAATAAGACCTTCTTACTCTTAAGACCATCCAGTTGCACTCTGGCTCTCCTATTATGCAGGTATGCTTTGACCCATTTGTACATCCTGCCATTTACTCCATAATTTCTCAGTTTCTTCAAAAGCCCTTCCTTCCATACCTTATCAAATGCTTTCTTTAGGTCTATCCATGCTGCTAGTACCAGTTTCTTTTCTTGAAACGCATCTTCAATTTCCTGGGAAAGATAGGTTGCTTGATCTTCGGTAGAGTAACACTGTCTAAAGCCTGCTTGTTGTGGGACAAGGAGATTTTCACTTTCCAGGTACCACTGCAGTCTGAGATTGATTATACGTTCCATTGTTTTACACAAACAGCTTGTAAGGCTGATTGGTCTATAGCTGGATGTCATTGAACCATCTTTTCCTGGCTTTAGTAATGGTATCATAATTGCTTCTCTCCATGCCTGTGGCACTCTACCTGTGATCCAGCAAATGTTGTAGATCTGCAGTAGTTTTGCTTTAGCTGCAGTTCCCAAGTTCTTAATCATTTCATTGGACACTCCATCACTGCCTGGTGACTTTTTCATTTTTAATTTGGATATTGCCAGCTCTAGCTCTCTTTGTGTAATGGGTGTTTCCATTACTTCATGTGTGGTCTCTTCTTGTCTTGCATTTTGTTGTTTTAAACGGGTCTCTTGTCGTTTTTCTAGGCTAGTTTCAATATTATTGTCATTTGCAAAGGAGTCTGCAAAGTAATTTGCTGCATGTTTACCTGTTAGAATGTTTCCATCCTTCTTCAGTGTAATTTTGGTGTTCCTTTCTGTACCCTCATCATTCAGCTGTTTTACAAGCTTCCACACTTTTCTTGTGTCTCGTTCAAGATTCAATGACTCTGTTTTCTCTTTCCAGCTTCTCCGTCTGGCTTGTAGTTTAGCCCGTTGAAATTTGGCTTTAGCATGCTGGTAGTTGTTGTGGTGTTCTTGGCAAGGGTTATTTTCTGCTTGCTTTCGAGATGTTTCCATGTCATTGTGTAGTTGCTCTAGTTCACTACTCCAGTATGGTTTGTAGTGTTTCCGTGCCCCTCTAGGTATTGTTTCACTGGCAGCTTGTATTATTAGTCTACTGAATTCATCAACTATTTTGTTGATGTCTCTATCTGTATTTATATCTTTAGTCAGTACACTGGTATAGTGTTGATACATTTTCCAGTCTGCCTTTTTGTAATTCCATCTGGAGAGAGTGCTGCTCTCCCTGATGGCCTTATTTTGTACCACTAAAAAGACTGGTCGGTGGTCGCTGCCTCCAAGTTGTTTCCCAACAATTCGTGTGATATTCCAATCCAGGTCTGGTGAATGGAAAGCAAGGTCTGGTGTAGATGTGGTATGCCATGATCTGGAGTAGAATGTTGGTGGATCTGTTGCCTGGTTTAATAGTATAAGCCCATTGTCATCCTGCCAATTTTCAAGCTCTTCACCTCTCTTGTCCATATGTTCATAGCCCCAGCTCTGTGAATGGCTGTTAAAGTCTCCACATACAATTATTCTTTCTTCTAATGTAATTGTGTCTAGTGCTAGTGGGCGGTCACTCGGACAGTAGTAGTTAAGTAGATGGAAGTCTGTATTTCCTGTCCTGAGGTGCAGTATTTGATATTCCGCCCCATCCATATACACTTCAATCTGACATGCATTAATGTTGTTCCTTACAAGAGTCAGTATTCCGCCCTTTTGTCTATTTTTCCTGTCAGATCGGTAGCACTGGTATCTCCTAATCTTCAAGGCTATGTCGTTGTTTAGATGGGTTTCCTGCAAACAGCATATGCTTACTTGTTCTTCATGCAGGATATTCTCTAATTCTATCTTTTTACTGTACCCATCTCTTTTGCTGTTGATGCCTTCAGCATTCCAGTGCATTATTTTAAGTGGTCTTATTTTGGATTGGCCAGTAGCTCTATTCTCTCGCCCCCTGACTCCACAGAGCGGTTGAGAAGGACATCCAGTATTAGAGGTTGGGCCCTTTCGAGGCTGAGGGCCCGGCGCTGCTCCTGCCTGAGTGTCCATCACAGGGCGAGTGCCATATCGATTTGCGGTTATAGACATTCTTCCATTTGCGTTGAGTGCGTGGCATCCTGATTTTTGTGCGCCTTTTGGCTGGTTGCCTCCGACTTCAGCACTTGAACTTGCTAGAGCAGACTGTGGTCTTGCTTGGTTGTAGGAAGGCCTGGCCAGTCTTGGTTTTCAGTCCCTGGTGACTGTTAAGCCCCATCCCCACGACAAGGAGCTGGCCTTGATGAGGATAATAATACTAATTTATAACAATAATAATACTAAAAACAGCAACAGCAATAACACTGTTCTACAACTTTCTTATTTCATTTATAGAGTAATTTGGGAGATTGAAGCCTCAGCGACTATAGTGTGTTCGCTTCCTGACCAGGAGGGATCCTGGGTTCGATCTCCGGGGGGGGGGGGGAATTTTTTCGAACTGACAAGGCTTCGGGGTTCACCCAGCCTCTAAAAATGGATATCAGAGATTTTTGGGGGAAGTAAATGCGGCGTGGCGTGATACCGACCACATCATCCAAAAATGTGCCGTGGTCATAGAAAAATATGATCCTAACACCATATTCCCCATACGCCTAGCAAGGAGTGGAGGGAACCTTTACTTTACTGATTTGGAAGAATGTGTTACTTTCAGTCCGTTACACGTTTCCTTCCTACATTTTGCTTATTTTCCTTTGAAGAATGGCCCTTCTTAAACTTAATAATTTTATTACTTTAGACAATTAATAAAAATAAATTAATGAAGCATCCAGTTAATTAATACATTTTATATTCCACTGTGTATATCTGTCTGTTCGTCCATCTGTCCTGTCTTCCTCATGTTTGTTTTACTTCTAGTGTGACTATTATTAGATTAGAAATGTAAAAGAAATACAACAATTTACTGAAAGCCGTCCAGGAAGAGGTAAGGTAAAACGAGACAAAGGTAGACAAATGATTATGTGGATGTGGACTGGGGAGCTTATGACAGCGTGTATCATCAAGGCAAGAGATAGCGGGTATCATCAAGGCAAGAGATAGCGGGTATCATCAAGGTAAGAGATAGCGGGTATCATCAAGGCAAGAGACATCGTGTATCATCAAGGCAAGAGATAGCGTGTATCATCAAGGCAAGAGACAGCGTGTATCATCAAGGTAAGAGACAGCGTGTATCATCAAGGCAAGAGACAGCGTGTGAGAAAGCTCTCGAGGGTAGGAGATAAATAATACATTAATATTAGTTTGGAGGAAAACTTCCGAGATGATAGGTCAGCGAATCATTTTAAGTGAAGAGATGTGTTTACAACACTCGGAAAAAAATATCACAGATAATAAACAACAGAAACAAAAGAACAATAGATGGCTTGAAGCAGGATCAAACCCATTGACTTGGCCGTATGTGCTAGCGAATCAATTTAGAGGAAGAGGTATGTTTGCAGCATTCGGAAAAAATGACAAATAATCAACAACAGAAAAAAACAAAACAAAGAACAATATATGGACCGAGGCAGGATCGAACCCGTACTCAGTGACAACGTCTTGCCACGAAAAGCCAAACGCTAGGGAACACTGCCACTCAGCTAACTGAAAAAAAATAGCTATCTTAGACAATGTCTTCTCACGCAGGTGTTCTCATGACTATAGCATAAGGCTGCGATCACAGCTCGGAAATACATTATGTATCTGTATTTTTAATAGGGATGTGTCCTCGCCCCCGCCCTTTTTGGTATATTTTGTGCTGCCCTCCTAAATTACGCCTTCGGAAACAGCTCAGGAGATATTTACATTCGCACAAGATCAGATGGCTCGCTGTTCAACCTAGCACGACTAAGAGCACAAACAAAAACAAACGTTGCCCTACTTAAAGAACTTTTATTTGCTGACGATGCAGCCCTAGTCGCTCATAGTGAAGCCACCCTACAGTCGCTGATCAACAACCTGGACGAAGCATGCGACCCTTTTTTTACTGTTAATTAATGTTCAGAAAACAGTAATACAAAGTCAAGGCGACATCAAACCTCTATTAATCACTTTTAAAAATTGTCCACTAGAATCAGTTCAGAAATTCACGTATCTTGGATCCACAATTACACAAACCACTTCTATTGATGATGAAATAAAAGTGGAATTGGTAAGGCAGCTACGACTTTAGGCAAACTCACAGAAAGGGCCTAGAACAACACGAAACTAACACTGAGACCAAATTCTTAATATATCAAACGTGTGTGCTTAGCACACTACTATATGGGTCTGAAACCTGGACAACATGCTCAAACCAGGAAAAAAGACTAAATGTCTTCTACATGCGATGTCTCCGCAGAATAATGCACATCACAAGGCAGGATAAAATAACCAACTTAACTGTCCTGTAACGTGCTAAGACCCCAACAATCATGTCGATGCTCAGATGTCGAAGGCTAAGATGGCTGGGGCATGTCCAGCGAATGGAAGAAATGTGCATCTCCAGACAAATACTATATGACGAACTAACACAAGGTAAAAAACAAATCGGCAGACCTAAACTACAATATAGAGATATCTGTAAATCATCTCTGAATGACTTCTCCATATGTGAATATGACTGTGAACATTTGGCAAGTAATCGCACATCATGGAGAGCATGTATAAGGAACGATGTATAACATCATTTGAGACTGTGCTAAGGCAAAACTTAGAAGAGAAAAGACTCATGAAAAAGGATGGAAAACCCTGTGGACCAGTGGGCCTGACTTGTTCATTCTGTGACCGCGTGTGTTTGTTAAACATTGGTAGAATTAGCCACGAGAGAAGCTGTTCGACAAAAACAAAACCTCAAAAAAATTCACAATAGCCTCCACTAGACCGTCTGACAAGGCGAAAAGGGCCATATTTGAACAGCGTCAACGGACACTTGAATAAAAATATAATATTAAATACAACATCGAGAGCAAAGAGATTATTAATTATCTCGTAAACAAGTTTTGATCAATTGGCAAACCACGTTATATAGGTCACATACATGCATATACTTTTAGTATTAAAACATAGTTCAAAAAATATTTTAAAACACGTTCTCTATATCTTTGTTTGTTATTATGTGTCACGCACTGCCTGTCTATATTTCTTCTCAAAATAGTTTTTGTTTAATTAGATGTACATCCGCATACTCTTTATTTGATAGCAACGTCTGTTGTTAGAGACCAGCGTCGGCACTGCGGACATTGTGCTCTGTGCTGAGGTCCTCCTCAGCGATCGATAGATCTGAGTGCAAGTGAAAGTTGTTCGATTGTGATGATGATGATTCTGATAATGACGATGATGATAATGATGATGATGATGATAATGATGATGATTTAGTCGATAATATACAGGACATTACGTACATGTGATTCATTACTAAACACATTCTTTACAACGAATAAAAAAAACGAATACAATTGTAAAGAAAATCCCCACTTACATTAACACCTGCACTATGTAGGCTGGTAAGTCAGGAACTGCCTAGCTGACGAGTTTCCTTATTTCGCATCAATAATTGTGAAGACAATCTCCGGCGGAACTTTCCAAACTTATAAGTTATTGATGCAGGCACTCACCACGTTTGTGTACCGTCAGACTGGCTGCTGGTGGGGTGCTTTGTCTCATCGAACCCAAAGACGTCACTTTTGTTGGTGGCATGTATCACATAATCAAATCTGCAGCGGCGGATATTCAGAGGAGAAAAGGGAGGCCGGGAGTCCTCTAATATTTTATCAGAATAAATAATACAATCACACTCTAGCTCATTGAGTTAAATGTCAGTAAACAACAAAACCCCGTATCCAATTTGCTGTGCAACGCTTGATATAGCTCAAGTCGTTACAAATAAATACGTTCCAATGTCTATATAGCAATTCTACTACAACAATCATCGACATTTATCAACCTTGCATTGTGTATGAGAATTAGGGAGGCTATTCCAGAAATCATATCCTAGTTCCTACAGCAACGTTGAGTCAGCCAATCAAATGACGTTCTCTCTCTCTATATCGTAACGTAAGTAATTTGTGACGGAAGTGATATAATAATAGTCCCATACACTGTGTCATTACGCTGCATGTTTATATGTTTTTAACAATTTGGAACAACACTGTAAAAGATTTTAATGAACAGCAAAACTATGTTTTTTTCTAACTTACAATGCACATAACTAAGATAGTCTGATATCATTATAAGTATGGTAATTAGAGCAATAAATGAAGGAGCTATCTTACATATCGTAAATTGTCGCAATCTTTATGTGCAGATTACCAGGTTACAGGTCACCCTAAAGGTTTGGGCCCAAACAATAACAGTGAGAGACGAATCCATATGATAACATTGTTGTTTCATTTATTTGATATCCCCTTTTCTCAATGAAACCACACGGAGAGAAATATCGTTCAGCAAGGTAGACCTGCCCCAATGTTGTCGCTACTTCAAACGGAAAAAAAGGCAGAAAATGAATATTTAATAACATTTAGGCGGAACTATCAATGCAAATTCAAATGGTTATCTAGCAGCACAATGAAGTAACTGACATGAACATCTTGGAGATCTGTTTTGATCGCAGTGTTTGCTTTTTAGCACGAACAAAGGTCTGTAACTCTTTTGAGAGCTATAGTGACACGAACAACTTATCTCGGGCTGCAGTTAGGCGCGCTTCAAGTGGAGACCATTTACAAATAATAAAGATCGACAAGTGAGTCTGCTGTACGAGTATCAGTTCAGTATATCCTAATGTAAGTATGGGCGTAGTACTTTTGTACTTTTTTGTTTACCATACATATAATGCGACCACTCATCACGTCCTGGCCTCCTTAGGTTTCGAAAGCACCGCTCGCCGCTGCAGATCTGTATAAACAATTATTCTTGACTGATAGAGCGAAAGAGGGATGGAGAGATATTTAGTGATAAACAAAGCAAACATAATAAATCTATAATTTCGTTACTATTATTAATATTGTTATTATTATCATCAATTAGTTAACAAGTCCATTATAGTGATATCAACAAATATTTATTAATGAAACAATGAGCTGTGTACACAAGGTGGACCTATAGTCAAAACTATAATATAGTTATAATGGTGGACACGAAGTCAAGTTTTATAGTTTTAATTAATGTTACTGCAAAAACTCTTGAAAACCAGACACATTTGTTTGCCTTTAACTTCGGCTGAGACACATTCGGTTGCCTTTAACTCCGGCTCAGAGACATTTGGTTGCCTTTAACTCTGGCTCAGGGACATTTGGTTGCCTTTAACTCCGGCTCACAGACATTTGGTTGCCTTTAACTCCGCTTCAGAGACATTTGGTTGCAATTAGCTATGGCTAAGACATTATTGGTTCCCTTTAACTCCGGGTCAGACACATTTGGTTGCCTTTAACTCCAGCTCAGAGGCATTTGTTTGCTTTTAACTCCGGCTCAGAGACATTTAGTTGCCTTTAACTCCGGCTCAGAGACATTTGGTTGCAATTAGCTATGGCTTAGACATTATTGTTTCCCTTTAACTCCGGGTCAGAAACATATGGTTCCCTTTAACTCCGGGTCAGAGACATTTGGTTCCCTTTAACTCCGGCTCAGACACATTTGGTTCCCTTTAACTCCGGCTCAGTCACATTTGTTTCTCTTTAACTCCGGCTCAGACACATTTGGCTGCCGTTAGTTCCGACACAGACACATTTGGTTCCCTTTAACTCTGGCTCAGACAAATTTGGTTCCCTTTAATTCCAGCTCAGACACATTTGGCTGCCGTTAACTCCGGCTCAGACACATTTAGTTATCGTTAACTTCGGCTCAGACACTTTTGACTGCCGTTAACTCCGGCTCAGACACATTTAGTTATCGTTAACTCCGGTTCAGACACATTTAGTTACCGTTAACTCCGGCTCATACACTTTTAGTTATCGTTAACTCCGGCTCAGACACTTTTAGTTATCGTTAACTCCGGCTCAGACACTTTTGACTGCCGTTAACACCGGGTCAGACACATTTAGTTATCGTTAACTTCGGCTCAGACACTTTTGACTGCCGTTAACACCGGCTCAGACACATTTAGTTATCGTTAACTCGGCTCATACACTTTTAGTTATCGTTAACTCCGGCTCAGACACTTTTGACTGCCGTTAACACCGGCTCAGACACTTTTAGTTATCGTTAACTCCGGCTCAGACACTTTTAGTTATCGTTAACTCCGGCTCAGACACTTTTAGTTATCGTCAACTCCGACTCGTACACTTTTAGTTATCGTTAACTCCGGCTCAGACACTTTTGACTGTCGTTAACTCTGGCTCAGACACTTTTAGTTACCGTTAACCCCGGCTCATACACTTTTAGTTATCGTTAACTCCGGCTCAGACACTTTTAGTTATCGTTAACTCCGGCTCAGACACATTTAGGTATCGTTAACTCCGGCTCAGACACTTTTAGTTATCGTTAACTCCGGCTCAGACACTTTTAGTTGTCGTTAATTCCGGTTCATACACTTTTAGTTATCGTTAGCTCCGGCTCAGACACTTTTAGTTATTGGTAACTCCGGCTCATACACTCTTGACTGCCGTTAGCTCCGGCTCAGACACATTTAGTTATCGTTAACTCCGGCTCATACACTTTTGACTGCCGTTAGCTCCGGCTCAGACACATTTAGTTATCGTTAACTCCGGCTCAGACACTTTTGACTGCCGTTAACTCCGGCTTGTTGTCTCAGAAGTTTTTTTTCCAATATTGAAATGTTTGTTCTGATGACCAAAAAGACTCACCTTCAATTTTCTGTTTTCCTCAAACACAGTAGAGATATGTCACATCATTAAAATGTTTGCATATCACACATACATAACAATGGCCGATATTTCTTACGTAAAGCTAAAGACATTGTATAATATGAAGAAAACAGAACATAATTTCTAAATACCGAATTTTATTTTTTAAAGTATCTTTTTCTTATAAACTGGCACATTGATTTATTTATTTCTTCTGCTCGTACACTTCTCATTTCCTCGCTTCTAAAAAGAATGGTTGTACTCGCTTTAATTTTATTGATAACATTTAATTGCTGCTCGATTTTGAAAACACTTTTATTGAAGCAATATATGACTAATAAATATCATGGACAAAAGGACAACAGACAAGAAAATCACTGGAGTCTGTAGAAATATGGTTTTACAGAAGAATGTTGAGAATACCATGTACAGCTAAGAAGAGTAATGACCATTTTCTGAAAGAGGTCAAAGCAAAAAGAGAGCTAATTTTCAATATTATGAAGAAACAATCATCATTTTTTGGCAATGTAATGAGAACAGCTGGAATATATTGTAACAACTGGGAAAATTGAGTGACGAAGAGATAGAGGGAAGCAACGAGAAAAAATACCAGACAGTTTAAGAGAATGGCTTGGCAGAAGGTCAACAACAGAAATGATAAATAACTGTGGAGATCGAAAGTTGTGGAGAGACATGATCACCTACGTCAGCAGACCCGGTACTTGATGATGATGATGATGATGATGATGATGATGACTAATTGAACGTGAAGTGCAGTGGACGTTTTGTTTGTCGCAGTTCATTCTCTGAAACAAGAGATTACTAGTGGGTGGTAATGTTCCAAACACATGAAATAGTAATGGTCATAAATTCATCTGGATCTCAATTATTTCCGTAAAGAGTTATTTTTCGACTTCTGCCAGTTTAGTGGTATGTCTTGAAAGCGCGTTGACAATCTTGATGGTTTGTCGCACACCAAGACTACATACAAACATCCATATGATGGCGGCTTCCCTGTCTATAACCGATTTACTGCTCGGCATATTTTACACCGCTAACTCGGTCACATCGCTTCCACAGTTGAGAACCAGTCTCCGTGAAGCGAACGCTCTGGCCAATTTTTGTGATGGGATCCAACTTCGGCACAGTCTTCATCTCAGTGACCCACATGGCCGCCATCTCCATCGACCGCTACGTCCACACATGTTATCCATTTTACTACATGAAAGCTGCCAGCACAACACGAACCATTTCATTACTTGTCTGCGTTTGGATAATCGGACTAACGTACACAGCCACCCCGCTATTCGCTTACACCATCATCATCATCGATTGCCGTCTCCGCAACGATGATTGGCTACCATGGAGCGCCATTCTGCTCTATCTCTAGTTTTGATGGTGCAGGTTGTCATAGGCTGATTTGTCCATCTTTTGATGTCACTCGTCCATATTAGTCTTGGTCTGCCTCTGCCTCTTTTACCTTGTATTTTCCCCTCCAGGATTACTTTTAGTAGGCTATTGTGTCTTTTAACATGGCCCAAAAATCGCATTTGTCTTGTTTGAATTGTGCTTAGTTGTTCTCTTTTCATTTTTAATTCGCTTACACCAATGACAAATACCACTAGAAATGTATCCAGTTGTACCCACCTCTAGAATATTACTGCATTCTTTGTTTTTGTTTATCTCTTCAGTTTTTGTCTGATATTTGTCTGCTATTTTAGAATTTTTCTTGTAGCCTTTAATCACAAGAAAGCGGCAATAGCGAGACGGACACAATTCGATGTCGTCACACAAGATGGCGATTTGTTCAGAAACAGCCGGCGGGCAGCCATGAAAAGTGTGACATTCTTTGTGATAACATTTGGCGTGTTTTCAGTCTCAACTTTCCCTCCGATATTTGCTACTGCTGTCAACTACATCTACACAATTCCACAATATGTTTTCATCCCATTAACCTACACGATGCCTGTCCGCTCAACCGAGACCTCTCTCAATCATTGTGGCTACTTTGTGCTTATCTCAAGACATGTTGCTCTAAATATATCAACCTTCAGTAGTACATCACCGGCCCCATCTTTGTCATCATCATCTTTAGTTACCATGTCTGCTGGCGTAGGTGACTATGTCTCATAACAACTTTTTAATCTCTACAGCTGTTTATCAGTTTTGATGTTGAGTTTCTACCAAGCCATCCTCTAAAACTGTCTTGAATCTTAAGAGAAGTGAAGGAGAATGGGCGGGACAAGGTGTATATAATAAGAGAAGTGAAGGAGAATGGGTGGGACAAGGTGTATATAATAAGAGAAGTGAAGGAGAATGGGTGAGACAAGGTGTATATAATAAGAGAAGTGAAGGAGAATGGGTGGGACAAGGTGTATATAATAAGAGAAGTGAAGGAGAATGGGTGGGACAAGGTGTATATAATAAGAGAAGTGTAGGAGAATGGGTGGGACAAGGTGTATATAATAAGAGAAGTGAAGGAGAATGGGTGGGACAAGGTGTATATAATAAGAGTGTGAGGAGTCTAAAGGTGGAAAAGAAATCTGGTCGATTAGCAGAGCTTAGTGGGAAAAGTAGATGTATCTACAACCAATACCTAGCATGGACAATCTGTCTGGATACGCTTCAAGAAATGTTGGGACAGACGCAGGAAGGGTTATGAGGATGTCCAGACTGCAGTGAATCTAATTTCATGAATAGAATAGAATAGAATAGAATAGAATAGAATAGAATAGAATAGAATAGAATAGAATAGAATAGAATAGAATAGAGTCATTTTTCCTCTGTTCTTCTCATCTCTTCTTTCACAATCTGGCAACTTGTCGCAATATATTCTATAAACCGTTCAGAAATTCATAATCATACCTGAATTAGTATTGCGTGATAACCGCTATTTATTTTGGTTTCAATATTTGCATGCAATCTTAGAATATTTATGCCGTTATAGAAATATTTTTTGCTCTGAGAAATTTGATCTAGTCTAAAGGTTTTCTTCTTTAGGCTATATTAAATTCACCCTGTTCGAATTTGACACCATTTTAGGATATATACATTAATTTGGTGCGGTCGTTGTCGTAAAATAGTTTGGCTATTGCAGAAACACTAACTTCAGGAAAATCCCGTGCACAAAACTTAATTGTTATTGAACGACATGACGCACCACGGCCTGGGCATTAATTACCGAAGGGAAGGCATATCTTTATTAATTTTGTGAAGACTCAGTAGACAATTTGTTGACTTTAAATACCAACATTTATATCTAAATTACAATGAGTTTGAAATGCAAATTTATAACTATGCAAAAGGTTACTTTTTTACTATATCAGCAATTGTAACCAATTGAATTCATGTTTGCAAATACACATAACGAACAACACCCACAATTAAGCACTATGTAGATACACCTCTGACAAGAATTGCAGTAGACTGGAAAATTTAACACGATTACTGTAAACTCTAAAATTTGAATCAACTTGTGTGATATCGTCATAAAAGATCAAAGGAATTCGCTGATGTGCAAAATCTGTTGTGTTTGTGGAATAAAAAATACCAAATCTTTGCGTTATCAATATTCTAAGATTGCATGCAAATTTTGAAACTAAAATAACAAGCGGTTATCACGCAAAGCTAATTCAGGTGTGATTATGAATTTCTGAACGGACTATAGTTGTTCTTTTCTTATGACACGACAACTAAGAAATGGATTATTGTTTCTTTCTGATGTTGGAGAATAGTTTTCTCTTTAATTTGGCCTCTTTTATAAAGTCCACATTACCCTTTCTATTTTGTAAAAACACACATCTGTGGGCTTCACCGAGTTTCTGGTCTGATGTCCGATTGTCCATGATTCACATGCACACGTCAAGACTGGCTCCACCTAGCAGTGAAGAACTTTTTTTTTCTATTTTCATTAACAAAAATGGGCTGTATAATATCTTTCTCATTCAGTTGGATATCGGCTTTACTTGAGCTATTCTGCACCCCACGTCTGCCCCCCCCTCCACACACACACACACACACACACACACACACACACACACACACACACACACACACACACACACACAAACACATAACTGTAACTTGCTGGCGTGCAGGACTTATGCATTGTGTAGCAAGAAGATCACCCCATAGTTGACTACTATCTTCAGAATGAGTTGACCAGTGCTGATCACAACCCTACTTAATGTCCTCTTAGAGGTCGTCCCTGAAACCGATTCATTAAGATGGCCAAGCAAGTGTGGATCTACGAGCGATAACAAACCCGGTTTTACAACATAAACCATCTCACATACACAACATCAAACAGCCATCTCACATACACAACATGAAACAACTATCTCACATACACAACATGAAACAACCATCTCACATACACAACATCAAACAACCATCTCACATACACAACATCAAACAACCATCTCACATACACAACATGAAACAACCATCTCACATACACAACATCAAACAGTCATCTCACATACACAACATCAAACAGTCATCTCAAATACACAACATCAAACAACCATCTCACATACACAACATCAAACAACCACCTCACATACACAACATCAAACAGCCATCTCACATACACAACATCAAACAGCCATCTCAAATACATAACATCAAACAGCCATCTCACATACACAACATTAAACAGCCACCTCACATACACAACAACAAACAGCCACCTCACATACACAACATCAAACAACCATCTCACATACACAACATCAAACAGCCATCTCACATACACAACATTAAACAGCCACCTCACATACACAACATCAAACAGCCATCTCACATACACAACATCAAACAGCCATCTCACATACACAACATTAAACAGCCATCTCACATACACAACATCAAACAGCCATCTCACATACACAACATCAAACAGCCATCTCAAATACATAACATCAAACAGCCATCTCACATACACAACATTAAACAGCCACCTCACATACACAACATCAAACAGCCATCTCAAATACATAACATCAAACAGCCATCTCACATACACAACATTAAACAGCCACCTCACATACACAACATCAAACAGCCACCTCACATACACAACATCAAACAACCATCTCACATACACAACATGAAACAACCATCTCACATACACAACATGAAACAACCATCTCATATACACAACATCAAACAGTCATCTCACATACACAACATCAAACAGTCATCTCACATACACAACATCAAACAACCATCTCACATACACAATATCAAACAGCCACCTCACATACACAACATCAAACAGCCATCTCACATACACAACATCAAACAGCCATCTCAAATACATAACATCAAACAGCCATCTCACATACACAACATTAAACAGCCACCTCACATACACAACATCAAACAGCCACCTCACATACACAACATCAAACAACCATCTCACATACACAACATCAAACAGCCATCTCACATACACAACATTAAACAGCCACCTCACATACACAACATCAAACAGCCATCTCACATACACAACATTAAACAGCCATCTCACATACACAACATCAAACAGCCATCTCACATACACAACATCAAACAGCCATCTCACATACACAACATCAAACAGCCATCTCAAATACATAACATCAAACAGCCATCTCACATACACAACATTAAACAGCCACCTCACATACACAACATCAAACAGCCACCTCACATACACAACATCAAACAACCATCTCACATACACAACATCAAACAGCCATCTCACATACACAACATCAAACAGCCACCTCACATACACAACATCAAACAGCCATCTCACATACACAACATCAAACAGCCATCTCACATACACAACATTAAACAGCCATCTCACATACACAACATCAAACAGCCATCTCACATACACAACATCAAACAGCCATCTCACATACACAACATCAAACAGCCATCTCATATACACAACATCAAACAGCCATCTCACATACACAACATCAAACAGCCATCTCACATACACAACATCAAACAGCCATCTCAAATACATAACATCAAACAGCCATCTCACATACACAACATTAAACAGCCACCTCACATACACAACATCAAACAGCCACCTCACATACACAACATCAAACAACCATCTCACATACACAACATCAAACAGCCATCTCACATACACAACATTAAACAGCCACCTCACATACACAACATCAAACAGCCATCTCACATACACAACATCAAACAGCCATCTCACATACATAACATTAAACAGCCATCTCACATACACAACATCAAACAGCCATCTCACATACACAACATCAAACAGCCAACTCACATACACAACATCAAACAGCCATCTCACATACACAACATCAAACAGCCATCTCACATACACAACATCAAACAGCCATCTCACGTACACAACATCAAACAGCCATCTCAAATACATAACATCAAACAGCCATCTCACATACACAACATTAAACAGCCACCTCACATACACAACATCAAACAGCCACCTCACATACACAACATCAAACAACCATCTCACATACACAACATGAAACAACCATCTCACATACACAACATGAAACAACCATCTCATATACACAACATCAAACAGTCATCTCACATACACAACATCAAACAGCCATCTCACATACACAACATCAAACAGCCATCTCACATACACAACATCAAACAGCCATCTCACATACACAACATCAAACAGCCATCTCACATACACAACATCAAACAGCCATCTCAAATACATAACATCAAACAGCCATCTCACATACACAACATTAAGCAGCCACCTCACATACACAACATCAAACAGCCACCTCACATACACAACATCAAACAACCATCTCACATACACAACATCAAACAGCCATCTCACATACACAACATCAAACAGCCACCTCACATACACAACATCAAACAGCCATCTCACATACACAACATCAAACAGCCATCTCACATACACAACATCAAACAGCCATCTCACATACACAACATCAAACAGCCATCTCACATACACAACATCAAACAGCCATCTCACATACACAACATCAAACAGCCATCTCACACACACAACATCAAACAGCCATCTCACATACACAACATCAAACAGCCATCTCACATACACAACATCAAACAGCCATCTCAAATACATAACATCAAACAGCCATCTCACATACACAACATTAAACAGCCACCTCACATACACAACATCAAACAGCCACCTCACATACACAACATCAAACAACCATCTCACATACACAACATCAAACAGCCATCTCACATACACAACATTAAACAGCCACCTCACATACACAACATCAAACAGCCACCTCACATACACAACATCAAACAGCCATCTCACATACACAACATTAAACAGCCATCTCACATACACAACATCAAACAGCCATCTCACATACACAACATCAAACAGCCATCTCACATACACAACATCAAACAGCCATCTCACATACACAACATCAAACAGCCATCTCACATACACAACATCAAACAGCCATCTCACGTACACAACATCAAACAGCCATCTCACGTACACAACATCAAACAGCCATCTCACTTACATAACATCAACAGCCATCTCACATACATAACATTAAACAGCCATCTCACATACATAACATCAAACAGCCATCTCACATACACAACATTAAACAGCCACCTCACATACACAACATCAAACAGCCATCTCACATATACAACATCAAACAGCCATCTCACATACACAACATTAAACAGCCATCTCACATACACAACATCAAACAGCCATCTCACATACACAACATCAAACAGCCATCTCAAATACATAACATCAAACAGCCATCTCACATACACAACATTAAACAGCCACCTCACATACACAACATCAAACAGCCACCTCACATACACAACATCAAACAACCATCTCACATACACAACATCAAACAGCCATCTCACATACACAACATTAAACAGCCACCTCACATACACAACATCAAACAGCCATCTCACATACACAACATCAAACAGCCATCTCACATACACAAAATCAAACAGCCATCTCACATACACAACATCAAACAGCCATCTCAAATACATAACATCAAACAGCCATCTCACATACACAACATTAAACAGCCACCTCACATACACAACATCAAACAGCCACCTCACATACACAACATCAAACAACCATCTCACATACACAACATGAAACAACCATCTCACATACACAACATGAAACAACCATCTCATATACACAACATCAAACAGTCATCTCACATACACAACATCAAACAGTCATCTCACATACACAACATCAAACAACCATCTCACATACACAATATCAAACAGCCACCTCACATACACAACATCAAACAGCCATCTCACATACACAACATCAAACAGCCATCTCACATACACAACATGAAACAACCATCTCACATACACAACATGAAACAACCATCTCATATACACAACATCAAACAGTCATCTCACATACACAACATCAAACAGTCATCTCACATACACAACATCAAACAACCATCTCACATACACAATATCAAACAGCCATCTCACATACACAACATTAAACAGCCATCTCACATACACAACATCAAACAGCCATCTCACATACACAACATCAAACAGCCATCTCACATACACAACATCAAACAGCCATCTCAAATACATAACATCAAACAGCCATCTCACATACACAACATTAAACAGCCACCTCACATACACAACATCAAATAGCCACCTCACATACACAACATCAAACAACCATCTCACATACACAACATCAAACAGCCATCTCACATACACAACATCAAACAGCCACCTCACATACACAACATCAAACAGCCATCTCACATACACAACATCAAACAGCCATCTCACATACACAACATTAAACAGCCATCTCACATACACAACATCAAACAGCCATCTCACATACACAACATCAAACAGCCATCTCACATACACAACATCAAACAGCCATCTCACATACACAACATCAAACAGCCATCTCACATACACAACATCAAACAGCCATCTCACATACAGAACATCAAACAGCCATCTCAAATACATAACATCAAACAGCCATCTCACATACACAACATTAAACAGCCACCTCACATACACAACATCAAACAGCCACCTCACATACACAACATCAAACAACCATCTCACATACACAACATCAAACAGCCATCTCACATACAAAACATTAAACAGCCACCTCACATACACAACATCAAACAGCCATCTCACATACACAACATCAAACAGCCATCTCACATACACAACATTAAACAGCCATCTCACATACACAACATCAAACAGCCATCTCACATACACAACATCAAACAGCCATCTCACATACACAACATCAAACAGCCATCTCACATACACAACATCAAACAGCCATCTCACATACACAACATCAAACAGCCATCTCACGTACACAACATCAAACAGCCATCTCACATACACAACATCAAACAGCCATCTCACATACATAACATCAAACAGCCATCTCACATACATAACATTAAACAGCCATCTCACATACATAACATCAAACAGCCATCTCACATAAACAACATCAAACAGCCATCTCACATACACAACATCAAACAGCCATCTCACATAAACAACATCAAACAGCCATCTCACAGACACAACATCAAACAGCCATCTCACATACACAACATCAAACAACCATCTCACATAAACAACATCAAACAGTCATCTCACAAACACAACATCAAACAGCCATCTCACATACACAACATCAAACAGCCATCTCACATAAACAACATCAAACAGCCATCTCACATACACAACATCAAACAGCCATCTCACATAAACAACATCAAACAGCCATCTCACAGACACAACTGAGATTAATGCTTGGTTCATTAACAGGCTACTCATTTTGGCAAAGAGGGCAGGAATAGCAAATTCCGTGACAAGAATGTGTCATGTAGAAATCGAATGTCCGGATCAAAAGAAACAGATACCACCTCGCTGCAACCTGTTGAGCAATTCAACAAAATGATGGACGAAGAAGAATATACAAAGAAATTATGTTGTAAAAGTTTGCATTTTTCTTCTTTTCACAGAGATAATACACTTAAAGTAAAGCTCAAATTATACTATCAATCAAAACACATGAACAGGGTCTAGAGCACGGAGCGAACAAAGATGTCAACGAACGACACAAATGACTGCGACAATGTTCTCGATGCAGGCTTTAATACCTTGTATCTAACAGTTCCACTGGACGTCGCTATTGTGTGCAAAAGCATTTTTGTGATTGCGACCGTGATCAGAACGCGATCACTTCACACCAACCCAAACTTTTTGATGACATCGATGTCCGTGGCAGACTTCATCTTGGGAATGTCGTTCGTCGTTTGTGGACGTTTAGAAACACATATATTTAATAACAACATTCATGTAAAAAGAGCCATTACTCTTATTGTATTCGGAGAATTGAACAGCGTTATTGTCCTTTGCGTTATCCACAACGGAATTATCGCCATCGATCGGTACATCCTTATCGCTCATCCATTTTACTACATGAAACACGTCACCGAGAGATCTGTCTTTGTTACCATTCTCTGTGTTTGGATTATTGGACTGCTATTTTTAATTACGCCGTCGCTGGTGTACAGAGAGGACAAGTACCACCAGAGATGCATCATGCTGTACCCTCCAATGGCTTATTATTTCACATCAGCCAGTGTGTACCTCGTTTGTAATATCGTCATTATAATTTCCTACTTCCGGATTGCCAGTTTGGCTTTCAAACATAAAAGAGCAGCCAACGCGAGAAGGTTTCAAAATTCAGACTGTAGTTTTGACTTAATTTTAAAAAATAATTTTACAGCTGGTGTCCGAAGCGTTACATTTTTTGTTCTAACGTATGGTGTCTATCTTTCATGTACATTACCGCCGGCAATAATTGCAGGGCTCTATGCTTTCTACAAAATTCCAAATATTTAGTAATTACTTTTAATTTATTGCCGGTGAATTCTCTTTGACATTTATCATTTACTTCAACATGAATAAGAGCTTTTCGGAGGCAGGGAAACGAGTGTTCTCTGTTATAAAAGCACGTTTCTGTAGAATAAGTGGATTGGGGAATAATGAAAAACATGCACTTCCAACAAAAATAGTGGATTTAGATAACAATTTACATAATTAGTGTTTGGTGGCTGTGACTAGATGTGGGCAAGTTGTGTATGCTATAGTTTGAACAGAATACATGTTAGTTACATACAAAGGACAAGAGGTAGGGTTCGATCCCAACCGACGGCTTCTGGTTCACCCAGCCTTTAATGGGTGCCGGATTTTTCTGGGAAAGTAAAGCGGGGCGTAATACCGACTACATTACCCCAAAAACAATCATGTGCCGAAGGTCTGTAAATTGTATGGTCACTAACACCATATTCCCTATACACCACTTGGCGTGACGGGGGTACTTTACTTTACTTACATGTTAGTACATGTTGGTTGTATTGTCAACCACAACGTTTCGAGTGTCAGGAGGGTGTCATAGCCCTGGTGGATTCACCTCGTTTTTAGAATGTCAAGAAGCTACAGAAGTGAAACATTGGTACAAATCTCTATTTGTGGTTTCTTATCACTGTCATCATCATCATTGAGTGCCGTCTCCGCATCGAAGGTCGGCTACCATGGAGCACCATTCCCTTCTGTCTCTTGCTTTGATAGTGCAGACTGTTATAGGCTGACATGTCCATCTTTTGATGTTGATAATCCATGTTAGTCTTAATCACTGTATGTAATTATTATTTCATTTTTTTTTCAAATATTTTTTTTTATCTACCACATTTACAGGAACCTCGGTGGCTAAGTGGTTAGTGTGCTCGCTTCCTGACCAGAAGGGTTCAGGCTCGATCCCCAGCAGTGGCGGATTTTTTTGAGACTGACAAGGCTCCAGGGCTCACCCAGCCTCTAAAAATGGGTACCAGAAATTTTTCTGGGAAGTAAAGGCGGCCTGGCGTGATCCTGACCACATCACGCAAAATGTGCCGTGGCAAGAGAAAAAATATGGTCACTAACATCATGTTCCCCTTACGCATAGCAATGCGTGGAGTGAAACTTTACTTGTATATTTACATGCTTCGACTACTCCAAATTTTTAATAAACTTGACTTTTGTTTGTTGTGCCTGTTCTGACAAAAATGGACAACGACATTTCCGTGTTCGTGTTTTCTGAAGAAGCCAACAGTAGGCCGAAACGTCATGATTTTGTTTTGTTGCTTTTTTTTGTAACATGTCATAATACTTTTGTAGGAGTGTACGGTATACCACAAAACTTGCTCCAAATCAGAAAACTGAATTTGTAATAGATGGGTTGCGCGAAGGTCCCGGGCATGTGATCGTTTGGTTCGCCTGATAAGAAATAATCTGGCATATTATAAAGTTCGATATCCGGTAGAATAGCAGCTGAAGGTGTGTAGACATCATAACTGATAGTCTCAAAGACTTGGTAGTTGTCAGTCCACAGATTAGATCGTTGATAATCTGACAAACACAACACAACACAACGAACTATTAAATAAACATTGCAACAACACCAGACTCGAGGCTCGACCACAAAAAACATTAATTGATGGAATATTAGAAACACTATAAAAAAAAACAGTACAAAAGTAGGAGAGGTCAACAGAAGAACAAAAGACTGCAAATTCCCTCAACGTTGAAAGGCAAAAAAAAGTAGGAAAGAAGAGAAGGAAATAGGCTATAACTGCTTGTTTATCCTCCACTACTTCTACAGCATTTAAACTTTAGATAAAATAGAAGCCTATCAGACATGACGCCCATCACTTACACAACCATCATATACTATGAGTAATATAGAAACCATATAATAGTGCATTGAAAACAACTCATTACTTCCTGTGGGTATATTATGTATGTAATTGTATGCATGTTACCACTAGAATGAAGCTATTTTATTTTTATGTTTCTAGGAAGAGTAGATACATCACAAGAAACATCACACACAAGTGTATTGCTTTAACTTCCGTAAATTTCTGTAATAATATATTTTCAGATTTTTGTTGAAAGTGTTCTATGGAATCAATGAGAGTGTTCTATGGAATCAATGAAAGTGTTTTATGGAATCAATGAAAGTGTTTTATGGAATCAATGAGAGTGTTCTATGGAATCAATGAAAGTGTTTTATGGAATCGGTGAAAGTGTTCTATTGAATCAATGAAAGTGTTCTATGGAATCAGTGAAAGTGTTCTATTGAATCAATGAAAGTGTTCTATGGAATCAGTGAAAGTGTTCTATGGAATCAATGAAAGTGTTCTATGGAATCAGTGTAAGTGTTCAATGAAATCAATGAAAGTGTTCTATGGAATCATGAAAGTGTTCTATGGAATCAATGAAAGGTTCTATGGAATCAATGAAAGTTTTCTATGTATATAATTGGCTTCCAGATATATATAGTCTGGGAATAAAGCGTTTTTCGACATTTCCTGATGCGTAACTGCTTGCTTGAAACGAGCCTCACCTCACGGGGCAAGTTCTGGGCAACAGTCACCGCTCAGCCTCCACCCTAATGCTGAAGGCAATGGAAATAATAATACTAAAAACAGCAACAGCAATAACACTGTTCTACAACTTTCTTATTTCATTTATAGAGTAATTTGGGAGATTGAAGCCTCAGCGACTATAGTGTGTTCGCTTCCTGACCAGGAGGGATCCTGGGTTCGATCTCCGGGGGGGGGGGGGAATTTTTTCGAACTGACAAGGCTGCGGGGTTCACCCAGCCTCTAAAAATGGATATCAGAGATTTTGGGGGAAGTAAATGCGGCGTGGCGTGATACCGACCACATCATCCAAAAATGTGCCGTGGTCATAGAAAAATATGATCCTAACACCATATTCCCCATACGCCTAGCAAGGAGTGGAGGGAACCTTTACTTTACTGATTTGGAAGAATGTGTTACTTTCAGTCCGTTACACGTTTCCTTCCTACATTTTGCTTATTTTCCTTTGAAGAATGGCCCTTCTTAAACTTAATAATTTTATTACTTTAGACAATTAATAAAAATAAATTAATGAAGCATCCAGTTAATTAATACATTTTATATTCCACTGTGTATATCTGTCTGTTCGTCCATCTGTCTTCCTCATGTTTGTTTTACTTCTAGTGTGACTATTATTAGATTAGAAATGTAAAAGAAATACAACAATTTACTGAAAGCCGTCCAGGAAGAGGTAAGGTAAAA
This sequence comes from Megaustenia siamemsis, assembly GCA_032433765.1. Lineage (NCBI taxonomy): Eukaryota > Metazoa > Mollusca > Gastropoda > Stylommatophora > Ariophantidae > Megaustenia > Megaustenia siamemsis. The sequence continues at coordinate 66,142,050 of JAVIAB010000008.1, forward strand.
CGAGACAAAGGTAGACAAATGATTATGTGGATGTGGACTGGGGAGCTTATGACAGCGTGTATCATCAAGGCAAGAGATAGCGGGTATCATCAAGGCAAGAGATAGCGGGTATCATCAAGGTAAGAGATAGCGGGTATCATCAAGGCAAGAGACATCGTGTATCATCAAGGCAAGAGATAGCGTGTATCATCAAGGCAAGAGACAGCGTGTATCATCAAGGTAAGAGACAGCGTGTATCATCAAGGCAAGAGACAGCGTGTGAGAAAGCTCTCGAGGGTAGGAGATAAATAATACATTAATATTAGTTTGGAGGAAAACTTCCGAGATGATAGGTCAGCGAATCATTTTAAGTGAAGAGATGTGTTTACAACACTCGGAAAAAAATATCACAGATAATAAACAACAGAAACAAAAGAACAATAGATGGCTTGAAGCAGGATCAAACCCATTGACTTGGCCGTATGTGCTAGCGAATCAATTTAGAGGAAGAGGTATGTTTGCAGCATTCGGAAAAAATGACAAATAATCAACAACAGAAAAAAACAAAACAAAGAACAATATATGGACCGAGGCAGGATCGAACCCGTACTCAGTGACAACGTCTTGCCACGAAAAGCCAAACGCTAGGGAACACTGCCACTCAGCTAACTGAAAAAAAATAGCTATCTTAGACAATGTCTTCTCACGCAGGTGTTCTCATGACTATAGCATAAGGCTGCGATCACAGCTCGGAAATACATTATGTATCTGTATTTTTAATAGGGATGTGTCCTCGCCCCCGCCCTTTTTGGTATATTTTGTGCTGCCCTCCTAAATTACGCCTTCGGAAACAGCTCAGGAGATATTTACATTCGCACAAGATCAGATGGCTCGCTGTTCAACCTAGCACGACTAAGAGCACAAACAAAAACAAACGTTGCCCTACTTAAAGAACTTTTATTTGCTGACGATGCAGCCCTAGTCGCTCATAGTGAAGCCACCCTACAGTCGCTGATCAACAACCTGGACGAAGCATGCGACCCTTTTTTTACTGTTAATTAATGTTCAGAAAACAGTAATACAAAGTCAAGGCGACATCAAACCTCTATTAATCACTTTTAAAAATTGTCCACTAGAATCAGTTCAGAAATTCACGTATCTTGGATCCACAATTACACAAACCACTTCTATTGATGATGAAATAAAAGTGGAATTGGTAAGGCAGCTACGACTTTAGGCAAACTCACAGAAAGGGCCTAGAACAACACGAAACTAACACTGAGACCAAATTCTTAATATATCAAACGTGTGTGCTTAGCACACTACTATATGGGTCTGAAACCTGGACAACATGCTCAAACCAGGAAAAAAGACTAAATGTCTTCTACATGCGATGTCTCCGCAGAATAATGCACATCACAAGGCAGGATAAAATAACCAACTTAACTGTCCTGTAACGTGCTAAGACCCCAACAATCATGTCGATGCTCAGATGTCGAAGGCTAAGATGGCTGGGGCATGTCCAGCGAATGGAAGAAATGTGCATCTCCAGACAAATACTATATGACGAACTAACACAAGGTAAAAAACAAATCGGCAGACCTAAACTACAATATAGAGATATCTGTAAATCATCTCTGAATGACTTCTCCATATGTGAATATGACTGTGAACATTTGGCAAGTAATCGCACATCATGGAGAGCATGTATAAGGAACGATGTATAACATCATTTGAGACTGTGCTAAGGCAAAACTTAGAAGAGAAAAGACTCATGAAAAAGGATGGAAAACCCTGTGGACCAGTGGGCCTGACTTGTTCATTCTGTGACCGCGTGTGTTTGTTAAACATTGGTAGAATTAGCCACGAGAGAAGCTGTTCGACAAAAACAAAACCTCAAAAAAATTCACAATAGCCTCCACTAGACCGTCTGACAAGGCGAAAAGGGCCATATTTGAACAGCGTCAACGGACACTTGAATAAAAATATAATATTAAATACAACATCGAGAGCAAAGAGATTATTAATTATCTCGTAAACAAGTTTTGATCAATTGGCAAACCACGTTATATAGGTCACATACATGCATATACTTTTAGTATTAAAACATAGTTCAAAAAATATTTTAAAACACGTTCTCTATATCTTTGTTTGTTATTATGTGTCACGCACTGCCTGTCTATATTTCTTCTCAAAATAGTTTTTGTTTAATTAGATGTACATCCGCATACTCTTTATTTGATAGCAACGTCTGTTGTTAGAGACCAGCGTCGGCACTGCGGACATTGTGCTCTGTGCTGAGGTCCTCCTCAGCGATCGATAGATCTGAGTGCAAGTGAAAGTTGTTCGATTGTGATGATGATGATTCTGATAATGACGATGATGATAATGATGATGATGATGATAATGATGATGATTTAGTCGATAATATACAGGACATTACGTACATGTGATTCATTACTAAACACATTCTTTACAACGAATAAAAAAAACGAATACAATTGTAAAGAAAATCCCCACTTACATTAACACCTGCACTATGTAGGCTGGTAAGTCAGGAACTGCCTAGCTGACGAGTTTCCTTATTTCGCATCAATAATTGTGAAGACAATCTCCGGCGGAACTTTCCAAACTTATAAGTTATTGATGCAGGCACTCACCACGTTTGTGTACCGTCAGACTGGCTGCTGGTGGGGTGCTTTGTCTCATCGAACCCAAAGACGTCACTTTTGTTGGTGGCATGTATCACATAATCAAATCTGCAGCGGCGGATATTCAGAGGAGAAAAGGGAGGCCGGGAGTCCTCTAATATTTTATCAGAATAAATAATACAATCACACTCTAGCTCATTGAGTTAAATGTCAGTAAACAACAAAACCCCGTATCCAATTTGCTGTGCAACGCTTGATATAGCTCAAGTCGTTACAAATAAATACGTTCCAATGTCTATATAGCAATTCTACTACAACAATCATCGACATTTATCAACCTTGCATTGTGTATGAGAATTAGGGAGGCTATTCCAGAAATCATATCCTAGTTCCTACAGCAACGTTGAGTCAGCCAATCAAATGACGTTCTCTCTCTCTATATCGTAACGTAAGTAATTTGTGACGGAAGTGATATAATAATAGTCCCATACACTGTGTCATTACGCTGCATGTTTATATGTTTTTAACAATTTGGAACAACACTGTAAAAGATTTTAATGAACAGCAAAACTATGTTTTTTTCTAACTTACAATGCACATAACTAAGATAGTCTGATATCATTATAAGTATGGTAATTAGAGCAATAAATGAAGGAGCTATCTTACATATCGTAAATTGTCGCAATCTTTATGTGCAGATTACCAGGTTACAGGTCACCCTAAAGGTTTGGGCCCAAACAATAACAGTGAGAGACGAATCCATATGATAACATTGTTGTTTCATTTATTTGATATCCCCTTTTCTCAATGAAACCACACGGAGAGAAATATCGTCCAGCAAGGTAGACCTGCCCCAATGTTGTCGCTACTTCAAACGGAAAAAAAGGCAGAAAATGAATATTTAATAACATTTAGGCGGAACTATCAATGCAAATTCAAATGGTTATCTAGCAGCACAATGAAGTAACTGACATGAACATCTTGGAGATCTGTTTTGATCGCAGTGTTTGCTTTTTAGCACGAACAAAGGTCTGTAACTCTTTTGAGAGCTATAGTGACACGAACAACTTATCTCGGGCTGCAGTTAGGCGCGCTTCAAGTGGAGACCATTTACAAATAATAAAGATCGACAAGTGAGTCTGCTGTACGAGTATCAGTTCAGTATATCCTAATGTAAGTATGGGCGTAGTACTTTTGTACTTTTTTGTTTACCATACATATAATGCGACCACTCATCACGTCCTGGCCTCCTTAGGTTTCGAAAGCACCGCTCGCCGCTGCAGATCTGTATAAACAATTATTCTTGACTGATAGAGCGAAAGAGGGATGGAGAGATATTTAGTGATAAACAAAGCAAACATAATAAATCTATAATTTCGTTACTATTATTAATATTGTTATTATTATCATCAATTAGTTAACAAGTCCATTATAGTGATATCAACAAATATTTATTAATGAAACAATGAGCTGTGTACACAAGGTGGACCTATAGTCAAAACTATAATATAGTTATAATGGTGGACACGAAGTCAAGTTTTATAGTTTTAATTAATGTTACTGCAAAAACTCTTGAAAACCAGACACATTTGTTTGCCTTTAACTTCGGCTGAGACACATTCGGTTGCCTTTAACTCCGGCTCAGAGACATTTGGTTGCCTTTAACTCTGGCTCAGGGACATTTGGTTGCCTTTAACTCCGGCTCACAGACATTTGGTTGCCTTTAACTCCGCTTCAGAGACATTTGGTTGCAATTAGCTATGGCTAAGACATTATTGGTTCCCTTTAACTCCGGGTCAGACACATTTGGTTGCCTTTAACTCCAGCTCAGAGGCATTTGTTTGCTTTTAACTCCGGCTCAGAGACATTTAGTTGCCTTTAACTCCGGCTCAGAGACATTTGGTTGCAATTAGCTATGGCTTAGACATTATTGTTTCCCTTTAACTCCGGGTCAGAAACATATGGTTCCCTTTAACTCCGGGTCAGAGACATTTGGTTCCCTTTAACTCCGGCTCAGACACATTTGGTTCCCTTTAACTCCGGCTCAGTCACATTTGTTTCTCTTTAACTCCGGCTCAGACACATTTGGCTGCCGTTAGTTCCGACACAGACACATTTGGTTCCCTTTAACTCTGGCTCAGACAAATTTGGTTCCCTTTAATTCCAGCTCAGACACATTTGGCTGCCGTTAACTCCGGCTCAGACACATTTAGTTATCGTTAACTTCGGCTCATACACTTTTGACTGCCGTTAACTCCGGCTCAGACACATTTAGTTATCGTTAACTCCGGTTCAGACACATTTAGTTACCGTTAACTCCGGCTCATACACTTTTAGTTATCGTTAACTCCGGCTCAGACACTTTTAGTTATCGTTAACTCCGGCTCAGACACTTTTGACTGCCGTTAACACCGGCTCAGACACATTTAGTTATCGTTAACTTCGGCTCAGACACTTTTGACTGCCGTTAACACCGGCTCAGACACATTTAGTTATCGTTAACTCGGCTCATACACTTTTAGTTATCGTTAACTCCGGCTCAGACACTTTTGACTGCCGTTAACACCGGCTCAGACACTTTTAGTTATCGTTAACTCCGGCTCAGACACTTTTAGTTATCGTTAACTCCGGCTCAGACACTTTTAGTTATCGTCAACTCCGACTCGTACACTTTTAGTTATCGTTAACTCCGGCTCAGACACTTTTGACTGTCGTTAACTCTGGCTCAGACACTTTTAGTTACCGTTAACCCGGCTCATACACTTTTAGTTATCGTTAACTCCGGCTCAGACACTTTTAGTTATCGTTAACTCCGGCTCAGACACATTTAGGTATCGTTAACTCCGGCTCAGACACTTTTAGTTATCGTTAACTCCGGCTCAGACACTTTTAGTTGTCGTTAATTCCGGTTCATACACTTTTAGTTATCGTTAGCTCCGGCTCAGACACTTTTAGTTATTGGTAACTCCGGCTCATACACTCTTGACTGCCGTTAGCTCCGGCTCAGACACATTTAGTTATCGTTAACTCCGGCTCATACACTTTTGACTGCCGTTAGCTCCGGCTCAGACACATTTAGTTATCGTTAACTCCGGCTCAGACACTTTTGACTGCCGTTAACTCCGGCTTGTTGTCTCAGAAGTTTTTTTTCCAATATTGAAATGTTTGTTCTGATGACCAAAAAGACTCACCTTCAATTTTCTGTTTTCCTCAAACACAGTAGAGATATGTCACATCATTAAAATGTTTGCATATCACACATACATAACAATGGCCGATATTTCTTACGTAAAGCTAAAGACATTGTATAATATGAAGAAAACAGAACATAATTTCTAAATACCGAATTTTATTTTTTAAAGTATCTTTTTCTTATAAACTGGCACATTGATTTATTTATTTCTTCTGCTCGTACACTTCTCATTTCCTCGCTTCTAAAAAGAATGGTTGTACTCGCTTTAATTTTATTGATAACATTTAATTGCTGCTCGATTTTGAAAACACTTTTATTGAAGCAATATATGACTAATAAATATCATGGACAAAAGGACAACAGACAAGAAAATCACTGGAGTCTGTAGAAATATGGTTTTACAGAAGAATGTTGAGAATACCATGTACAGCTAAGAAGAGTAATGACCATTTTCTGAAAGAGGTCAAAGCAAAAAGAGAGCTAATTTTCAATATTATGAAGAAACAATCATCATTTTTTGGCAATGTAATGAGAACAGCTGGAATATATTGTAACAACTGGGAAAATTGAGTGACGAAGAGATAGAGGGAAGCAACGAGAAAAAATACCAGACAGTTTAAGAGAATGGCTTGGCAGAAGGTCAACAACAGAAATGATAAATAACTGTGGAGATCGAAAGTTGTGGAGAGACATGATCACCTACGTCAGCAGACCCGGTACTTGATGATGATGATGATGATGATGATGATGATGATGATGACTAATTGAACGTGAAGTGCAGTGGACGTTTTGTTTGTCGCAGTTCATTCTCTGAAACAAGAGATTACTAGTGGGTGGTAATGTTCCAAACACATGAAATAGTAATGGTCATAAATTCATCTGGATCTCAATTATTTCCGTAAAGAGTTATTTTTCGACTTCTGCCAGTTTAGTGGTATGTCTTGAAAGCGCGTTGACAATCTTGATGGTTTGTCGCACACCAAGACTACATACAAACATCCATATGATGGCGGCTTCCCTGTCTATAACCGATTTACTGCTCGGCATATTTTACACCGCTAACTCGGTCACATCGCTTCCACAGTTGAGAACCAGTCTCCGTGAAGCGAACGCTCTGGCCAATTTTGTGATGGGATCCAACTTCGGCACAGTCTTCATCTCAGTGACCCACATGGCCGCCATCTCCATCGACCGCTACGTCCACACATGTTATCCATTTTACTACATGAAAGCTGCCAGCACAACACGAACCATTTCATTACTTGTCTGCGTTTGGATAATCGGACTAACGTACACAGCCACCCCGCTATTCGCTTACACCATCATCATCATCGATTGCCGTCTCCGCAACGATGATTGGCTACCATAGAGCGCCATTCTGCTCTATCTCTAGTTTTGATGGTGCAGGTTGTCATAGGCTGATTTGTCCATCTTTTGATGTCACTCGTCCATATTAGTCTTGGTCTGCCTCTGCCTCTTTTACCTTGTATTTTCCCCTCCAGGATTACTTTTAGTAGGCTATTGTGTCTTTTAACATGGCCCAAAAATCGCATTTGTCTTGTTTGAATTGTGCTTAGTTGTTCTCTTTTCATTTTTAATTCGCTTACACCAATGACAAATACCACTAGAAATGTATCCAGTTGTACCCACCTCTAGAATATTACTGCATTCTTTGTTTTTGTTTATCTCTTCAGTTTTTGTCTGATATTTGTCTGCTATTTTAGAATTTTTCTTGTAGCCTTTAATCACAAGAAAGCGGCAATAGCGAGACGGACACAATTCGATGTCGTCACACAAGATGGCGATTTGTTCAGAAACAGCCGGCGGGCAGCCATGAAAAGTGTGACATTCTTTGTGATAACATTTGGCGTGTTTTCAGTCTCCACTTTCCCTCCGATATTTGCTACTGCTGTCAACTACATCTACACAATTCCACAATATGTTTTCATCCCATTAACCTACACGATGCCTGTCCGCTCAACCGAGACCTCTCTCAATCATTGTGGCTACTTTGTGCTTATCTCAAGACATGTTGCTCTAAATATATCAACCTTCAGTAGTACATCACCGGCCCCATCTTTGTCATCATCATCTTTAGTTACCATGTCTGCTGGCGTAGGTGACTATGTCTCATAACAACTTTTTAATCTCTACAGCTGTTTATCAGTTTTGATGTTGAGTTTCTACCAAGCCATCCTCTAAAACTGTCTTGAATCTTAAGAGAAGTGAAGGAGAATGGGTGGGACAAGGTGTATATAATAAGAGAAGTGAAGGAGAATGGGTGGGACAAGGTGTATATAATAAGAGAAGTGAAGGAGAATGGGTGAGACAAGGTGTATATAATAAGAGAAGTGAAGGAGAATGGGTGGGACAAGGTGTATATAATAAGAGAAGTGAAGGAGAATGGGTGGGACAAGGTGTATATAATAAGAGAAGTGTAGGAGAATGGGTGGGACAAGGTGTATATAATAAGAGAAGTGAAGGAGAATGGGTGGGACAAGGTGTATATAATAAGAGTGTGAGGAGTCTAAAGGTGGAAAAGAAATCTGGTCGATTAGCAGAGCTTAGTGGGAAAAGTAGATGTATCTACAACCAATACCTAGCATGGACAATCTGTCTGGATACGCTTCAAGAAATGTTGGGACAGACGCAGGAAGGGTTATGAGGATGTCCAGACTGCAGTGAATCTAATTTCATGAATAGAATAGAATAGAATAGAATAGAATAGAATAGAATAGAATAGAATAGAATAGAATAGAATAGAGTCATTTTTCCTCTGTTCTTCTCATCTCTTCTTTCACAATCTGGCAACTTGTCGCAATATATTCTATAGACCGTTCAGAAATTCATAATCACACCTGAATTAGTATTGCGTGATAACCGCTTGTTATTTTGGTTTCAATATTTGCATGCAATCTTAGAATATTTATGCCGTTATAGAAATATTTTTTGCTCTGAGAAATTTGATCTAGTCTAAAGGTTTTCTTCTTTAGGCTATATTAAATTCACCCTGTTCGAATTTGACACCATTTTAGGATATATACATTAATTTGGTGCGGTCGTTGTCGTAAAATAGTTTGGCTATTGCATAAACACTAACTTCAGGAAAATCCCGTGCACAAAACTTAATTGTTATTGAACGACATGACGCACCACGGCCTGGGCATTAATTACCGAAGGGAAGGCATATCTTTATTAATTTTGTGAAGACTCAGTAGACAATTTGTTGACTTTAAATACCAACATTTATATCTAAATTACAATGAGTTTGAAATGCAAATTTATAACTATGCAAAAGGTTACTTTTTTACTATATCAGCAATTGTAACCAATTGAATTCATGTTTGCAAATACACATAACGAACAACACCCACAATTAAGCACTATGTAGATACACCTCTGACAAGAATTGCAGTAGACTGGAAAATTTAACACGATTACTGTAAACTCTAAAATTTGAATCAACTTGTGTGATATCGTCATAAAAGATCAAAGGAATTCGCTGATGTGCAAAATCTGTTGTGTTTGTGGAATAAAAAATACCAAAATCTTTGCGTTATCAATATTCTAAGATTGCATGCAAATTTTGAAACTAAAATAACAAGCGGTTATCACGCAAAGCTAATTCAGGTGTGATTATGAATTTCTGAACGGACTATAGTTGTTCTTTTCTTATGACACGACAACTAAGAAATGGATTATTGTTTCTTTCTGATGTTGGAGAATAGTTTTCTCTTTAATTTGGCCTCTTTTAGAAAGTCCACATTACCCTTTCTATTTTGTAAAAACACACATCTGTGGGCTTCACCGAGTTTCTGGTCTGATGTCCGATTGTCCATGATTCACATGCACACGTCAAGACTGGCTCCACCTAGCAGTGAAGAACTTTTTTTTTCTATTTTCATTAACAAAAATGGGCTGTATAATATCTTTCTCATTCAGTTGGATATCGGCTTTACTTGAGCTATTCTGCACCCCACGTCTGCCCCCCTCCCCACACACACACACACACACACACACACACACACACACACACACACACACACACACACAAACACATAACTGTAACTTGCTGGCGTGCAGGACTTATGCATTGTGTAGCAAGAAGATCACCCCATAGTTGACTACTATCTTCAGAATGAGTTGACCAGTGCTGATCACAACCCTACTTAATGTCCTCTTAGAGGTCGTCCCTGAAACCGATTCATTAAGATGGCCAAGCAAGTGTGGATCTACGAGCGATAACAAACCCGGTTTTACAACATAAACCATCTCACATACACAACATCAAACAGCCATCTCACATACACAACATGAAACAACTATCTCACATACACAACATGAAACAACCATCTCACATACACAACATCAAACAACCATCTCACATACACAACATCAAACAACCATCTCACATACACAACATGAAACAACCATCTCACATACACAACATCAAACAGTCATCTCACATACACAACATCAAACAGTCATCTCAAATACACAACATCAAACAACCATCTCACATACACAACATCAAACAACCACCTCACATACACAACATCAAACAGCCATCTCACATACACAACATCAAACAGCCATCTCAAATACATAACATCAAACAGCCATCTCACATACACAACATTAAACAGCCACCTCACATACACAACATCAAACAGCCACCTCACATACACAACATCAAACAACCATCTCACATACACAACATCAAACAGCCATCTCACATACACAACATTAAACAGCCACCTCACATACACAACATCAAACAGCCATCTCACATACACAACATCAAACAGCCATCTCACATACACAACATTAAACAGCCATCTCACATACACAACATCAAACAGCCATCTCACATACACAACATCAAACAGCCATCTCAAATACATAACATCAAACAGCCATCTCACATACACAACATTAAACAGCCACCTCACATACACAACATCAAACAGCCATCTCAAATACATAACATCAAACAGCCATCTCACATACACAACATTAAACAGCCACCTCACATACACAACATCAAACAGCCACCTCACATACACAACATCAAACAACCATCTCACATACACAACATGAAACAACCATCTCACATACACAACATGAAACAACCATCTCATATACACAACATCAAACAGTCATCTCACATACACAACATCAAACAGTCATCTCACATACACAACATCAAACAACCATCTCACATACACAATATCAAACAGCCACCTCACATACACAACATCAAACAGCCATCTCACATACACAACATCAAACAGCCATCTCAAATACATAACATCAAACAGCCATCTCACATACACAACATTAAACAGCCACCTCACATACACAACATCAAACAGCCACCTCACATACACAACATCAAACAACCATCTCACATACACAACATCAAACAGCCATCTCACATACACAACATTAAACAGCCACCTCACATACACAACATCAAACAGCCATCTCACATACACAACATTAAACAGCCATCTCACATACACAACATCAAACAGCCATCTCACATACACAACATCAAACAGCCATCTCACATACACAACATCAAACAGCCATCTCAAATACATAACATCAAACAGCCATCTCACATACACAACATTAAACAGCCACCTCACATACACAACATCAAACAGCCACCTCACATACACAACATCAAACAACCATCTCACATACACAACATCAAACAGCCATCTCACATACACAACATCAAACAGCCACCTCACATACACAACATCAAACAGCCATCTCACATACACAACATCAAACAGCCATCTCACATACACAACATTAAACAGCCATCTCACATACACAACATCAAACAGCCATCTCACATACACAACATCAAACAGCCATCTCACATACACAACATCAAACAGCCATCTCACATACACAACATCAAACAGCCATCTCACATACACAACATCAAACAGCCATCTCACATACACAACATCAAACAGCCATCTCAAATACATAACATCAAACAGCCATCTCACATACACAACATTAAACAGCCACCTCACATACACAACATCAAACAGCCACCTCACATACACAACATCAAACAACCATCTCACATACACAACATCAAACAGCCATCTCACATACACAACATTAAACAGCCACCTCACATACACAACATCAAACAGCCATCTCACATACACAACATCAAACAGCCATCTCACATACACAACATTAAACAGCCATCTCACATACACAACATCAAACAGCCATCTCACATACACAACATCAAACAGCCATCTCACATACACAACATCAAACAGCCATCTCACATACACAACATCAAACAGCCATCTCACATACACAACATCAAACAGCCATCTCACGTACACAACATCAAACAGCCATCTCAAATACATAACATCAAACAGCCATCTCACATACACAACATTAAACAGCCACCTCACATACACAACATCAAACAGCCACCTCACATACACAACATCAAACAACCATCTCACATACACAACATGAAACAACCATCTCACATACACAACATGAAACAACCATCTCATATACACAACATCAAACAGTCATCTCACATACAAAACATCAAACAGCCATCTCACATACACAACATCAAACAGCCATCTCACATACACAACATCAAACAGCCATCTCACATACACAACATCAAACAGCCATCTCACATACACAACATCAAACAGCCATCTCAAATACATAACATCAAACAGCCATCTCACATACACAACATCAAACAGCCACCTCACATACACAACATCAAACAGCCATCTCACATACACAACATCAAACAACCATCTCACATACACAACATCAAACAGCCATCTCACATACACAACATTAAACAGCCACCTCACATACACAACATCAAACAGCCATCTCACATACACAACATCAAACAGCCATCTCACATACACAACATTAAACAGCCATCTCACATACACAACATCAAACAGCCATCTCACATACACAACATCAAACAGCCATCTCACATACACAACATCAAACAGCCATCTCACATACACAACATCAAACAGCCATCTCACATACACAACATCAAACAGCCATCTCACATACACAACATCAAACAGCCATCTCAAATACATAACATCAAACAGCCATCTCACATACACAACATTAAACAGCCACCTCACATACACAACATCAAACAGCCACCTCACATACACAACATCAAACAACCATCTCACATACACAACATGAAACAACCATCTCACATACACAACATGAAACAACCATCTCATATACACAACATCAAACAGTCATCTCACATACACAACATCAAACAGTCATCTCACATACACAACATCAAACAACCATCTCACATACACAATATCAAACAGCCACCTCACATACACAACATCAAACAGCCATCTCACATACACAACATCAAACAGCCATCTCAAATACATAACATCAAACAGCCATCTCACATACACAACATTAAACAGCCACCTCACATACACAACATCAAACAGCCACCTCACATACACAACATCAAACAACCATCTCACATACACAACATCAAACAGCCATCTCACATACACAACATCAAACAGCCATCTCACATACACAACATCAAACAGCCATCTCACGTACACAACATCAAACAGCCATCTCACATACACAACATCAAACAGCCATCTCACATACACAACATCAACAGCCACCTCACATACATAACATTAAACAGCCATCTCACATACATAACATCAAACAGCCATCTCACATAAACAACATCAAACAGCCATCTCACATACACAACATCAAACAGCCATCTCACATAAACAACATCAAACAGCCATCTCACATACACAACATCAAACAGCCATCTCACATACACAACATCAAACAGCCATCTCACATACACAACATCAAACAGCCATCTCACATACACAACATCAAACAGCCATCTCACATACACAACATCAAACAGCCATCTCACAGACACAACATCAAACAGCCATCTCACATACACAACATCAAACAACCATCTCACATAAACAACATCAAACAGTCATCTCACAGATACAACATCAAACAGCCATCTCACATAAACAACATCAAACAGCCATCTCACATAAACAACATCAAACAGCCATCTCACATAAACAACATCAAACAGCCATCTCACAGACACAACTGAGATTAATGCTTGGTTCATTAACAGGCTACTCATTTTGGCAAAGAGGGCAGGAATAGCAAATTCCGTGACAAGAATGTGTCATGTAGAAATCGAATGTCCGGATCAAAAGAAACAGATACCACCTCGCTGCAACCTGTTGAGCAATTCAACAAAATGATGGACGAAGAAGAATATACAAAGAAATTATGTTGTAAAAGTTTGCATTTTTCTTCTTTTCACAGAGATAATACACTTAAAGTAAAGCTCAAATTATACGATCAATCAAAACACATGAACAGGGTCTAGAGCAAGGAGCGAACAAAGATGTCAACGAACGACACAAATGACTGCGACAATGTTCTCGATGCAGGCTTTAATACCTTGTATCTAACAGTTCCACTGGACGTCGCTATTGTGTGTAAAAGCATTTTTGTGATTGCGACCGTGATCAGAACGCGATCACTTCACACCAACCCAAACTTTTTGATGACATCGATGTCCGTGGCAGACTTCATCTTGGGAATGTCGTTCGTCGTTTGTGGACGTTTAGAAACACATATATTTAATAACAACATTCATGTAAAAAGAGCCATTACTCTTATTGTATTCGGAGAATTGAACAGCGTTATTGTCCTTTGCGTTATCCACAACGGAATTATCGCCATCGATCGGTACATCCTTATCGCTCATCCATTTTACTACATGAAACACGTCACCGAGAGATCTGTCTTTGTTACCATTCTCTGTGTTTGGATTATTGGACTGCTATTTTTAATTACGCCGTCGCTGGTGTACAGAGAGGACAAGTACCACCAGAGATGCATCATGCTGTACCCTCCAATGGCTTATTATTTCACATCAGCCAGTGTGTACCTCGTTTGTAATATCGTCATTATAATTTCCTACTTCCGGATTGCCAGTTTGGCTTTCAAACATAAAAGAGCAGCCAACGCGAGAAGGTTTCAAAATTCAGACTGTAGTTTTGACTTAATTTTAAAAAATAATTTTACAGCTGGTGTCCGAAGCGTTACATTTTTTGTTCTAACGTATGGTGTCTATCTTTCATGTACATTACCGCCGGCAATAATTGCAGGGCTCTATGCTTTCTACAAAATTCCAAAATATTTAGTAATTACTTTTAATTTATTGCCGGTGAATTCTCTTTTGACATTTATCATTTACTTCAACATGAATAAGAGCTTTTCGGAGGCAGGGAAACGAGTGTTCTCTGTTATAAAAGCACGTTTCTGTAGAATAAGTGGATTGGGGGAATAATGAAAAACATGCACTTCCAACAAAAATAGTGGATTTAGATAAACAATTTACATAATTAGTGTTTGGTGGCTGTGACTAGATGTGGGCAAGTTGTGTATGCTATAGTTTGAACAGAATACATGTTAGTTACATACAAAGGACAAGAGGTAGGGTTCGATCCCAACCGACGGCTTCTGGTTCACCCAGCCTTTAATGGGTGCCGGATTTTTTCTGGGAAAGTAAAGCGGGCGTAATACCGACTACATTACCCCAAAAACAATCATGTGCCGAAGGTCTGTAAATTGTATGGTCACTAACACCATATTCCCTATACACCACTTGGCGTGACGGGGGTACTTTACTTTACTTACATGTTAGTACATGTTGGTTGTATTGTCAACCACAACGTTTCGAGTGTCAGGAGGGTGTCATAGCCCTGGTGGATTCACCTCGTTTTTAGAATGTCAAGAAGCTACAGAAGTGAAACATTGGTACAAATCTCTATTTGTGGTTTCTTATCACTGTCATCATCATCATTGAGTGCCGTCTCCGCATCGAAGGTCGGCTACCATGGAGCACCATTCCCTTCTGTCTCTTGCTTTGATAGTGCAGACTGTTATAGGCTGACATGTCCATCTTTTGATGTTGATAATCCATGTTAGTCTTAATCACTGTATGTAATTATTATTTCATTTTTTTTTCAAATATTTTTTTTTATCTACCACATTTACAGGAACCTCGGTGGCTAAGTGGTTAGTGTGCTCGCTTCCTGACCAGAAGGGTTCAGGCTCGATCCCCAGCAGTGGCGGATTTTTTTGAGACTGACAAGGCTCCAGGGCTCACCCAGCCTCTAAAAATGGGTACCAGAAATTTTTCTGGGAAGTAAAGGCGGCCTGGCGTGATCCTGACCACATCACGCAAAAATGTGCCGTGGCAAGAGAAAAAATATGGTCACTAACATCATGTTCCCCTTACGCATAGCAATGCGTGGAGTGAAACTTTACTTGTATATTTACATGCTTCGACTACTCCAAATTTTTAATAAACTTGACTTTTGTTTGTTGTGCCTGTTTCTGACAAAAATGGACAACGACATTTCCGTGTTCGTGTTTTCTGAAGAAGCCAACAGTAGGCCGAAACGTCATGATTTTGTTTTGTTGCTTTTTTTTGTAACATTGTCATAATACTTTTGTAGGAGTGTACGGTATACCCACAACTTGCTCCAAATCAGAAAACTGAATTTGTAATAGATGGGTTGCGCGAAGGTCCCGGGCATGTGATCGTTTGGTTCGCCTGATAAGAAATAATCTGGCATATTATAAAGTTCGATATCCGGTAGAATAGCAGCTGAAGGTGTGTAGACATCATAACTGATAGTCTCAAAGACTTGGTAGTTGTCAGTCCACAGATTAGATCGTTGATAATCTGACAAACACAACACAACGAACTATTAAATAAACATTGCAACAACACCAGACTCGAGGCTCGACCACAAAAAACATTAATTGATGGAATATTAGAAACACTATAAAAAAAAAACAGTACAAAAGTAGGAGAGGTCAACAGAAGAACAAAAGACTGCAAATTCCCCTCAACGTTGAAAGGCAAAAAAAAGTAGGAAAGAAGAGAAGGAAATAGGCTATAACTGCTTGTTTATCCTCCACTACTTCTACAGCATTTAAACTTTAAGATAAAATAGAAGCCTATCAGACATGACGCCCATCACTTACACAACCATCATATACTATGAGTAATATAGAAACCATATAATAGTGCATTGAAAACAACTCATTACTTCCTGTGGGTATATTATGTATGTAATTGTATGCATGTTACCACTAGAATGAAGCTATTTTATTTATGTTTCTAGGAAGAGTAGATACATCACAAGAAACATCACACACAAGTGTATTGCTTTAAACTTCCGTAAATTTCTGTAATAATATATTTTCAGATTTTGTTGAAAGTGTTCTATGGAATCAATGAGAGTGTTCTATGGAATCAATGAAAGTGTTTTATGGAATCAATGAAAGTGTTTTATGGAATCAATGAGAGTGTTCTATGGAATCAATGAAAGTGTTTTATGGAATCGGTGAAAGTGTTCTATTGAATCAATGAAAGTGTTCTATGGAATCAGTGAAAGTGTTCTATTGAATCAATGAAAGTGTTCTATGGAATCAGTGAAAGTGTTCTATGGAATCAATGAAAGTGTTCTATGGAATCAGTGTAAGTGTTCAATGAAATCAATGAAAGTGTTCTATGGAATCAATGAAAGTGTTCTATGGAATCAATGAAAGTGTTCTATGGAATCAATGAAAGTTTTCTATGTATATAATTGGCTTCCAGATATATATAGTCTGGGAATAAAGCGTTTTTCGACATTTCCTGATGCAGTAACTGCTTGCTTGAAACGAGCCTCACCTCACGGGGCAAGTTCTGGGCAACAGTCACCGCCTCAGCCTCCACCCTAATGCTGAAGGCAATGGACAAGCAAGCTCAGTTTTGGTGTGTTATAATCTTATGCTTCATTGTAGAAGGAAACCTCGCCGATGATTCCATCCGACTCTGACGGACTTTACTTGTCTGTGCCATTTTCACTAGGTCACATTAACCAAATAGCTGTGTGCTCTAGAACGGTGTCTTTGTTTGTACTGTGGCTCCGTGACTTGGATTTGTTGTTCCTGTGACTTTAACCGGAAAGACGAAAAGGCAAACATTGTGGCCAAGCCGTGCTTAAGAAAAAAATTGCTTATGTGCCAGGTAGTGCGGTTTTTACACACGTTTATGTTGAAGAGGTTGGTAATACAGGATCTATGAGTCAGGCAAGGAATTGCGATTTCTGGAAAAGAACAGAAGAGATGTGAACATTTAGAGTTGCTGAGGTAAAGAACAAAAACGGAACGAACAGCCGTAAAGTATTGTACAATTATTAATGCTAACTCACTGACAACTGCTTTAAGTACATTTTCATTTAATGATATCCAAGGTAGAATATAAAATCAAAGCATAACTTTTTTTATACGTGCCTGGTCACGGAGAATAACAATTTAAGATTTAAAATATTTGCATATCTCTGTGGTGAGCACGAGTTAAGGATATCACCATGGCAACTAATGACTCATTTAGTAACTGTAGCGATGACCTAGATTTAGGTTTTAGCATGTTGTTCGTAGCTGTTCCAATAAACATCGCTATTGTGTGTAAGAGCGCTGTTGTGGTTGTTACTGTGACCAGAACGTCAACACTTCACACGAATACCAATTATCTGGTGACTTCTATGTCCATAGCAGACTTCATCCTGGGGGTGTCGTATCTATTTCTCGGACTGTATGAAGGTAACATATTTAAATTTAGTGATCGCGAACAAAGAGCCATTACAAATTTTGTGTTTGGCGAATGGCACAGCGCCACTATTGTCTGTATTATCCACAATGGCATCATTGCATTAGACCGCTGTGTACTCATCACGAACCCATTTTACTACATAAAACACATGAAGAAGAAATTCGTTTTCTTTACTCTACTGTGCCTTTGGATTGTTGCGATCTTTTTCACGTTTTTACCGTTCATATTTTTCACAGATAGTACATACCATCAGAGATGCATTCTTTTGCACGCCCCACCAACGTCGCTCTTCCCTGGAATTAGCGTATACATCACAAGTTGCATTGTAGTTCTGATTTGTTACTTCAGAATTGCCTGTTTGGCTTTCAAACATTAAAGAGCAGCCAACGCAAGAAGACCTACTGTCTACGACCAACGGGTTATATTCACAAAAAACCTGACTGCAGCGTTAAGAAGTGTTAAATTCTTTGTCCTTATGTTCGGTGTTTTCTTGTCCTGTACTCTACCACCTGTGGCAGCTGCCGGAATCAACTCTTTCTACAACATGTCAAAATATATTTATATGCCCATTATGTTTCTAGTGCCGTTAAATTCTATTTTGAGTTTTATTATTTTCTTCAATATGAATAAAAGTTTCTCGCAAGCTTCAAGAAAGACATTTTCTGATCTCAGAGTTCACTTCTGCAAGCGACATTCAGAAATCTAATAATCAACAATGTCACGGACGATCTGGGCATGAATGCAGCATGCGCTGGACATCTCATGCAGGAATGAGAAAAGCTTCAGAGCAGCTGTCACATTATGGTCAAGTTACAGAGCAACTGTCACATTATTGCCAAGTTACAGAGCAACTGTCACATTATGGTCAAGTTACAGAGCAGCTGTCACATTATGGTCAAGTTACAGAGCAGCTGTCACATTATGGTCAAGTTAAAACAGCAATGAGGTAGACTGAATAATTAACAAATCTCTCCATTGCAACAAAACAAACTGATATAAACAATCTTCAATATACAATAAACGTAAAATGGTATGGAGCACTTAAACTAATAGAAAGACAAGACAAACTACGTCATCATTGAGTGCCGGCTCCGCATCGAAGGCTGGTTACCATGGAGCGCCTTTCCACTGTCTCTTGCTTTGATGGTGCAGATTGTCATAGGTTGACTTGTCCATCTTTTCATGCTACTCGTCCTTAGCCTTACTCTGCCTTTGCCTCTTTTATCTTGTATTTACCCTTCCAAAATTACTTTTATTAGGTTGTTGTGTCTTTTAACACGCCCCAAAAATGTCATTTGTCTTGTTCTAATTGTGTTTAGTAGTTCTCTTTTCATTTTTAGTTGTTGTAAAACTTCATTGTTTGTTTTCTTTTCTATCCATCCAATTCTACATATACTTCTATAAATCCATCTAATTTTCCTTCTTGGTATAAGGTCCTAACATTCCATGTAGTTATTTTTAGCTCGTTCTTATGACAATAGTTAGAATGCCTCTCCATGGCTTTCTTAGGAATGTCACGTGATGAGGGTCTAATCTCTTGACAATCTACATCGTCTTGACAAAAGCCGTCATCGGGCGTAACAAACCATACAGATTAAACACATACATTTAAGTGTTTAGATTTGTGTTGTGTTTTTTTAGTTTGGATTTATGTGTTACATTTGAATAGTTTGTTTGTTACATCCGATGAAGGCTTTTGCCGAAACGTTGTAGTTCGTCTTTTCTCTCTGTTAGTCTAGCTGTTCCGTACCATTTCATGTTTGTTCGATAAGTTCTCTACAGCTATACTCACGGCAACGTATTGTATTTAATAGTTTGTATATTTGTTACTCGTGTTTATCTGCTAATTGTCATTATACATTTATTGCAAATATTTATATTTCATTTTTCCTTGTATTTACACCTAATATAATCACGTGACATTTCCAATAAGTTAACATCATTATATTTGCACTGGGACCTGAAAGTTGTCAATTTGTCTTAAATGTTATCCATTTGTCTTGAAAGTTGTCTATATGTCTTGAAAGTGGTCTATTTGTCTTGAAAGTTGTCTATTTGTCTTGGAAGCGGTATATTTGTCTTGAAAGTGGTCTATTTGTCTTGAAAGTGGTCTATTTGTTTTTTATTCTATCCACAACCATCAATATTTTTAACAAGTCTCGCGGACTGACTCAAAGTTTGTGACGTCTTCAGCTTTACGAGTAGATGTGGTTGCTGGTAAAATGACGCCCCCAGTCATAACTGAAGAGGTCACAAACTTTGAGTGATTTCGGCAATTCAGTTTCAGTACGCATGCCTTAAAAAACTATAGATGGCTGTGTTTAAATTAACAAGCGTTGTAAACAGGAGAAGGTAAAATTAGTAACGGAAGTAACGAGTATTTTTGTTTATTTCATTCACAGAAATAATGCTGACATAAAATATGATTGATATAACGAACGGAAGTTATAAAATGGCTTTTGTGTGACGGCGCTGGTGTGTGAGCTGAATGAGATTGTGTGTGTTGATACCTTGCGTCAGTGAGTTTATGTTTCTGAGGTGATACCTTGCGTCAGTTAGTTTGTATGTCAGTGTTCATACCTGGTGTTAGTTAGCTTGAATATCAGTGTTAATACCTTGCGTCAGTTAATTTATATGTCAGTGTTCATATCTTGTGTTAGTTAGCTTGCATATCAGTGTTAATACCTTGCGTCAGTTAACTTGTACGTCAGTGTTCATACCTTGTGTTAGTTATCTAGAACGAGTTATCCACTTCAACTCCCCTAGAACGAGTTATCCACTTCAACTCCCCTAGAACGAGTTATCCACTTCAACTCCCCTGATCACAAGGGCAAAGACTCCCGAGTTATCCACTTCAACTCCCCTAGAACGAGTTATCCACTTCAACTATACTTAACGAGTTATCCACAACGAGTTATCCATAGAACGAGTTATCCACTTCAACTCCCCTAGAACGAGTTATCCACTTCAACTCCCCTGATCACAAGGGCAAAGACGACATCCGTGTCACTGAAATTGTCCTTTGTCACTCTGGCGACCGCAGCCGCTATACTTTGGAAAATCGCCTTATAGTCCAGTATGGTTTGCTGACCCCGAGAGGTATGAATGTATCACACTCATGCGCATAGTTTCCTTTTGGTTGCTCCTTCCCTTTTGCATAGCCTTCTCTACTACACATATTTGGGTTCTTTGGTCTACTTACTATGCCATGCTTTTTATAGTTCTTCTCCTCTAGTCCCTTATGAGACACTTCGGTGTTCTCCTCTATAACTTTTTTTCTGTGCTCCTTACCCCTCATTTACTTTTATTGTACCCCACTCTCAAACATCTCACTCTTAGCGTCTTTTTACACCTGTCAGACTACTATTCGATTCTTTCTCCTTTGTGTTTGCACACTGACCCTGTGTTAACTCATCTGGTTCTGTATACATTAACGCACATTTTTGCACGATTTTCGACGTTCAGGACAGCCGCACTTGGTTGCGATTTCATTTTGGATATGATGGGATAGTTTTATTTATTTTTGTCGTTTTCTTTAACACATTTCGATTGTTTTTGTTTTGGTTGTTTCGTTATCAGTTTGTGTGTGTGTGTGTTTTTTTTATTGTTCCTGATGAAGGCCTATTGAGCCGAAACGTTGTTTAGTCTGTGTCGTCCACTTGTCACGTAAAGCTTCTTACATACCATTTGTTTATTTTTTAATTTTTCCTTGTGTCAGTTAGCTTGAATATCAGTGTTCATACCTTGCGTCAGTTAGCTTATATGTCAGTGTTCATACCTTGCGTCAGTTAGTTTGTATGTCATTGTTCATACCTTGCGTCAGTTAGCTTATATGTCAGTGTTCATACCTTGCGTCAGTTAGCTTATATGTCAGTGTTCATACCTTGCGTCAGTTAGTTTGTATGTCATTGTTCATACCTTGCGTCAGTTAGCTTATATGTCAGTGTTCATACCTTGCGTCAGTTAGTTTGTATGTCAGTGTTCATACCTTGCGTCAGTTAGCTTATATGTCAGTGTTCATACCTTGCGTCAGTTAGCTTATATGTCAGTGTTCATACCTTGCGTCAGTTAGCTTATATGTCAGTGTTCATACCTTGCGTCAGTTAGCTTATATGTCAGTGTTCATACCTTGCGTCAGTTAGCTTATATGTCAGTGTTCAAATCTTGTGTCAGCTTGTATGCCAGTGTTCAAATCTGGTGTCAGTTAGCTTGTTTGTCAGTGTTCATACCTTGCGTCAGTTAGCTTATATGTCAGTGTTCAAATCTTGTGTCAGCTTGTATGCCAGTGTTCAAATCTGGTGTCAGTTAGCTTGTTTGTCAGTGTTGATACTTTGAGTCAGTGGGCGTGTGTGTCAGTGTTGATCCCCTGTCTATATTGTAATAGTCAGAGTTAGTACCCCTGATAGTAATATGAGAACACCTGTCCTTGTGGCACATAGTCCCAATTTTCTTTTCTTCTTGTAAAGTAAATTAGATCGAACAAAGGGCAGTTTACGGGAAAGCTCTCTAAGTGTGAGTGTGTGTGTATATATGTGTGTATGTATGTGGTGTGAGTGTGTGTGTGTTTACTTGCTGCTCCGAACCTGACAATGTAAAGAAGCTAAAGGGGCATAACGCCTGTTTGACAGAACTTGTCTGAATATGAGATTGCCTCCTCTTGCAGCTATCACTACAGTTTCGTACAGCAGTATCAGGATATCCTCCGCTGTAGCGTCCACTTCTGCATAGCCAAGCAAGGATGTTACTCAACGAACGTTGTGGTAAGAAGAAAAGACTACTTCTTCTTCTTCTTCTTCTTCTTTCCTTCCTCATCTGCCTTTCAGCTTCGAGGGGAGATAAATTTGCGGTCTTTTGCTCTTTTGTTCGCATCTGCTGCTGTTGTTTCATAGTGTTTCTAATATTCAGCCAAACCATCTGTTTCGTGGTCGACCCTTGGGTCTGGTGTTCTCACAACGTTTATTGACGGCTCATTATGTTGCGTTTTGATCTTTCTGCCTTATCACATGGCCAAACCATTTTCTCTGTTGTTTCTTTATATATTCCATGGCAGGAATTATTCCTAGCTTTTTTCTCAGATTTTCATTCTTGATATTATCTCCCAGACTGTTTCCTGTCATTCGTCTAACACATTTAATCTCAGTAGCGGCTATTTTCCTTGTTGTTCTTGCATCTGAAACACAATTCAGATTTCAGTAGATTCCGGCACTTCAGAGCCCAGGACTGACATTGGTATCACAACGTTGGGATGAAGATTATTATACAGTGCTCGTTTTGCCTCTAGAGTGATTTCCTTGTTGGACAATAGTGGTGATAACTGTCCAATGATTTGACAAGCCTTGTTGCATCTTGAGTCTGTTTCTGCTGTTTGTGAATTGTCGTTTATCACTAGACTTCCTAGGTATTTAAATTCCTCTACTTGTTTTAGTTGTCTACCATCTATAGTTATGTTGATATCAGTAGTAGTTTTACTGTCAAATTTTAAAATAATTTTTCCAATAACTTTTGTAATCACGTGTGTTTGTGTATGCACGTGCCCACTTATATTTTTTTTGTGGATGCACATACGTTTGTGTGTATGTTCGTATGGCGGTGTATGAATTTATCTTTTCTTTTTTCTACTTTTGTTTGGAGACAGAAAGAAAAGATAAAATCTCGTTACGAATGGAGCGTGGCCTATTGGGAGTATGGTGTAAACGCTCATAATTTTATAACCAATTACTTATTTGTATTTGGTCAGCATTGCTCCAGGCCGCCTTTTTATTTTTTTTAGTATAGTTTAGTTTAGTAGTTTAGTTTAGTTTAGTTTAGTTTAGTTTAGTTAGTTTAGTTTAGTTTAGTTTAGTCGACAGGTCATCCTCATTGCACATCAGACAAGTCCATAAGTGTTGAGATCTCTTCCGCAGATATAGCCATCAGCGTGTAGCGACTAACGTCACCGGTGTTGTGTTGGCTGACAAGTCTTTTTTGGATTCCTGTGTAGCGCTCTAGTCTATCATCTCCCATCTTGACATGATATTCGTGAAGTCTGTTTATGGTTGCGTGTTCAGGATTATTTTTTTGAGTGGCTTTTTTTCCTCCAGCATCTCTGAGGGCATTCTTCTTCTTCTGCGATCATGACATCATTCAGAGTAAAATTCAGGACTTTCTTATGAAGGCAGCTGTTTGTTTAAGTGATTCGGTTGCCCCGTATAGTTTCTCTTCCAGGGAGGTGGGTGTGGACCACATTGTCCTTCTCAGGTCTCTGTACTGGGGGCAATCCTGTAGAACATGTTTTGTTGTCATGTTGTCCAGTGTACAGTGGCATTGGCTGGTAGTTCCTATTTTGTGTTTGTTGAACATGTGGTTCCTCATTCTGTTGTGGCCAGTGCGTAGGTGAA